>PYHW01009485.1:7168004-7211741 GCA_013186435.1 Turdus rufiventris
CCGCCCCGGCCGTGAGCGGCGCCTCCTTCCACCAACGGGGCGGGCGGCGCGGTCCGCAGGCGCCGGCGGCGGGGCGCGGCCGCGGCCCTGACTGACTGGGGGAGGCGTCCAACCCGCGGTGCGTGTGGGCGGCGGGCGGTGTGGGCGCGGCGTGTGCGGCAGGCTGGGCTGCACCGCAGCGCATACACTACAATGGCTGCTGGAAAGACGGGAAAGCAAACAATTTCCAGGCCCGCCGCGTCCAGCCCGAAATATGGGGAAAAAATTACAGAAAAATCGGAGAACACTGTAAAGGGTGGAAACGGGGCGCAGAGGGGATGCTGAGGCTCCCGCGGTGAGTCTGCTGCGGGTTTGGGGGGCAGGCGCCGGGGTTTAGCAGGGAAATATCAGGGTTATTTAAATTATGAAGGGGGAGGAGGAGAAGGAGGGGGGAGAGGAGAGAGGAGCAGCGAGCAGTGAGGAAAAGTTTGTGTTAACCATCCCTCCCTTCCATCCCTCTCCCCCCATCTCCCGCAGCCCCCCGCCGCCCCGCGTCGGACCCCCCCGGGGGGAAAAGCAGGGGAGGGGAGGCGAGGCGAGCGGTGCCCCCCCCCCCCACCCCCCTTCCCCTCCCTCGGAGGGAGAAAGAGATGATTTTTCAGAAAAACCTCTCTCAGGAGTTTCCTCCACTCCTCCCCTCCCTCCCCGCGGCGCTCTGTTGGTTCGCGAGGAGCGGGCGAGGCGGCGGGGCTGCCCGGGGGACGGCAGGAGGGCGCGGGGTGCCCGCCGCCGACCCCCGCGGCGGGCCGGGCCCGGGGCCGCGGGGCAGGGGCAGGGGCAGGAGCGGCGCGGCCGCCCCCTCCCCTCCTCGCCTCTCCGGAGCCTGTGCTGTGAATGCAGTGACAGCGGCGAGAGCGGCGAGAGAGGGAGCGGAAGACATTAGAGACCGCGGTGCCGAAAAATGAGGGAAAAAATTAATATAAATTCGCCCGCTGCTTCAAACCGGACAAATTTCACACAGAAATTTCCCCCGTGGACCCGGCTACCCGTGGGGTGTCCCCCGGACCTGGCGGCCGCGTCTTTGGGGGGATCCGGAGTGACTTTGGGGCACTCGACCCCCCTTTCCCGTCGTTTTTTGGACAAAAGTTTTTTTTTTCGTAATAAAGAAACGAATTTGCCTGCTCTCCCCCTCCGAGTAGCCCAGGAGCTTTTCCCTTCCCCATCGGTGTGTGTTTAGAGAAAAGTGTGAACCCAAGTAAGTGCTGAGTCGTGTTGCATTGGGGAGGGGGGTTTGCTAACTGAAAGCAGGAGAGATCCGGAGAGAGAGAGAGAGAGAGCAGGGACAGCTTGTTGTCAGTATCATAAACAACCAAAATGGAGGGAGAACTGAGGCATATAACAAAATAAAAATCAGAAAAAAATGCCAAAAAATACCTAAAAATCGGGGCTGCTCCCCCTTTTCTTCCTCAAGGTAACAGAATAAAACCCGTGTCTTCCCGAGACCGTTTTAAGGTTTCAGGGAGCAAGGAGTTAATATTTATTATTTTTTTTTGTTGATGAATTCTTTGGAAAGGCAAAAGCCTCTTATAACTCGCCACCGACAATGAGAAAACGTGAAAATCCCTTTCAGGACAGAGAGGTAGGGGGAGATGATGGTGCAGAAAGTGTATAACTTGGGGGTAATGTGGAGTGATCCTAGATAAGATAAATGCTGTATGTGGTGCTTTATAACTTCCTTTTTTAATGCTTTTTTTTGGTGTGTGTGTGTGTTTGGGGGATTTGGGGAGATGGGGGCTCCTTTCTTTTCCTCTATCTTTTTCTTTCCTTTTTTTTTTTTTNTTCGGACCGGAATGTAATGCTTTTGTAGTGTCACTTTCCTGATCTAATTAGGATGTGTGAGGCAAAGAGTAAACCTTTCCGGTTTATAAAGTGCATTTTCGTTGCCTTTGAATTTCAAGTTTTCTTGGTGGCTCACTCCTCTGTTTAAACTGGATTCTTCAGAGTGGTGTGGGGTTGAGCTAATGCTCCATAGGGAGAGCAGAGAGGGCTCAGGGGCAGGGCACCTCTTCTGCGGGTGCTTACAGATTTCCCTGGCACGTCCAGTTCACCTGTTTGTCTCCTACAAAGAATGTGTTCTGCAGTCTCCTCGTTTTATTTATATGAAATAATGATGCCTCATCTCGCCTCACATTGAAGTTAATGCGAAAGTGCTGCTGATGTTGGTTCCACGTGGGATCAGGGACATAGCAGGGCATTTTAAAGAGACAGCTTCTCTTTTCCTAGGGCTATCATCACCTCTGCAGCACCTCTGCCTCTAGCAGAGGGGTGGTTCGTTGTTTGTTTTTTTAATGGAAAGGTATCAAATCGGCCCTAGTCTGATAAATTAAGGAAGGGTAACAGGGGGAAACGTGCAGAATCGTTGGGATCACAGCAATTCTTTTGTGTGTAGCAGGTCTTCAGGGGAGTTTTCTTGGTGTGTTAATTAAAATGTTGTGTTTTGGAGAATGTTTTTTGGAATGTATGTTACAGAAATGGAGTAGTCTCACGTTGTTTAATATTAAGATCTAGTGCTGTTCCGCTAGCTGTGAATTCAGTGGGAGGAGATGAATTCCCTGTGTGTAGGGCAGTTTCACAGACATTTTGTGAAAGTTGTGAAGTGCATTATTTTTACTTTGAATACATTCAGTTTTGTTGGGAACATGTGAGTTTGTTCAGAAGTTTGTTCTATACCTAAATCTCCTAAACCATCCTCAAAGGTTTTGAAAATAGTGAAAAATAACTGTAGGTTTTAATTGGCCAAAGTAGGGGCTCTGTACAAGTACACCTTGGCTGTGTAGTTATAACATCACTTGGAAGAATTGCCTCTGGCTTTATTTAAAGAAAGAAAAGTCATCCTAACTGTGGTCTGGTGTCATGTGTATGTGTGCATGTGTGTATGCATGCCTGCTTTTAGCATGGGTTCTGGCTGTTACTGATTTTTTTCTTAATTTTTAACTTGTGAATGTTTAACTGTGATGATGCGAAATGCTCTGCTTGTCCCTATTATCTCCTATTTATTTTATTTTTATTTTTTAAATATACTACCTAAAAAAATTAGCATCGCCTCTTAACATGGCAATTTGATACCTTTATGAGGAGTTGCAATGTTTCCTTTACACTTGCTTTGTTTTTGGAGTCTGTATTTAGTTCTGAATTGAAAATTGAATGCAGGTATGTGGTTCTTGAGACAGAAGATGGGGTACTGAACTTGGAGGGAGACTTTTGCAGAACATGTTTTCTGTGAATTTGTGGAAGTTGAGTATGAATTGTGATAGCCCTCTGTGTTGAATAGCATGTGCTTGCAAATGATCTGTACCCTTACTGCAAGTGTGACCAAAGAAACTTGTTGCCTAGGATAGCCTTGTGGTTAAAGATTTGGGAAGAAATCTCAAAGTTTTCCAGTGACTCACAGTTGTGAAAATTAAATCACATTAACTACTCTTGGGTTAGAAAAAGGGGTCATTAAGGAAGAAAGATTAATCATTTTGTATAAAGGAATGATACTGAATATTTTTCCAAAACTGTCTTTTATGGGTTTAGAGATCTCTTTTATAGTTAGTAAGAATTCAGACTTAAAAGTTCCTTCTGAATATTTCTTAAACTGATCTATTCTTTTTATTGACTGAAGTAACATTACCCTCTAATGCATAGAAATTTGATAAATTAATAGCAGTTCACCATATGTTGGTAGTTTTAATGTACCAGGGTAGATAGGCAGATGTGCAGAACTAACTTAAAAAAACTAGTTAATAGTATTGAGAACTCTTCAAATGCTGTGTCTGTGACCATCAGTGTGAAGTGCTTAACATGTCACTACATTTTTACCTCATTTGGAGCTTTTTAATCATTGATACTTTAATGCTGAAAATAGATATAGACACTGGTAATAACAATGTGAAAGAAACAGTGTTGTGAAGTATCTTTTTTGACTTACAGCTATGTATTACAAAGTAAATTTGGTGTATCCGACCATAGTACAAAATTCAGGATTTAGGGTGGAGAAAGAGGAAAGGGTGTTCTCTCAGAATTTGATACTCTTCTAAACTGGATTTAATTTTAAGGTATAATCCAGATGGAGATAATAATAGCAGAAAAAAAAATGTTGTTTAGGATTATTTTTTTACAAATTACTCTTTTGTAGAAAACAGAATTCTTCTTACAGGGATGAAGTGTTTTTTTCAAATAAAAATGCAAAGTAACTTTCAAAGCTTCCTTAGTTCTAAGAGTTAACATAATCTTCTGTATTATATATTGGTCTGATTCCATACATTATACAATTTTATTTTTTCAAGATTTTCTAAAATTGACACACCTGAGGAAACAAATACTATGGGCTGTTGTTGATAAAGTTGTCCTACTTTTTCTAGGTAAACTGGAGAGGTGTAAATGTATTAAAATCCTTCTTAGAGACTTACCAATCCTATTCAATAATGTTTTAAAATTAATAACTACAGTATTCTACAACAGTACAAGCAAATACAGGAATCTTAAGTGACATGCATTCAGCTTTCCTTGAATGCTTAGCTCCAATGTGTCTCTTGGTGTATTCTGAAAAATTAGTTTTCAATGCAGAATTTTTGAGATTTAAATTAAGAAACTTTAAAAAGTTTGTGTAATTTCAAAAGGCACTGCATACAAAGTGCAGCCACTTCTAATGGTTGTCCACCTTTGCAGCTGGTTAGTCAAAATGGTGCCCTAAAGTCTCCTCCTTTCAGGCTGTTGCATGTTTTAAAATTAATGGGTTAAAGAGGGCACTACTCATGTTCTAAATAAACCACTGTTTGTAACTGTTCAAGGTTATTTTGTAAAATAGATGTTTTTACTTCGGAGTCTAAACCAGAAGGTTTTAAATTTTTCTGTCTATATCCCCTTATGTTGTTAAAACCAGTTTTTGTGAACAAATACTTTTTGGTAGGGTTCTTGAACAAATGCATGTGTTTACCAAGCGGAAATATTCTGGAAAACATGAAATCTGTTCAAGTACTTAGACCATTCTCAAATCACTATAGACTTAAAAGGAGCTAGCAGTGACCACCACTGAAGTGATAGAGAACTTGCTGTCAAGGAGTTATTCTCCAAATATCTGCTACTAGTAAGGATTTAGCTTGCAGAGCTTTTGAAAGAAATGTGCAGTATTTGTCCACTGAACTGCTAAGCATCTTTAACTAATTACCAAATGTTTAGGTAGCCTTAAAAAACTATTTAAAAATAATTCAAATATTAGAACAAAGTAACATTTGTATTGATCAAATATAAAATGTTTAAATTTCTGAAGCATAAGGGTGGCTTTTTTGCAGTTATTTGGGCATTTTGATAATAGGCAATTGTGTATTTTTTCCTCTAATCAAAAAAGAAACACACGAAGAATTTAATTCAATTTATATTGATTTTTAAATTGTGTGATCTCGTAAGTTGAATGTAAAACATTGATTAACTCTCAATTAAAATCTCTTGCACATATACTTTTTTTTTTTGGTTGTCAAGGAATATAGTGAGCATTTTTCTGAAATTGCATAGATTGCAGTTACTAATGCATTTTAAATAAACAGCTGTCCACCAAATATCAAATGCAAAAGATCCTAATTCCATGCAAGTTCAAAAAACCTGATATTAAACAGAACTGGTCACCATTACTGCATATTCAGTTTTATTTTTATTTAGTTTTGTTGTTAAAGTGTTTTCTATCTCTGTCTGTATCAGTGTTCACCTGTTATTGTGTCATCTTAGAACAAATAGCAGAAATCAGTAGAATTAGAGGGAGTTTTTTTACTTTTTAAATGATACAGCATGCTTTTAAGAAAAGTTGTGTACTAACAGTTTTAAAGGATGGGGCCTTCTCATAGGATGTATTAATTTTTTAAATATTTAAATGGATCCTGCATGTCTAGCAAACGGTTACTGTAGGATCATGGCATTAAAATTAACCACCATATATGTCAGGGGTTTGGGATGACTGTATAAGTACATATTTGACAGTGAAGAGTGGGAAAGGATATATAGTTATTCTCATGTTGAAGGAATAAATCAGTTTATATTATAGCCTTCTCTGTAGCCTTCTTCTCTCCCCTTCCTGGTTCATTGTCTGTCCAGTGTGTAGAGATACCTTGTCAAATACCTTAAAATACATGGCCAGAGTGATGGGCTATTCTATTCATGACCAGCCCTGGCAGTTTTTATAGACTTACAGGGGGGCACAAAGAAAATAAAATGTGGCCCAATGGGTATTTGTTTAGAGGAAAGGAAAGAGAGGCAAAAAAACCTCACAGGTCTGAACTATTATAAAACCAAAAAGTGACATAAAAGAAACGAATGCAGACATGTGTGGCTGTAATGCATACAACAGTAACTCAAAACTCTGAAGTAAAATAGCTCAAATCAGATTTGAGAAAGTCAGCTGGGAGTCAGGAAAGTAAAACCTAAGAATTGCCATCAGATGCAATTAAGAAATAACTATGTAAAGAAACTTGGAAAAATGCAAAAAGTGTCTGTTACAGTAAACTGAATTGCTATAATCTTCTTTTGCACCTAATGTGCTAAATTCCTCTCTCAAGGAAAATATCCCTAGAAATCAGATTAGAAAGTGTTTAAAGGGAATTATTTGTCAAAGTTGTTTTTTCACTTAAGTTAGGATAACTAATAATAATCTCTTCCATATTGCTGTAATAATACTTTATTTGATACCATTTAGCCATACAGATTGCATGTAGATTTACTTATGTATTGTGCAGGTAATTTACCAGTAGCCTGACGCTGTGTATCCCTAAAAGCTTTTCTTTATGGTTGTGAGTCACATCAGATTTGGCAGTCTGCAAGTGTAAAGTATTTCTTATGAAATAAGATGTAGATTGCTGATTTTGCCTTATGCACATTTACTGTGAATTGCCAAATAACCAAAAAAGGAACGAGGGTGTCAGAAAACTTAGCTTCTCTCTTCATGTATTGAGTATGTACTTGTGTCCTGTGGGCTATCAGATTTGCTAGTGCAGGAGTTCTCTAAAAAACCCTTCAAACCATCTGATTGTGAATTAATGAGATCTCACTATACTGTGTGTTTGAACAGCAGAAAGACCCTGTGTACGCAAATCAGATTTTACTGTCTCAAGTGCTTGTCACTTGTAATAAAACTGTTTACTGTGTGGTGTATGTATTTATCATGAATGTTACATTTATATGTGGGATAGATACAGACAGGCACATATTTTAAGGAGACATTTAGGGACAATATCATGTCCTTTGAATCAGTTGTGGTATAGGAATATATTTTTTTTAGAGATCTTTTTGAAGGAAAGGCAGAAAGAGAGATTCTGGCAGCTTGCTATTAAATTTCAATCAAGCCAGTATAGTTAGTAATAAAACATTTACAAGTTTGTAAATGTTAAGTTTCTTCAAACTCTTACTGTCACGTGTGGAATTTTCATTTATACTATTTTGCATTTACTGCAGCTGTCTACATGCAAGGCTTAGTAATGCTGCATTTATCTCATGCAAGTATAGATAAAATATAAATATATAAAAGTAGAAATTGCCTGCAGCTGTTCTTATGTTTTCATAAGACAATACACTACAAAGGTGTAAATTTATGGTGTTGGCTACCTGCTATCAGTTACTGGTGCTCTTCCCCTCACAAGTACTTTAAGAAGAGTAGTAAAGTAAAATAAAACAAATATAAAATAGTGTCAGAGTTTTGTGTTCTGTTTAAAAGCTGAACACAATATTGTTCAAGCTTATTTTGTTCACTGGAAGTTACTGTGGTCTTTACTTATATAAATTGTTTCACCTAGGACACTAGAAAACATAGAACCACCCTTAGAGAAGAGCTTAGACACAAATGCCAGTTATTTAAATCTTTGGGCTTTTTTTTCATCTGTGATTTGAACTTTTCTTTTATTCTTTTGAATACTAGGATTGTGTTCAGACTAAACCACTCCTAATTATTCCCCAGCACAAACATATTGCTTATGGCTATATTTTAATCAGTTTCAGAAAAAGTAATAAACATATTATTGCATCTGTCAAAGGATGGTGTTGCTACATGCTATTTTAAATGGTGTTTAAGTACAGTTATAAGCATACCAGTACAATGAAATCAGCTCTATTCCTAAACAACAAAGTTACATTATTTTTTACTTAAAAAGTTAACCAAGAATCCTAATATGTTAATTATCCTAATTATTCAGGCTGGTTTTAGTACGTGTTGAAATTGCTTTAAAAAGTATATATGAAATATTTATATCAAACTTGCTTAATTTCTCATTACTTGTAAAATGTAATGTTTTCCCAGTTATAATTTTAAAGGTTTTTTTGTCTTAGCTGCCTGAGTGTATCCTTTTCTTTTGGATACACTCTTTTCTGAACCAAGCACTTCTTTAACTTGTTTGAAACTCTTTTGTTCTCTCAGAATCAATTTATATCCCTTCAAGTTTAGCTATTGATAGTTTTTGTACTTGAAAAATTGTGCCAAGGAATACTGTGAAGTTAACTTGAGCTGGTGATGCTACAAGTAGAAAAATTGAGTGCAGACTAACACAGAAAACTTAGTCATGATGGTGTGTGGGTGATGGGAATATTCCCTAACTGGATGAATATTAAACTAATCTATGAGGAAAAGATGTCAGTTCCTGTAGCATTAGACACATACGTGCTATCGCTCTTTCTCATAAGAAATACTCAAACACACTTCTAGTATCAATTGCTGTAGAAGGCAAACAGAAATCTAGATTATACTTTCAGAAATGTTAAACTGTGAAATAAGTTTCTTGGGGAGAAAAAAAATGGTTTTAGAGGTTTCTCCTGTAGTGTGTTATTTCACCTTTGGCAATTCAGAATATTTGAGAAGAAGTATGTAAGTCCATATTGAAAAATACATTTCAGTTTCTAGTACAGTTTTTATCTATGCATCATGTAAAACAAACTTGTTGCTCTTCATTATACTTAAATATTTGTACTGAAAGGAAACTGCATTTAAGAAGTTTTTAACTGCATTGATTGCTTGTCAGTTTGATTGGAGTAGCATGATACTTTAGTTTGGGGAGGTTGGATATGTGTTATTATTTTCAGTTTTTCTGTGATTATTAAAACAACTGGACATAAAAAGAGACTGGGTCTTTCTTCAGTCCTCAACTGAGAAGACAGGTGTAGTCAAAAAGGTGCTCTGGTGACTTAAATCACTGCCCCTTAGTCCTCTCAAAATATTTAAATAATATGAATTTGTGATATCAGTCACATAGTCATGTTTCAAACTTGAAACTGATAATATATTCAGTTGTCTTGAAATGAACTCCATAATTCTTCATTAGCAGATTAAATTTCCTAAAGGTTTTGTCTGGATAAGAACTTGAGTATTGTGCTCTTTGTTCCATTTTTCATCAGGAACCAAGCAATAAAAAGTCTCTCAACTCTGAACAAAGCCTCAAAGCTTCAATAGATGCTCTAAATGTCCCCTATTCTTGTCATAGTTCTAGGTGTTAAACTGTGGTTGAAGGTCAAATAATCCCTTCTGCTAAGCATCTGAATTTCCTCATGAAGGAGGTAGTTTGGTATTTGGAGATAGTTTTAGCATGAAAGTTTCATGTAGACAGCTTAACAAAAAAAAAAGCTAAAAGGCAGGCAGAAATTAGCTGTCAGGTTGCAAGTGCTTTGAAACTGTCCTGTGAAGTATACTTAAATCCCATTTCTTACTTTGGGATTGTAAGACTCATAGTTTGAAGAAGAAAGAGCTTAAATAATTTGTTAATTCTTTCTTCCCAAATATATATAAAAACTACCACCATTTTGGCTGGCAACAGCCTCTGGAGAGGGACATTTTATAGGAATGTGTAGTGATAAAACAAGGAGTAAAACTGACAGAAAGGTAGGTTTGGATTTGACATTAGGAAGAAATTCTTTACTGAGAGGGTGGTGAGGCACCAGAACAGGTTGCCCAGAGGAGCTGTGGGTGTCCCATCCCTGGAAGTGTTCAAGGCCAGGTTTGGTGGGGCTTTGAGTAACCTGGTCTTGGGAATGGTGTCCCCACCCATGGACCCAGATGATCTTTAAGGTACCTTCCAACTCAAACCATTTTACAATTTACAATATATCCAAACTTTTTGTAACTTAGGCCTTTGTAGGAAGGTTATGAGGTCTCTATGAGAAATATACTACCTTTTTGAATTAACTTATGAATTAACTGTCACTTAGCAACTTTGTAATTTTGTGATGCGATTTTGTGTTTGGGGGTATATCTTTAAGAGAATGTAGTCAGAATTACTTCACTCCCTGTGCATGGCAGAGTTCTGACCCAAAGAGCATCTGTTACGTCTTTTTGCTCTGAGTATTCTTAGGCTGGTTATATGGGAGTAAAAAATTAATTATTTTTTTAACCTTTACTTTTTGCATTTCTCGCTTGTTTAGGAAGTTAGTTTCTTTTTTTTTTTTTTTTTTTAGTATGTTGCAGTGGCTGGGAAAGTTACTAGATGATCTGAACTATAGAATTCCTAAGTGGTAGAGTGGTAGAGGGAGATGTTTTTCCCTTCTGATCTTGACCAGATTATTTGAAAGTTTCCTTTTCTTTTCAGTAGTGCTTTGCTATAAATGAAAACAAATTAAATTGAACAAACAGTTTGTAAAATTGCGTGGCCCGTGTTCCTCTTGCAAAGCTTATTAAAATCTAGTTAAATGCTAAAAAACCTTTCACTGAGGACATTCAAGGTACGAAGCCTCTATTTCATGCTTTCCAAACGCCACCATTTCCATCTATCAAATTCTAGCAGATCATTAGTAAATGTATAGTAGTAACTGTATGGTCTATAATGCCAACATAATAAACCCCTCTCAGAGTGAGAGAGCTGTGTTAAAACTTAAGTGCTTCACATGGAGCAAGTGGTATTTCCCTGTGACCTTTTGTTTTAATATCGTAACATGCATTTGAGATTGTTTCAGGTGGCACTCATCGAAAGGGGTGGTATTTCAGGTTGGCAAAATGCAAGCTGTTCAGGGCTTTTTCTAGTAAGTTAAAACCAGGATTTTTGTAGCTTCATTCAGAAGCTGGTGGTCACTGAGGGTACATCATGGAACAGTAGAATCATGTGCTTCTCGGCAGGGGATGCTGCTTAATGATGGAGCTACAGTGTCCTGAATGTAGAAGGAGCAGACCAGCAGTGAAGGATTGGTTGCTTTCTAAAGTGTGAACAGGGAACTGCTTAATTTTGGCTTTTACAAATAAATTAATTATTTGGAATAAGATGCTTCCTTTACTTACTGGCATTTAATTTTTTTCCTGCAGTATCAGAAATGGACACTTCAGGGTGATTTTACAAGCCTCTCAGCCTGAAAGGGCAATTAATGTTACCACAAATGAAGTTAAAATGTTCAAAAAATACTAAACTGTCTTGACAGCAAAGAAAAATAACTACTAATCTGGTGATATTTTTCAGTGAAGTAAATAATACTTATGTGCCATGAAAGATTCATAAAGCAATAGCTTGGATCCCTCTGTAAGAGAATTGTTGGTATATTAATATACTTGTTAATATATTGCATAATGTACATAATTCAGAAGAATGTAGTTTTTGATAACAAAACCATCATAACTCGATCATAGAAAAAAATTACATTGTGTCTACATATCCATAGACTAGATATGCCCAGGTATTCAGAACCTTCCATGATGATTTCTGGAAGCTGTACAAATACAAAGCTCTTCTGCTACATTCAGATCATGCATGATAAATTGCTTTCTAAGGTTAGTGAGTCTTGGTTTGGGGGATTTGAATTCAGAATTAAAAATGGTGCTGTGCTGACTTAGTAGCACAAAGTATTTTAGTCCAGTGTCGAAAGTATGTATTATGAAACCTGTATGTGGGTGTTACATGGCTCTGGAGTCGACTTTCTAGAAATATGGAAATTACCTAGGAAAACAAGTATTTTGTTTTGTTAGAACTACGGTTTCCCTCTGGTGGATTTGCCTTTAATTGAATTTTGCTCTGTGATTATTTTTTTTGGTGTTATTATTTGCACAAAATTGTGCTCATGCTTTTTCCTTCAAAAAAATACAAATAGTATTCCTGCTGTGATTATTATGCATAACATCTCTGACTCAGCAGATCAAAAGTTATGTTTACTGGAAAACAGAATTAACATTTTGTAATTTTTTTTAAGAGCACTTAAAAATAACTGTGTCAAAAGAGATTATGTTTTTAACATGCTAATCCACTAAGCCATCATACATCACTCCGTAGGCAATGTTTTTATTCTAAGCAGCTACCTCTTGTAAGAGCCCATCTGAGAGATTTCAGGATAGCCCAGACATATGTCTGTGAAGTTGAGTTTCTTAGGTGAGAAACGTCCTCAATAGATTGCATAATACCTTCATTATCAAATTGCAGATTTTTTCCCCAAGAATTATCAACATGTTTTGGCCTCCTCTAAGGAGTTCTGGCTATTGGGGACAAACTGCTGATTAAAACTGGCATATGCAAAATTTGTTTAGCAGTGGGAGGGGATAGAAATTCCTAATTTTGATGGAGAATATTACATTGTGATAACCAAATACCCGAATAGAATACTGTACTGATTAGGAAAAAGACAAAGGAGTATGAGAATTTATGCCAGCTGGACTGGAGACTCTGAGATTCATCTGGATTAGTTGTTTCAATTGCTAATCTTGCCCTATGTTCCTCTGCCACTTTGTTTTCTGAAGTTGTCTTTTCAGTGTTTGTAATTGTATACTGTTGCTGAGTAAAGAGTCGCACAGACGTGGGAAACAGCAGTACTGACTTGGCAGAAAACTCTGTAAAGTGCAAAAAATGCAGAAAAATAGAGTTCTGTCTTATCTTTTATCTTCAGGAATCTTAAATGTTGCTTCTAAGAACAGAAGATATATGTGTGGTAATCTGAAATTTACTTATGTTGACTGGCTCTGTGTATACCAATGACTAGAATTTTTAGGTAATAAATACCAATACAAGGAATTTGTTTGTATTTAGTTGAATTACTGTGCAAAGTTTGCTGAAACAGCATAGAAGTAACCATTTTCATTTATTTTTTAAATACTAATTCAGAATGGTGAGTGAAACATGAGTGAAAAGTTTAGTTAGTTGTTACTATGTGTTACTCTATTCTGGCTAGGTTTAGAGGTCTATTTAATTTTATCTGACAGATTAGAATATTTAACTTGAAATTGTGCTACTGCCTGACTGGCAAGTTGGGACACTGCCTACTGTGATTTCCTACTGGCAAGAAGTCTGTTTTAAGGCACGTTTGGCCATACTTTAGACTAACAGAGTTAGCTAAGGTTTGATACGCTGCTTTCTTCTTTAGGCCCACTGAAATATCTTTTGGAATTTGTGCCAGTGTGTTTTTGGACTGTAGAACGTGCAGTGTGTGTGTAGAATGTAGAAGTGCGTTTCATACAATGTAAGGCTCCTCAGGCTTGATGCCATTAGCCCTGTACCTTGAAGTGGTTCTGTGGGGGTTTTGTTACTCTGATGGTCAGTAAACACGTATAGCCAAAGCACCAACACGTTGTGGCTTTGATCATGTCCCTGTATAACCATCTGCAAGGAGCAGTGCTGTAATGAGACACAGAGAGAATACGGGAAAGAAGGTATTACATGGATACAGGGAAAACTGAAACATCAGCAGGCCTACACTGGCGATGCAGCAATAGTCCAGAGAGCTGTCTCCTTACTGTGCTTTCCTGTGAGGCACTGCACCAAACAGCATGAGATAGTATTTCCTACATAACACTTAGGTGTTATGCTAGTAAACAAACTGTTCTCCCCAAGGAATTTTATGTATTAGTAGACTGAGGTGCTGCATGGAAGCAACTATGCCAGTCTTTACGTAAATTGTTTTTAAATAAACTGTTGAATATGGTGGTGTTCCAGACAGTCATGGTTTAAAATACTGATAAGGAAGAAATTGTTGTAAAGTGTTTTGTTCCGAAGCTGTATACTGAATCGTCCTGGCAGACAGAGTTCTTCGTTCTTCCAGGGCTGGATTTTCACTGAACAATTAGATGAAGTTACCTACGTTTGAACTGATTGCTGAAGTTAGTCCAACAGGCGTGAGAGTGGTAACAGTGAAAATTGGTACATAAATCACTTTGTGGAGCTGGGTTTTTAACTGCATTAGTAAAAAATACATTCTTTGACTCACCGATTTAAATATAAAAAACCTAAAAACAAACACCTAGAGAGTTTTGTATGTAGTTAGGATAGGGTATTACTCAATTTACATGTATGACCAGTGCAGAAACAGAGAATGTCTCTAAATTCAGCAAGTGGTGTGTGTTGCTCTAAAGGCAGCAAGTGACTCATGTGACTGTCTTAGCAGCTGGGCAGCAAGATTAGAGAGCTACTATGTACACATTCCCTTACTGAGGGGTCCAAACTATTGCTAAATGAAGCTGTATTACTGCCAGAAAGTGAATAACAGGCATAAGAAAATATTATAAATAAGTGTGTCATCAGGTTAGTGCAGTAGTTATTTCAGACAGTCGTTAAAGAGAAGGGGAAAAAAACCCCAAATGCAACTTTTCCAAGATTCACATTTGAAAGATGTTTGTCCTTTTTTCAGACTCTAACTTCATATGAGATTACATGTGAAGTGTCCCTTCCAATTTAAAAATTTTGGGAAAGTCATCTTGGAATGGCTGTTTCTGACACTGCAAGGAAAAAAATGAGAATGTTAGTGAGTAAAGAATCTTATTCCAAAGAACTCATTTATTTGTAAAAGTACTAAAAATATGCTTGTATCATGAAGTATTTTGATTTGAACTGAAATTGGCAAAGTGTGCACTTCTTGGTCACTTGCTAATTTGAAGACTTATTCATGATGTTATTCCTCATGTATTTCCTAATTGTAAGAATTTGTGAAGTTTGTTCCAAATTGTCTTTAAGTTTTCCTGGCATGCCAGTATGGATTAGTGGAATATGTATTCTTTTTATTTTTTCTTATGTTTCCCTAATCTAATTTTGGATTTTTTTGCTCAGATACTTGCTTTTCTTAAGAGAGTTGTTAAACATTTGTGAATGCTTTGTTCTTTATACATAATGTGTTTACAGTTACACATTGGATTTTAACTATATTTTATGGATTTAAACTGAAAACTGTCACCCTATCAAACTTATCTTCAAGATTAACCCTCGGGAGAACTCCTTTGAGTCTTGAGGACCAGAGGACATACACTTGACTGTTGCAATCAAGTAAATTGATACAGAAATCAAGAAGATGTAAATATGAAGCTCCTTAGTGCTATTTTTAGTGTCAACTTTCAGACCATAATTATGTTTTAAAGATGAGAATGTATTTACCAAAGAGGAGCTTTTATATTTAAAAAGCCAAATCAGACGAAGTCGAGCTCATGATAAATTCCTTACAGTAAAAGAGGGCCAGAAGAATGTGTGTTCCTAGTTATCATCACTGCATCCCGGTGTCCTCAACAAGGTTAAACTGTTTGTTTCTTATTTTGCTTCAGGTTTTCCAGATTTCTGCTTTCTCTGTTTTTCTGACTAACGATGACTTGTTTCTCATCTTGTTATTCTTTCCTGTTTATTCCAAGTTTCTGCAGCTTTCCTCAACAATGGTTTTCAGTTACCTCTCTAAGAAAAGCTGGAGAGAGCATAAAATAAGATTGCCTAGAGTAGTCAGTGCATCTGAAAACTACCTTCTCCAGGTGGACCATCATTTTAATAACACTTCCAAACACTTTCATCTGACCTTTTTATTTTTTGCACATTTAGATTTCTTCATAATCAAGTCTCTTATTGTTTAGCATTTTGAAATCTTTGATTTATAGGAAAAGTTCAGTTTGGGTTTTGTTTTGATTCATTCTTCCTGAATGTTTCATTACTACTTCTTTAATGTACCGTTTTTCTGTACCAGATTTCTTTTCTATTCTGCTTTCATTTTTTACTCCCAAATTACTCATCAGTTGCAAAAGAAAAATGTGTCTGCATTGCTTAGTCTGCTGGTGGTCTGTCACACAGGATCACTAGGAAACAGGAATGTTTGTGTATTGACAAATAGTTTATAGATAAAACACTAGCAGATTGTGACCAAGGATATATACATACCTGCAAAATATATCGATCCTCTGACTACTTGAATGCTTCTGTGGATTTTTGTGTGCTGTTCTTAACACATTCCTTAAGATGAACCATCTGAAATATCCATCTGCCAGCAGGGTTTCAGCTCCTGGGTCTTGCTGCCCTGTCTTGTGTGCCCAGCAGCTTCTGAGGCTTGGACTTCCTATCCCCGCCCCAATTCCCCCCAACTCCTCCCCAGGGAAGAACTCTGCCATACTGCAGTTTTGTTGAGCTGTTATCCTTTCTTCTGCAGTGTGCTTTGTTTTGTTAGAGCACCTTTGCACAGCTGGAAGAATTATGTAAAGTAAACAGCTGCCCTGAGAGGATTTTTGCATGAACTTGGACTTCGGCTTGTTTGTTTGTGCCTGTCAGAATTACACCCAAAATTTCTTAGCCACAAGTTTGTGCTGTTCCACTGAACTAAGCAGGGAGGTATCTTCTCATGGATTCTAAGGAGGAAAATTCTTAAACTACCTCTAACCAAAAATACAGTATTGTTTTTAATAAATTTGGTATTCAAATGTCCAAGGAGAAACAGCTGAACAAGATCAGACAAAAATATCTTGTATTTGTATAAGATTGACTCTTGTAAGCAGTCATGCTTTAAGAAAGGAATAGGAAAGATTCTTTCTTGATATAGTCTCCCTCCCCCTGCTCTGTCATGCCATTCCATTCTTAGGATTGGGAATTATCCTGGTGTTTGCTTTTTAGGGCTGTTAGAAAATCATGGATATTTTAAGGAAGTTGAGATGCTGTTTCTGACGCTATTTGTATCCTTCCGGTGAGAGTTTCGCGGTAGTGTGTGCCACCTGCCCAATATGCTTTTCTTTGGCAGGAAGGCCTACAAATAAGAAGAAAAAATGTTTTTGGGGAAGTTGGTAGTTCTTTTTTTTTAAAGGAAAAAAGTCTCAACCTGACAGCATTTCTTAGGGCTAGAGTTGCAGTCTCACCTCTTTCCTTGCACTGGGAGAGGTGTTGGGGAGGGGGCTGGCAAGTTGTCTGGAAGCTGTAAGTTGATCAGAAGTGGCTCTTCAGCTCTTCAGTTTCAGATGTGGTCGTGGTATTTGATTCTCTTAAGAGCTGACAAGCTTCCTGGTGAAGAGAGAGAATTTTAGTAGCTACCTTTGGAAAGAGAGAAATCTTGGTTGTGGTGTTGCAGAGAGCAAGCCCTCGGGAGCAAGCTGAAAAGTAAAGCATGGCAAGGTTTGGAGCCTAGATAACTGAAACATTTTTCTCCATTAACTATAGATACTGTGGTCTTTCACAGGAGAGCAGTGGACAGGAAGAATGTTTGTTTCCAAGCATTGGTGACCAGAGAAGAATAAATAGAGCTAAAAGAGTCTTTAGGAGTTGTGTTGCTTTATTAATGTCTTAAAAAAAAATAGCATCCATTTTTAGGATTCAGTGTACTAGAGGCTGAAAAGGAAAATACAGCAGGCATCTGTCCTTCCCCTGACAAGCTAACAGTGTTGCTTGAAAGAGGAGAACTGAAACATGTGCAAAGGAAAAGGAAAAAAGTAGTTAGAGTACTTGGAGTTACATGTGTGCACACTGTTTAATTCTGTGTGTTAATTTAAAAACACTGACAAAGCCAAGTTATGTTCTTCTCAGTCATCACCACGGGCACTCGTATGCTATCCTGTTTTTCACGCCGTGGATCGTTGAAGGCAAATACCCAGTGGGATGCTGGTTCGCAGAGCAGTATGTATCCCACAGATGGGAGTTCACGAGCCAGTTTTCTGGCTGGAAATTTATACATGGATCTTGACAATGGAACATATTTATACAGAGTTCTGGTATGCTCTCTAGCACGTTTGATGTTTTGCTTCAGGCTCTGGATACTCTGAGAAAACCTGCCCTAAAGCCACAGTCCCTTCCCTGGTGAAATGCTGAGCTGCTTGTATGTTGTTTCTGATTCTTGTGATGGAGAGACACCTCTTGCCCAGCCTGCATCATGGTACTTGTACTGTAAAGCACCTTGATTCCAAAGGAGGAGAGCCTGCAGTTCATGCACAGGATAAAATGCAGTGAGAATAAAGTAAATTACTCTCGTGGTTTTTTTTCTTTAGTTGTTTATTTAAGAATCAAATTTCTGTGGAATTTTTGGAAGAACCTGTTCTGAGATTACTAGGTGGAGTTTTTCAAAGCCATTGTCTTCATAATCTGTTTAGAATGCAGCTTTCACTGCCTTTCACTTCAGCTTCAGGCACTAAGTATTTCTGCAAATCACTCTTGTAGACACATGCCAAGGACTGGGAAAATTAATGACTCTCTCTGTAGCATTTAGTCTTAACAACACAGAGATCTCTAGTAGAATCTGAGACCTCTAGGACAGTGTTCAATTATCTGACTCAAAACATTGATTTCTGAGTTACTAATGGGATTGTGGAATAAGTAATTTAAAAACTGGCTGAATTTGGGTAGAGTTCACAGGAATGACAGCTATACCATGATCCCTGTCTAATTTTAGGTCTCCATCTCAAAGGAAGGTGTTCAAAGGAAAAAGTAGGAAGAGTGTGTGAGAATTTTTTAACACAGACAAAACTTTTTTCTATTAACCTTTATGTTTTTGAAATGCACTATTTTGAATGAATAAAAATGGAAGAAACAGAACAGGGAAGCAGACACCAATTTGTAAAATTTCAGCCCAAACAATGGCAGTTTGGCAAAGCTGTAGGTTGGCTTAAATAGAGGAGTTTATCATATAATGGCAAGTGTTTGGCAGCATGGTGAAATGTGATTCCACTCATTCTGCAAATAGTCAAATACATTGGATCTGAGTTCATATTTGTACTGACTGACAGCAGCATTGCATTTTGTGTAAATTAACAGAGGAATTATCCTGCTTTGAAATCAAGGATGGCTAGAGAACTGTTACAGGAGGGCTCTGCAGCCTGATCAAGGCCTGAGATGACAGTACTTTTTTTTAACCTGATAAAAGCTGATCAAATTGTATGCCTGAATTTTATTTAGTAAGAATAATTATACTTGTGTGCATATTAAAACGTGGTGTTTTGTTTGTGGCACTGGCAAAACCAAAATTGTCATGAAAAGTTAGAGGAGTAGGGATGATCCTCCCAAGAGTGTTCTCCTGATCTTCAATAATCTGTTTGTCAAAGGCTTCCTGAGCTAAACATGATGAGTTTGTACTTATTAACCTTTACTGGACTTTTTCAATAACTTTTTTGTGTGACCTTTTGAGCTTATGTAAAGTGTCCAAACCCGCTGTTGCAAGGAGTTAAACTCCAGAAATGTTTGAAAGGCAGGTGTGTTACCTTCTCAAACCTGTGTCCTTTCATTTAATTCCACATCTCCTGCTCTTTCATTGGAAGAGCTGCCAGTCTGTTCAGTTTTCTGTCTCTCCAGCCACCTTCAGTTGAGGTGTACTTGCATGCTATTCATTTGCATCTGCCTTTTCTGCACGTGTGTTGATTTCTCCAGAAACTCCACTTGCTTCTTGGAGCTTGATGTCCTTTTCTAAATTGTGTTGCTTTTTCACTGATATGTTTATTTGTTCATGTGTCCTCCTGCCAACATCTCGGTTGTTCATTGAAGTTTATGCTTTCTTGCCTGGTGTAGATGTCAAGCTTACTGTAGTATCTCACTGCATATTGGCAATTAATTGTTAGGGAAGTAATCAGACAGGCAGCAATCTGTGGTGTATGTGTCTCCTCAGTACAGTACAAGAACTACGTAGCATGGCAAAGATACAGGACAAGGTGATGAATGAAAAAAGTAGGGAATCAGTTTCTGTGCAAGGAAGGTCTAAGTTGCCTGAGACTTTTCAGCTCTGTAAGAGACTACAAAAGGGAAAGTACTGAAAATAGAGGTTTTGTATCACAGACTGAATGATAAAGGAGCCATGAGTGATACTGATGGGATAAAGGGCGAGCCAAATTATTAGCTAAGAGGAAAGAGAAATAGTGGGAAATGGGCTTAGAACAAGCTAATAGAAAGCTGTTGTTAATAAAATGTGAAATTAAGCTGTGGCACTCTTTGCCATGGGATGTTGTCGGTACAAAAGATTACATGGGCACTAGAGAGGGCTGCCAAAATAGTGGAAAAGGGGGGTGTTAAATCTCCTAGATCTCTAAGTCCCTAAATCACAAGTGGTGATACTTCTCTAAAATACTGCATACTTGTCTTCCTTATGATCTGCTGTTGGCTTTTCCTGGAGCAAGGCTGCTGGGCTAATGGACTTTTGCTCTGGCCTACAGGGACCATCGTTGTGTTGCAATGAGTATTCAGGGACCCCGAACCGGAACAAATCACCCAGAACTGGAACAAATCACCCTGGCTGAGCCAGATGCCTTGCTGTCACAGAAACCGTGGCTGTCTCTGTGAACCTATATAGAGCCACTTGCAAACTAGTCAAGTTTTTTCCATGTAAACTTAAAGCCAGTGTTTTGTTGACTAGAAAGCCTTTTAATTTCCAGCCTAAACTTATTTTGATAAGCTTACATTTACACTTCTTTGTTCCAGCCCTACTGACTGTCTCTTTAGTTTACATATTAAGAACTTTAGTATTTCTTTTTCCTTTGCTCAGATGTTTTGTTGCACTGTCCCAGATAAATTTTTTGTGAATATGTATTACCAGATTTATGAATAGTGTTCCCAGCAAGATCTTGGTAGTCCGCTATTGTAGCATCTTTATTTCCCTTCCTGCACTGAAAGTGCAGCTGCTTTTTTTGAATCATTATATTTTATTTCTTCTGAACAACCTCTCTTTAGTGACTTTTACTAGCTGCTTATGGGTGGGTTATACACAATTTTTTTCCTTCTCTTCTGCTTCCAACTAGCAGTTCATCACTTCCCAGCAGAAACCACTGCCTCTAAGAGTGTTACACTGTTCTGTGTTGTTCCTTTTCATCCTGTTTCTGTCCTTAAGATTTGTTACCATTTTTCTTGTGTATTGTTTCAGTCTGCACTGTCTTCTGCTACCTCCGAGTTTCATAGTTTCTGCGTGTTTTTGTAGTGCTCACTGAAAGGCATAAAAAAGTTTGAAAGTGTTGAATCAAAAAATACTAAAGACCAGTCTTGGCAGAAGTCCATAACTAACATCCTTCCACCTTTTTCTGAAAGAAATCTGTTGTCATCTCTTCTTGATCTGCTGCTTTTCCTGTCATACTATTCTTGAACTAACTCTTCTCAGCTCAACAAATTACTGCTCAGGTGGTAGTGTAGCAGATTCCTTACTGAGTGAGACTAGAAGAGTTGTGCTTCTTTTCTATAAAGACTATTTGCAATGTTGAAGAAAAGCTGGGTGTTTGACGTTGTTCAGCTTTTTAAAATCATGTGACATTTTGTTTGATTTTTTTTTTACCTTCATGTTTTCATTCTTTCATTGAAAATGTGCTCCAAGCAAGAGGCCATGCTAGCATCATTAGTTGTGTGTCCAGATAACTTTTCTCCACCCTTCTCAATATTGAAATTAGCCAAAAAGTGTGTATTTAAATTTGATGCTGTTGTGAGACTGTTCCATCTCATCACAGCCTTGCTTCCTGCTAAATCAGAAGATAGTATTTCTGTATGAAAGGTAAGATTTTGTAAGTGTGGTAGATGCTTTTTTTTAAAATTCGCCTTTTAGAAGGCCCTGTATTGGTCTCTGTGATTGACAGCCATCTATGGTGCAGAGGACTGTAAACTTCTACTTTATTTTCACTCTAGTAGAAGTAGTGAGTTCAAACAGTTACCCAGTGGTCTCTCTGTTATCATTGTAGATGTTTGGCAGACTTAGATCGCACCAAGTTTATTCAAGGAGATCTATGCACTGCCAAAAATAATATGAACTTGGTCATTTAGCACCTTTTTTCACCCCTGCTAAGGTGAGAGCATCTCACAGAGCCGTGATATTCCATTAGTCTGCTGTGCTCAGTCTGTTCCGTCAGGTTGGTTCCTCTTGCGTGTTGGGTGTGCAGGGCAGAGCTGGTGCCAAATCCCCACCTTCAGCAGGGTGCTGAAATTGCTGCCATTCCTGACTCTGAATGGCTACTGAGTACAGTTAGTAGCAAGAGACCGCAGGAAATCTGTGCATGCTCTTGGGGTTAGAGATGTGGGAATCCCATACTGCTCATCCCTGTTGGTGAGGTGGCTCTTCTCTGCTTCCTCTTGTGCTGGCACAAAACCACTCCAGAGACTTAGACTGCATGGAAATGGTTGGAATTCTTTCTGTAGGGTTAATTTGACTGTTTTAGCTCTCTATGGTTAACTCGAATTTTTTAGGTCTCTGGCTTGGCACAGAGTGTGGAAAGGAAAGGAAAAAGGAAAGGAAAGGGAAAGGGAAGGAGGAAGAAGCACTAAACTGTTTCAGTGTGGAGGCATGCTGAAAATAACTAACTTCTGGGCAGACTAACAGAGTGCTGACGTGTGCTGTCTTCAACGTGACAGCTGGACAGATGTGTCCATCTCCGATCCCAAAGCATTAGCCAAGATGCTGTGCCAGAGCTGTTACCCCTGCCTCGGAGCTGCTCATGGATGAAAAGCTGAAAAGCTCAGCTGCTTTTGCTGCATGGTCTGGCTTGCAGCAAGGAGGTGGCTTGTGTCTGGCTAGCTTGGCGTGTTGGCTGGGCATGGTTGCCTGTGCCTATGGTTGACCCAGTAAACAAGGTGCTTGCTTAGGTGGAGTTACCTAATTCTGGAGATAGCTGCTTTGCTTTTGGGATTGGATCCAGAGATGGGAAGGTAACTGCTGAAGTTGCTTGCCAAGGCAGCTATCAAATCTGATGACAGATCAGGCCTTGAGGTTAACTAACAGCAATTATCTTTACCGTAGCTATAGCTATTCTGAATGATTTTTCAGGGGTTTGTTTTGTGTTGAGTTTTGTTTTGAAAAGTTTATGCCTCACAGTGCTGGTTTGCGTGTGTAATTCAAGGGAAATAGCAGCCCTCATCTTGGCAAGTACAGCCTTTTGGGCACAAGCCTCTAAGTTGTGATGACAAGTAGGGTAGCAATGAGAAATTAAAATGTGTATGTCTGGTATATTCTTGTATTTTCATTTGGGAAAGGCTCCTCCTAAAGCACCCCCTTTGGTAAGGAAGCAAATTATTTCAGAAAGAAACATGTTAAAATCATCAGGCCATTCATTGTACCTGTTTTGGCAGTGAGTCTTTTTTCTTAGCCATTCATTTGCATAACCCTAGCTCCTTGTGACCGTTTTGTACCCTTTTCTTTAGCAGATGTTTCCCCCCAGCACTAGTCATGGTGGCAGCTTGTGCAAGGTGGCAGGACTGGGTGAGTCTGGGGAGAGGGATGGAAGCTACAGATCATAAATAAGTGTATTGTGTGTGATTGATGATACGTGGAGCAAGTGCGGTTTAGCAAGATGAGCTTCCAGCTTTTCCTGCAGAAAGGGGATGCACACCTTTCTTTACTCTGGCACATTTCTGCGAGATGATAGGAGGCAGGAAAGAAATGTAATTTCTACGGCCAAGTTTCTGTGTGTTACTTTTTCATGTGTTCTTACTGACAGAAGGCTTGGGTGGGTGCCCTGCTGTCAGACTGTATAACCCAGCATTAGCTGGTCGTGAATTCGTGCTTCATGTTCACAGGTATTGCTTTTTTTCTTAAAGACTGCTCATGTGGGCAGTTACAAACACTGGTGGAATGAGCACGAGTCTCTACATCTCCCTTTCCTCCCTCCAGTACTCAGTTTTCAGTAATTAGGGCATTTGTAGTTTGAAATTTGTAATTGTAACATTATCTGTCAGAAGTAAAGGGGGAAAAAAACCTGCTAAAATGGGTAGTGTGGAACACACTCGATCTGCTTCAGATAAAGCTGACCATTACTATTAAACCAAGTGTTTCAAAGGATTAGTAGATACTGTATTTTAAGAGATTGGTTAGTGCTAGAAGGTAAGGCTGCCAGTGAAATCTTTAATTCTAGAGTCCAAATGCAAAGATCTCTTATTAAAATTTATCCAGTTGTTTAGCTTTTCTTAACAGAGGGTTCATAGGTCACATAAACAAGTGCAGTATGAAATTTCATACTCAATAGTCACCTGCTTTTAAAGAAAAATGGTTGTATTCCATCATTTCAGAAGACAACAGTTACTGCTTTTTGCTGTTAACATGCCCCTGTGTGTTTACATTTGTATCTTAAACTTTTTATTTTTGTTTTGTTATTTTTTATTTTCAACAGTAGAAGCCCTTACAGGCTTCAAAGGATTTCACTGGCTTTATTTCTAGCCACTTTTTCCTAAGAAAAGGTGCCCATACCAGTGATGTGAAAAACCCTGTCTGCAGCATTGCCTTGCAATTCATTAACACTGCTGCTTTGCCTCTGCTTGTCTTAGTTTCACTTTTTAGGCTCTCTTCTCCTCTTCACAGGAATCCCTGTTTTGGGGATTTTTTTAAATCAACTTGTCATCTGCCGCATAAAGGAATGGGTGAAGGGAAGAGAGGGCTTTCTTATAAAAGAGCTCTGTTGTTCCCAATCCACTAAAAGTTGCCTCAGTTTCCTCTTCCTTAATGTCATTTTGCCCCTGTTTCCGAACCTCCTCACCTTCATGCTGGTGACTCCTCCCTCGCTGCTCTTTGGGTTTGGACGAAGCTGGGAGGCGGGGTTAGATGCCAGAAGCGCTCGGTTATTACTTACACAGGGAAACTTCATCCTGTCTGACAAGTACACTATTCGTAGCCTTGAGGGATGTACCTGAAGGGCACTGAGTTTCCACGCAGAATTTAAGTAGATTAGATTATGTATACATATTTGTTGTGACTTGGCAGGTATCCCAGTGCCCAGGGTCTTAAAACATATACTTTGCTATGCTTAAGGCAAGCTCAACTGCATGTTTCAAAAGATGCTCTGGGGAGATGGCAGGCTGCTGTTTGGAGTCCAAAGAGGTGTTATTCTCTCTAGATCTGGTACAACCCAGGAATTCTGACTACTGTTTCATCCTGTATTTTGTCTTGATATCAGGTGCTGTCAGATACCTCAAGGAGTGGTATAACCGTAAGATACAGAGAAGAAGATACTCTCTTATTTAACTCTCTCCTGATTTGTATTTTGCCCTGGAAAAAAAAGGCTGCTATTATTTTTTCTTGAAGCCCTCTTGAAATCATATTGTAATTTTGGATGATCCATTTATCTATATAAATCTTGTCTGTCTGACTGTAAGCTACTTTCTGGCAATTAATCTCACAGGCTAATACTTTGCTGTTAAAAACAAGTTGTGGGTGTTTATTTGTTTAAAATTTGCTAGGCTGTGGCTTTGTTGAGTGTCTCTGTCATAAGAAACAGATTAAACGTGTTACTCTGCATCTGAACAAGTTACTCCATTGCCAATAATTTTAATAGTTTTATCTTGTTATCTTGTTTAAAAAAAAAAAAAAAAAAAAGGANTTTAAAAAAAAAAAAAAAAAAAAAGGAAAAAACCAACGAAACTACAAAGACACAAACATGAAAATGCAGCCCCAAAATTCAGGTGCTACGGGTATGCTAGAGGGAACTGTGAAGTTAAAACAGCTGTATTTTATGAAATTCTGTTTGGTATGGCACTTTTCCTTATAAGGACCAATGACCAATTGTTTTGATTATTTAGAAGGAAAAAATTCCATGAGAACTGTTACTGAAAATGACTAACTTGGCATTTGTGATCTGTCGCTCTCTTACAACATTTGATGAAATACTGAATTTAAGATAGCTGAAACATCCAGCTAGCTGCTCAGTGCTTCATCTGTTCCGATGTGACCTATTTATTTCATTTTCTTGTAAATTACTAAATTTGCAAATAAATACTCCTCCTTTTTGTAGTGATGTCTTCTTGATATCCAAGCCTTTGTAACTAAAGAGCAGCCTGTGCATCTGATGGGAATCTCCAAGACTCAGTTTGTGATGTACAGCAACCTACAGGCTTTGGCAGCAAGGAGCTGAAGTGATTCCTTGGGTTTTGCCACCAAAGCAGGGAAGCTTTGGAAGGAGTGTGGCTCTGCAGCTGCTCATGGGTGGTGGAGGCTGTGGAAGAGCAAGGGAGTTAAGGCTGCACTTTAGAAACTAGGATTGAATGGGTTGTGTTGCAAGAGGAGGGAAGACTTGACAGAGAGGTAGGCTGGATTTGGTTAAGTAGTTTTGTTTCTTTCTTTTAACAAGGACTGGAAGTTGATAAAAATGTGTCCACTGATACGCCTTAGATATGAGCTGCTTTTCTCAAAGTTGCAGAGAGGGATGTGAGAGAGATGGGATCAGGACTTAGCAGATCTGAAATGTACATATCCATCTGAACCATTCCTTTGGTGTCTTAGTGGCTTATGGAAGATGCTTGAATACAGTGATTACAAATCCATTTGTATTATCTATTAGTCTCTTAAAGGTAGAGGATGAGGAATCGTGGGAATATTTCCTTTTTTTTTCTTTTTTTTTTTTTTTTAATTGCATTATAGTATTCTTCCTATATGCTGAAAAAGATTTTTCTGTAACAAACAGAAACTGCATGCAAAATTCACTGCATTTTCCATTCTTTACTTCCGTTTTCCTTTTGTAAGCACGGAAACATAGGATTCACTCAAGCAGACAATAGGTAGGATTGTCCCTTTGTGAACTTAAAAACAGATGAAGTGGGAAAGGATTTCTAGGCTGATGATTACTGAGAAATAATTAACAAGTCAAATTCACTGTGGCTTAGTCCACATTAGGATGTTACCTTGAACACAGCGCAGTTCCTCTTTCAGCATCAGTGTCCATGCTGAACTGAATTCTCAATGTTACATCACAAAGGACTGTTTACTTACTACTTACTGTAGCAAATGCTGGTTGTGGTTAGGTGGGTTTCACTCAAGGTTTCTTTGAGTTGATTGCTTATAATGCACTGGAATTTTTATTTCTTCCTACCTGGCTCACTACCCATGCCCTGCTTTACTCAAGGATCATTCTGAGTAGAAGTAGATGCTCCGTACATGTTGGCAGATAGGCAAGAGTGCTGCTTTTTGTGGTGGGGGTTGTAAGAAAGTTGGTTATCATAATTGATTAGTTTTCAAGAGTCTGCCAAGGCTCTGGTGGCCTCCAGAATACGTATGACTGAGCCTACTTGGATATGAATTGCTATGGAGTGGACAGGTACAGGTCACTACCCACATAAGTGAAAAGGAGAAAACACACCTGGACCTGGCCTTGGGAATGAATCAGCACAAGAGACCACAAAGAATATAGCAGAGGACAAAGAAACTCTACAGGATTCTTGGTCAGTGCCCTCATACGTGCTCAGGGCTGTGGTTTTGCAAGTGACACTGCTGCCAAATCCAGGAGTGAATTATTTTTTTCTCTCAGATGGTGCACAGTGCCACAACAGAGGCCTGAGGTAAATGTGTTAAAAAAAGCAACAAAAACAAACCAGCAAAAAAAAAAGTCAGTAGCCTCACCTATACCATAGTGTCCTCTTGGCCTGGGTCTGCTGCAAGGCACTGTGTCTCCTCAGCTCCTCAGTGAACAATACCCAAGAAACGGCTACAGGATCCTGTGGAGGCTGCAGGAGGAAACTGATCCGGTAAGTATTGCATGCTCAATTGGCACAGTAACTTCACAGGAGGGTTTAAACTGCTTTTTCTGGAGCATCACTCCATCACTCAGGTAGCAGCCTTTCCCTTCCATTTAACTTAGCTGTTCTCAGACTTATGTCAGACTCCCATCTTACTTATTTTCTGTGAGCTCCTCATCCACACGGACGTCCTGTCACTCACTGACCATCTCTAAACTTCTGCACTCCAGTTACTGTCCCTCCATCCTTTCATCTCTCTTACTCTCACATTCAGAGTATCAACCTTTACTCTCAGTATCCCCTACCCCTTTCCCTGGTCTTTGCTAAGCTAGCCTTGCCTACTTACCAGTCCAGCTCTACAGAAGGACTTCTCAGAAACTTTCCTGTGTCAGCTCCCTGATACCTCCTTCCCCTCGTTCTCTGTGCTCTTGTACCCTCTGTGTAAAAGACCCATTTCATGAGGAATAGCATCAAGTTATCTTAGCTGCCCAGATCAGTTATCCTCACCATCCAAATCTTTGCAACTCTGTCCCATACCTACCTTTCCCTATTTGGAAAGCCTAGAGATCTCCAGAAGGAGAGTGCTGACCGTGCTCCGTGGTGTCACCATGGAGCTCACTGCCCATTCCCTGCCTTGGGGGCCCTGAGGCTGTGGGGAAGGCAGGGAGCAGCCCAGCCCAGTTAGACACAGCAAGGAGCTGCCTGTCCCAGCTGAGCTGAAGCCCATGGCCTGGCTCACCTCCATGCTCCCTGGAGCTCTGCTTCTCATGTTGGGTGCAAGTGGAGATAGTTTGAAGGCTGGAGGGAGCCCATGTGTTCGGGGATGTGCACAGTCATAGAGAATGGATGGTGGTGTATGAGACTGCTTCCTCCTGCTGCTACCTGCCTGAGTGACATCTTTCAGCTTAACACATATTGATTTGCCTTCTTCCCAGCCAGTGACTGTCATATCTGTGCTGCTGACTCGTATTTTGTAGTTTGTCCAGTGCCTGACTCGACAATTGCAAGAGCTCTTGATCACACTTTTTGATGCTTTGGCATTCTTTTTTCTTCATTCTTGTTCCCCTCGGCGAAATGTCATCTTCTGATCAGTCTTACTTCAAAGCTTTAACGATATGTTTCTTTGCTGTGCCAAGTCCCAGACGTGATTCACGCTTTTCTGCCTCCTTTCTCTACTGATTCGATCTCTCATTTCTTCCTCACTAATCACAGCCTTCCCCAGCTTTGGTTATGCTGCCCCCCTGCTCCAGACCTTAGTCATGCTCAGAGTGTTTATTCATCCTGGAGCAGTCTCAAATACAAAGCTGTGCTGTTGCGGAGTTTCATTACCGTGCTCGATCTTCACTCCGGATGAAGTACACAAAGTTCAGATTTTTTACTGTGCTGCTGTTCTAAATCTTCTGTGTAGTAGAATGGGTTGGTTTAGGTCTAAAAGCTGCAATAGAGATTTCTTATATTCACAGTGTATTTTACAGTAATTTTCAGGAGCAATAAAAAGACTGAAAATAGTGTGTAAGAGAGAAGTTTGACACAAAAAAAGTGCTAATAAAAGAGGTGTCAGGTTGTTGGTTTTGGGGTTTTTTTTCCGCCTCTAAGGAAATGCTCCTCTAACACTCCTGGATGAAGCTTATTGATAGGTAACCTTGCAGTGCATTATCATAATTTGCCTGTTGTCTTTATAAATGATGTCCTTAAGTCTCCCAGGAATTTGTTAGGGAGTGCTGTCCTTCAGCATAAGGACAGCTAGTTTCCTATGTACGCAGCTAAATATGTAATGTGTATTAGTTTTTTCTTTAAAACAAAACAAAACCCCAACAAACAACCAAAAGCAGAGCCCTTTATACTCAAATTCTGTATCTAACAGTGCCTGATCATTTCAAGTTCTGAAACAATAGCAACCAACTCACCCCATTACGTACATCTCAGAAAAACCTACAACAGCATATGTAGTATGTGGAAGTAATTTGGAAAGCATCTTGCAGTTTTGAAGGGCACACGGTGAAAAGAGAAACTGGGAGAAAAGAATCTAAATGTGGTCATGAGGGAAGAAACTAGTTAGCAGCATTAAAACAGACTTTGTAATGAGTGGGGTGGCTAGTAATATCTTTATTTTTTCTGATTTCTCTTAGCACATAAAAAGCTGCAGCCCATATGAAGAGGGGAATTGGTAGCTAAAAGATAGCCATCAGATTTCAGAAGATAAACAAAAGGTGGATCTGAACCTTGAAATTCTCAGCTCAGCAAAGGCAGAGTGGTGAAAGGAGGGTTTCCTGGAGAACCCCCAGAAGATTGTGATGGATTATGCGTTTCTGGAAGGGGTACAAGAGACAGGCAGTGCAGAGGTGCTAAACCTAAACAGTTATAACAAAACACTGATCAAGCATTTTCTGTCCAACACCCTGCAAAACATAGAAGGTATTTCAGATTGACACCGCTACATCAGTTGAGCAGAAATGTTTCCTGGCTACTCTGACTCTTGTGCATACCATCTAGGGGAGCACTGTGCCAGACTTGCGTTGTTTTTAAGGGACATTATTTTTCACTGAAAAAAATTCACAATCACCTAAATCAGTAAATAAATTCATTTGTATAAACACCAGTCTGAAAAATTAATTGAACACACAACTATTGTAAAATTCATCTCTTCACAACTTTTTAAAAATAAAATTAAACTAAACTTACCTTTTTGATTGCAAATTTTTTCCTAGCCTAGAGCTACTTTCCCACAGCGTGAAAGGAGCTCAAGCGCCTTGTTGGGAGAGCACTTTAGAGGAAGACTTTCTCTGGGATTCACAAAAGTATCTCTATTTCATGTTTCCATCTGCCCTCCAGGATTTTTTCTCATAACGTGCATGAAACATTGATGCATACCATACAGTCATAAGACTATTTTTATTCCATCTTTTTTGTCACCATCTTCCTTCCACCTTTCTGGAAGCCTGCCCTGCTAGCAGTTTGCAGCTGTTCAAGGCAAAATCTTGCATGTGTTTTTCTCACATCACTTAATGTAGGCTTGAAATCAGGGAAGCAGAGTCTACTAAGTTGCTTTAAAAAGAGAAAGTTTATAAGTGGCCTGGTGTCTTAGAATGTGGAGAATAAAATTTAAATTTCAGGACATCAGGGTCTTTCATTGTAGATCACCCAGTGTTGGTGAATGCTTTTACTGTGGTAAACTGTGTCCAGCAAGACTGAGAAAGTATTAAGGCAGTGTGTTTGGATGTGGAGCTGGAACAGAGTAGGGCAACACATATGCATTTCACAGCTTGTTTCTGTGACAGCAGGGAATCCTATCCCTGTCCCTTGACATGACATGGAGAAACCTTGTGCTACTGTCAGCCTTCCTGACTTGATTGTCCTGCCAATAACAAGATAATTACCTTGTGATTTAATGGTAAAGTTGTTTGGTGGCCACATTGGTACAACATTCCATCAGACTGACAGGAGCTCCCAAAATGGTTTTCTGTTGGTGCAGCTCCAGGGCAAAATCTGTCTGGACTTCTAGCAGATTCTGGCTTTGCTGCCTGAAGCTGATCCAGTCGTTGCTGCCGGTCACCTGAATCCGAATATTGTAATCCAGGTGGCTGTTCTGGATACTAACTGCCTGCCTTATCTCCCACTGCAATGTTCAGATGTGTAGCTCTAAATTATGCATGACTGCTTTTAGTTGTTCACTAATCTGGCATCGAATCTCAGAATTCTTATGCATTGAGATGTGCATCCCAAATTGCATTGCACGGCATCACAGTGCTCTGGAGCAGAATACTCAACATGCCAAATGGGAATGGGAACAAATGTGCAGCTATGTACTTACCTCATTCACAAGGATGCTCTCACAGCAGCAGGGCTGGTGGGGGCTCTGAGAAGTCACTCTAGTCAGAGTAAGCTGTTTAGGTGTGTGCTAACAGCACTGCTCAAAGCTGGTACATGAACAGTCAGAAGTACATTCAGTGTCTCTGCTGTGCAGCTTCAGAAAGGCTCACTGGTTACAGCTTTGAAGAGGGATTTGCTTTGGTATTACCTTAAGTATTCTGCTTTTTCACTTAACCTTCCCTAAGGCTTTTGTGTTTAAGGTCGTTGATACCATCATCCAGCATCACAATTGTAGCAGTAGTAGCAAAAGCAATGGCTTTTGTGGCTAAATGTATCACGTTCTATTTACTGTAAAGCTACAATAATCTAGGAAGTTTTTTCTGTTCAGCTAGAGCAGCAGTTCCTTGACTGTAGGTTTTATTGGAAGTAACTACTAGAAAATCAGTCATTCTTTCTTGTTGCCATTCTTTGAGGGCTGGGATCAGAGGCTGAGGAAACAGGGCAAACAGGATCAGCATTTTGGTTGGAATTGCTCCAGTAAATACTATGGTTTAAAAAAAACTCCAAGGTTGCAAAAAAGCAGTGCTAAACCCCATCACAGCTTTTGCCCCCAGGCAGTGTTGTTTAGGTGGTGTGACTCAGGGTAGGACTGAGCTTCTGCTACAGGCTTTGCACTACTGCATGGTTGGCACCTGTAGGTTGGCACCTAAACCCAGGATACGGTGTTATGTAGTGGGGAGACTACCCTGTCTCTGTCACTTTATATCTGTCCTGCATGAGTTGTCCTTTCTTTCCAAAATTGGTCTTTCCAGCCATCTACTGTAGCATCATGAGGAAAACGAGCTCCTTTGAAAGGCCTTGTCTTAGCACAGTCCTTGCAGTTTCTATGAGGTATTGAGATTTTTTTTCAACTACCAACTTGCCCCTTGTATTTGAGCTTGTGTTAACTAGCAGGACTAGAGCACAAGAAACCCTGTTACTTGAATGATAGCTGAAACTATTAAAAATATCTTTAGTTATGATTTGTTAGGTGACTGTCTCAAAAAGCCAAACTTGTAACACCTATCTAATCTATTTGTGCTCCGTGACCTAATTATGTTATCTAAATGGTACATGCTCAGGTATTCAGGTTCAGAAAAATCTTCTGAAATGCAAGTATGAAAAATCATGTTTTCAGGGGGAGTCTGGGCCAGGCACTCTTGTACCAGGCAAATCTGGAAACTGTTGGTAGATGCTGTAATAAAGCATAGAATTGGTGGCCAACTGCATAGAAATGATAATTTGGGAAGAGTCGAAGAAACATTTGTGAGGAAGTCTTGTCTTGGGGGATTGAAGGCATCAGCAAGAAGTAAAGATGTTCTGGTTCAAAAATCAAAGTGAACTTTATCAAAAAGACTTTTTAAGGAAACTAAGATGATGTAAGAGGGTAAGTCTTTGCACAAGTAAACGACAGTTTAAGAGGTACAATCAAAGCGTAGAAGGTCAGTTCTCAGTTAAAGGAGGGTCCCAGTTAAATTCCGCAGAGCTCTGTGGAACATGTTCGTGAATGGTATCAGTAAGGGGATGAGCAGATGGATGAGGAACTTTGCTGTGAAGAAGAGAGCTAGCTGTGGAGAACACTGAAAGGACAGTAAAGTGTTGAGGACTGTACAACAAAATGGGTGGTAAGATTCAGTGTAGATAAATTATGATAACTAAGAAGCATAACTCGGCAGAACAATCCCTGTTATGCATTAGATTATGAGTTTGAGCTGAGTATTACCATTGAGGAGTAAGACTTGGGAATTGTGATTGATGACCCCGTGAGAGCATGAACTCATTGCTCACCAAAACACAATTCAAATATTAGAGTAAAAATGTACAAAACAAATTTTGAGAATGTCACTAGAAGAGTGTACATTCGAGTTGTTTCCAAGTGCTGTGTGTATTTTTGGAGCCTTGAAGGTTTATTAGAACTGGAAGAAGCTTAGAGAAGGTCAGTAAGGATGATGAGCTGCATGGAGTGGCTTCCATTAAAGAACGTTTCTGTAAAGTAGAACTTTGGTCTGGGAAAGTAATTAATTGAGGGCAGTATTGTGGACATCTGCAGAGGAAAATGAAGACTAACCACTGCCTTTTAAAACAAAAGCGTGCAAAATTAGGAGGGAAGGCATATTCAGAGCCTTCAAACAGAAGAGGTTCTCCATGAAATCAGCAGTGGAGAGACCTGTGGCATGACTTGTCAAATATATGTTGTAGATATTATAAAAAATATCTCCTGGTTTCCAGGAGAACTGTGGACTATTGCTTGGAAGGGCAATGTGCTCAAAGTTGCTAAACAGAAGCCACATATGGTTCAGAAATTCCCCGACATCAAAGGAGTGGGTGGTCAGAAGAGAAACAGAGAAATATCACACGTCTGTGACTTGTGGCTATTACTGAAGATAGAATACTGGCCTAGATGCAGCATTAATCTTGCCCGCCCACAGTCATTTTAAGGTGTCTTGTGACAAAGGAAAATACTTTTCCTCAAAAATATTGAATTAGTTCCTGACATATTAGTGTGTAATCTCATGCAACTTTGGTTGTGTGTTTGTGCTTGCATGTGCTTCTACAGGATTTGCTTTTGCATTTTATTATAAAAATAGCATGGGCCTATATGCAGATTAAATAGACCAAAGTATGTTTTCACAAAAGCGTCATCACTTTAAAAATGGGTACAGATTATTCTTGAGGAGGAGGGCTGGTGGTGGTGGTGGTGGTGTGATTCCAAAACACATGAAAACACTTCCGCAGGTTTTAAAAATTCTAACAGTAATTACACTAACAGTGTTATTTGTATCATAGTCTCTCCAAAATTTTTAGAAAAACATCTATGCAGTGCCATAGAGATTCTTAAAAAGTCCATAAAACCACAATCATCAGATGGGTTAGCTCCAGGCAGCTCTTGTTTCCTTTAATTTAGTATATAACCAGGAATCCTTTGGAACATTTAGTAACCAAAACTGAGCTCTCAAGATTTAAAGTGGACCTAAGTAATCTGAAACATGGAATGCCCACAAAGAGATGCTGGATGGTATTGTGATTTTTTTTTCCTTTAAATTACAGACTATTAGGTCATGCTAAAATAAACATTAGTAAGTTCATGTTCTACTTTTCCAGAAACTTAAGGGGAAAAAAAGGGGCAAGCATGATAGAATTTTTGTTTTATATTCTGAAAAAAAGTTATGTAATCCTCTTTCTAGTGTAGCATATTATAAGAATGAGTTACTTTCTAAAATTAAAAAACTGGTTGTCAAAATTTCATGACTGTAGTACAGCTCTTAGAATCGCGTAGAATTATGACAATGAAAAAAACACATTAAACTTAATAGTCGTATCTATATAAATACCTATTCTGTCCCACAGGAATCTAGTGGGATTTTTCCTCCGAGTGCTTGCTTTACTAATTAATAAAAGATATGTATATTTAGCAGATGTTTAGTACTGAAATCTGTGTATTTGCTGCCCACAAGAACAGAAGTGTGTCTAATAATTTTAGTGCATTTGTTTTCATTGCTACCCAAATTTCAGACTGGTTTGATGGGATTTGGATTTTTTTCTCCTCAACTGCCTGCAGTTTCTGTAGGCTTCTCTGTTTTGCTGATGTTTTTTAAAAATAAAACAAAACAAAGCAGCAAAGCCTTAAATAAAATCTAGCATTGATGAATCTTGTCTTTTTCTATCTTCTATATTATATTCTTTGCAGCATAATCATCATTCTGCACATAGTAGATATTAGTAATGTGCTGCTGCTAACAGTAGACTACAATGGTTTGCCTGGTTTTAGTTTCAGTGGTTATGTTATTTCATTGTGTTCTAGATGTTAGGCTGTTTCCCTGAGGGGTGAACTCTTATGTGTTATTATCTCTAAGTCATTCTTACGTTTGTATCTAAGATCGCTGGAGAGATATTTTCAATGTTTTGCCCACATCATTCCCTTTTCCTGCAGCAGCTTTCGCAGGCGGTTCTCCTGCTGCATGCCTGGATTTGGGGATTTGGCTGTGTCTCCCTGCAGCCTGTGCATGCTCTCACTGCTGTCCTACCACACTCCCTCAGCCACCCCTCTACACTGTAGGTTAGAGCTTGAATCCTTGGAGGAGGATTTCCCTGAATTGAGCTGTGTGCTATAAGCAGGTCCTGAAGTTCGAGATAAGATAAATAACAGTCTTGTATATATTTTTTAAAAACCCACACAGCAAAACTATCTGTTCTTTTGTGATTAGTTTGCATGTATGTGCTTGCTCCCGTTACATGAAGCACCACTGTACCACATGGCCAGTGCCTACATCTGTGAATGGTTATTTGCAAAAATTGTTGTCTGAAAACGCAGAAGGCCAAGTGGCATCGCCCACCTCTCAATGCCATCTCTTCCCACTGGAGCCTCAGTATTGGACCCCTTTGTCTTTTCACATCTGTCTGTCAGCTTATGAGAAGAGCTGTAAATGCCTGGCTGATTCCAAGCCCTCAGGTAGGGTACCTGCCAGCTCTCCCCTCTCACTGCCTGCCGTACAAAAAGCCAGAGTGCCAGAGACTGGGCTCTGGGGGCCAAGATCTGTCCCTCCTGCTGTTTGGCAGGGCCTTATTTTTAGACAATTGTGCCAGGTGTCTGTACATGTGGCTTGCTGTTCAAATCTCTTCCAAATTACACAAAAAAGCAGACAGAAAATTAAATTTCACTTTGTGAAAGTGCGGATGTGAGCATCTCCTGGCCTAGTCAGACTTCATGGCCAAACTCATTTTCTGATTGCCTCACCCTAGAAATGCCCATTCTTTCTCCTTTCTGTTCTCCAGCATCAATGCCTCAGCTTAAGTTTCCAGATGTAGAACCACAGAGAGATCTTCATTGACCCTTTCCCTCTCCACCCCTATTCAGCCAGGAACAAATGAGGGAGGATCAACATCTTCCTAGCAAAGCCAGGATTCTCTTTCTAAATATGGGCAAAGGTGAGCAGGCTCCCTCAGCTGTCTCTTTTTAAAAGTGACATGCTGTTCAAATAAATGCAAATCAAATGGCCTGCCAAGCACAAGCAGGGATGTAGACCCCTGAATCAGTCAGAAGACTTGATTTTAATTCAATTTGGACAAAGGCACCCCTAAAGTCATCAAAATTTCAACATCTTTGCATGGATTTTTCTTACCTGCTTGACTGTTTCCGTTGGGTGGGATCAGCTTCTCCATCTAAGATCCTCCCTTATGGAAAGTTAATTCTCTCTACAAGGGACCTCTGAAAGCCACAGGTGGGAAGCTGGATCTTCTGCTGCCTGCAGCTACTCTGAGTTGAAGCTTCTGCTGCAAAAAATCCAGTGTTTTTCTACAGAGCCAGTCACACCTCCTGCTCTGTCTCTGAGGCCTGTACAAGTGTGCAGTAGGCACGTTGATCCTTGTTGATCCAGGAAGGGTGTCTGAGCCTTGCAGGGCTGCAGGTCCTGGCATGCTGTCCTGGAGCAGTGCAGGCACTTTGCCACTTCTGCCCTCAGCCCCTTCCAACAGCAGTATCAACAGGAGGATTAAATCTGTTCCCCTACAAAATGGAACTGCCTAGTGAAAGGCTTGTTCTAAACCCACAGCACAGGGAAAGCCAGAGAAGGCGACACGGTGCTCCTTCTTTGGTTGCCCTAATGTGGGATTCCTTCATCTTCAGAGCTCTGGCAACATTTGTGCCATTTTAAGAGCCCCACCTGAAGGGGGTGATGTTTGTAGTTGGAGTCATTGAACAGTCTGGATTGGAAAAGACTTTAAAGATCATCTAGTACCAGCCCTCGTGACCTGGGCAGGGACACCTTCCACTAGGGCAAGTTGCTCAAAGCTCTGTCCTATCTGTCCCCTTGAACACTTCCAGGGATGGGGCATTCACAGTTTCTCTGGGCAACCTGTTCCAGTGACTGCCTCTCTACAGCTGGAGGTGCTGCCTGACACTCATTTTGGCTCTTCTGAGCCACGGTGAGTAGGTACATCAGCTGTCTCTTGCTGATGATTTCACCAACTCAGCTCCCTCTGCTATCCTTGATTGCTTCAACAGAGCAGATTTCATTTGTCAGTACTTTTTACTCAGGCGACAGCTTGTCAGTGCTTTGTCAGTTCTCTGTAGACTATTAGTCACCTGGTACAGAAAGGAGGTAAAATCATTACTTAGGCTGCGGTAATGGTGGCTCTTCAGGTGCATGGGCAGTAGAAGCACCAAAAGTCATCTATTGTCCTTTATTCTGGATTGGTCTTTACTGTTGGCAAACCCTAGAGAGGTTGGACTGGGGCATCCTGAGATTAGTTTGCTCCATTACCACCCTGAGCAGCAGCAACTCCTTGCTCCCATGGGTTGCACTTGTTCATCCTCTTTGTCCCTCAGCTGGGATGCCGCTCGGTGTTTCAACTTTCCAAACCTCACACCACAGTTCCAGCTAGGACATCAGCTCTTGCCCGTGTATTTCTCTCCCATGCCCCTTCCCCCTTTCATTAGCCAGAGCAAACCTTGCCAGCTCAGTTCCCATCACAGCTAAACCCCTGAGGTGGGAGCACAGGTGTGGGAGCAGCAGGGGAGAGGGAGGCTGCCACCTGCCAAAGCAGCGCATTGTGCGATGGGATTTGTGCCACAGTGTGAGTGAGGAGCAGAGGTGGGAGCTGCCACCGCTGCTGGCCGTGCTAGGTGGGGCAGTGGTGAGCCTGGCACTGCTGGGGACTCCTTTGCCTGGTGCAGAGCTGGGAGGGTTCACAGGCACAGCCTGCATGGACATAGCTGACTTCAGAGGACTTGGTCCTGTCCGTGTGAGTACGTGCTCACCTGGGATCTGTGCGGACAGCACTTCTTAAAGAATCACAGTTTCCGTAGGGTAAGTAACCACTTTCCATTTTGTTTCCTTAAAGAAATATTTAAACCCCACTATGACTCTAATGCTATTAACTCCTTACTGAGTTGTACCATTATTGTGATTCTGATATTTCTAGGAGCCTTCCTTTGGTTTAAAACTGACTGATTTCAGGAACTGAAGCTAGATTTGCTATTTATCTAAAAGGCATAATGACAAATACTGTGTTCTCAGTACTGTGTTGTCACTATTGCTCTTTTATTTTGAAAGAAAATAACCATGGAACTGTTGTTTTCCTTTACTGTGCTTGAACCCTCTTAAGTATGAAATGCAAGTTAGGAGAAGAATTATTGGTTATATTTCTGTATTGTCTTCATTACCTTTTTAGTTGACATATCGAATGTTTTAAAATACTTTGAAGTGTAACTATTTGGTCAGGTTTTTAAATAGGAACTGTGAATTTGGAAAGAAAAGTGTTACTCTTTTTAATATTAAAAAGGAATCGGTTGTTTTACATTTGTATTTTATTTTATTTATCTTCCGCATAAGAGTTGTGGAGCACATTTTTTTGGGTTGAAATTCAAATATTATCTAACTGGAATTATCCGGGCATTTAGAGACTTAGCAAAATTAGTGCTTCACAAATTCTGGAAGATCTGGTACATTGTACGAATTCTAAGAATTCTGACAAATTAGAGATGTCGTGTTTTGTTGCGAGTACCCAGGTGGGCTTTGGGCACATGCATGTGACAGTGCATTTTGCTGTGTGATGCTTCTCTGCTTCATGTGGAGAGTACTTTGAACTTTTTACTCATTAAAAATTCTTCCTACCTCATCTAGATGAAAAGCTTATAACACTATGACCATAAGCAGTTATAAAGAGAATGGTAACATCTTTGTCCAGTATTATGTCTCAGACATTTTCCAATACCGAAAGCTTCTGAGAAAGGTGGTCTAGAAATCAGCATTATCATGGACAACTTTTGTCTTCTCTGCATAAGGAAAAGTCTTTTATCTAATAGCATGCTTATTGTTGTAAAGCACAGGAATTATTTTATCTTTTCACCTAATCCTGTCAAATGGAGTAAATGTTTTCATTATTTATACAAATGTAGCCCCTTTTGTGTGTACATTGTTGAGCTCTTTAAGTAATAATGGCCCTGTAGAAATTTAGATCCTACTAATTGTAGGTGTAGCATTGCCCTCACCTGGATCTCTGCATTGTGATTTTGCTGTATTCGTAAGGTAACGAATGAATGAGATTATCTGACTGTCCTTCATTCTCCTCAGCATTTTAGCTACATCTCATGTTTATCTTGTTTATTTATTTGTTCAGTTGCTTCATTTTCCCCTGATTCTCTAGCCCTTCCTTGTCTGTAGTGGCCTGTCTCTGAGAGCATCTGCTTTTTGCTAGAGCAACTTTTGGTGTGTCGTGAGCATTGAGGACTATAAACATTTAAGAGAAAGTTAAATACCTCTGAGAGGGCTTTATAATATTTTAACAGGATTTGTTGGGATTTTTTTTCAAAACAGGAAATAGTCTGTAAATGTGAACAGTGAAGGAACTAAGTCCATGAGGACTTAGTCCATTACATCTATGTGTCTGTCTTAAATATTGTCTACTTAACAATAGTAGCACATTAGTAGAAACATCTGGGGAATTAAACTCTTCCTTTGTGACAGTGGAAGATACTGAGACGGGCATTGCAGGGGAATGGATTTATAAGGGTCATGCTGGGAGAGGAGGTAAGGAGTCACCAGTGTTTTGTCCCTTAAACATGATGATTTGGGGACCCCAAAAAGTGGAGGTGAGGGTTGTGCTCATTTTCATGTTGAAAACAGAACTTTAAGTGCTGGTGCTGTTTCTGCCTCCTGCCTGTATGTACAAAGCCCCACATAAATGTTCCTCAGCCATCAGAGAGCTTCAATCGGTTGCTCTGAAGCACTTCTGACATTAATAGGTGTTTAGGGACACCTGTTTGCTCACATGCATGCTCACCAACAGAGGATGCTGGGGCTGTGCAGAGCTGAGCTCTGTATCAAAAGAAAGAATGATTTCTGGAATGAATGGCAAGCCAGAAGGGAAAATGTTTTGTGTGGGGGGGAAATGTTACATTACTACAGGGCTTCTGCCAAAACTGCTGTGGGGTATGAGCACTGTATAGGGCTTTGCCCTTACACATCTAGAAGAATTGGACAGGATAAACCTCCCCATTACAATGAGGCACTGAACATGTTTTCTGTGTATACCTGTGTCATCCAGAAGGCCTTCTAGCAAGAAAAGGAAGACCTGCTGCAAATTTACTAATGGATGATGGCAGGGGAAAGGGAGATATAAGGGAAATTCCAAAAAGGCCCTCTCAGTTTGCTCAGGCATACCTAGACTTGCCCTCCTTTGGGATTTACCTGTAGCATGTTCATCATTAAGAGGTTTTATTATTTTTTTAAAATTAATTTTATTTTCCTTTGCAGGTCACCTTTTAAGCTGCTATTTCCTGTATAATTAAGCAGAATGAAGGCATTAGGTTCTAGTAAAGTTGGGCCTAATCCAGAATCTTCTCTTATTCAGTCCTTTCTGAGTAAGAAACTCAAGTCTGGGCCCAGCATTTCACATGTTTTGCTGTTACATCTAAATTATTTGTGGTCTGTGGATTTTTTTTGTTAACTTTATAAAAACTCCTTTGCTTTTGTCTAATTTTATCTCTTTATGTGTCACTGTCCAGCGTAGCATTAGTTGAAATTATGTAAGTATACTGCAAATTGAAGTGCATAATTGCTACTGATAATGCAAGAATGATTCCTACAGTTTATAATTAACAGTATATAATGTTCTGTGCATGGGTTGGATCTGTCCCTTTTAACTTTTCCTTTCCAATTCTTTCCAATCCCTGGTCTTGCTGCATCACAGCCTTTATGACTGCACTGGTTTCGCTGGAGTCTAGTCCGCTGTTCCTTTTGTTTTTCAGACCAGTAAAAATGGGAAGTACTGGATTCTGGTTTCCTCCAAGAAGAGTCAGCGGAACTGGTTAAGACCAAAATCTGAGGACTTTAGTGGGCAAACATCAGGTGTGCATTGAACAGAGGCTGCTTTAATTTTGTTTTAAGTATATACTTCTTTAAAAATAGTATTATATATAAGCTTTTGTGTAATCTGTTTGTTATATTTGATACCACATATAATCATTCATCCTGCAGTTGAGAAAGTACCAGTAAGAATGTGGATTTTAAGTGATAATATGTTGAGACACAAGCAGGCAATTTTACTCATAAAATTCTTTCAGCTGGTCTTTGGAAAAATTAATATTTGAGGATCAGTGGTTTTTTAAAGCTTTATCTCCATTGCTCAGTCTATATATCCACACCCAAAAAAAAGGGAAAAAAGTGGTTATTTGCTATTCAGAGATCAGTACTGACATTTTTAATTGCCTCACCTATTGAGAAGTGATACTGAGATAATAGCGCATACGTGTTTTTCAATAAAATGCTGTCATTGTTAAAGATTGGATCCACATTATATTTGTTCTAATAGTGCATTTTTAAGGACACTTAAACACAGTTCAAAGTCAGCTTAATTAGTTTTGATTGTAGAGGAACAAAACCTGAATTCTTCGTCCCTGTGAATGTTCTGACTGGTACAGTAGCTAGGTTACCTGAAATTTTGTAGAAGATAACAGTAATGATATATTGGCCTGAATATAGGATGGTCTTCAGCCTGAGGTGTGATCTTTGCATTGAGAAAAAGAGTGAGAAGTTGTCAGATGTTAATTTGTTAAGCCGTTTCCCAACAAAGGATGCTTCTGACATCACATCAGATTCTGCAGAGCACCCGTCTGCATGGCCTCATATCCTGCATCTCCCCAGCTTGTTGCACGTTCAGTTGCTTCCTATCCACCCCAGTGTTACCAGCTCACCCCTATCCTCATGTCCTTAGCTATTCCCAATGCCTATGCAGCACTCCCTGAGCCTCCCTAGCCCTACACCCCCAAACAGGTTCTGTCCAGTCTCCCTCCCTGTGGTGGCTCATCCTCCTTCCCTGTATCTTTCCTGCTGTCCCCGCTTCTCTTTCACTGTCTGGGCACAGAGTCCACTTGCTGCTGAGCTCTGGAGCCAGCGTGGCTGAAGTAATGCCACTCTGATGCAGCAGGTTGTGGAGGCTGTTCTCTTGCCTTTTCTGCTAGTCCTGCCTGCCCTGTCTCAGGCTAGGTATGGATTTGGCAGGGGGGCCAGAGGGGCTGGATCCCTTGTACCCCCTTGGGGCTGTAAGTGCCCTGGCCATGCAGTGAGGGCTGTGACTGCTGTACTCTCAGCTCTGTGTGGTGGGTCTCATGCAGGTGCCTGTGTGGTATAAAAGTACTCTGTGCAAGTGTAGGTCAGTATTGGATTTTTTTTCTCCCCCCTGAACTTCATTTGTCAGGAGAGATTAGACTAAAGCAAAATTTCATTCTACATTCAGGCCAATATGCATTAAAGACCAGTGTGTTCATTAACAGAAGAAGAAAATTAATTTTATTACTGGATTCTGATTAAAGCCTATATTAAAAAACCCACCTTTCAGTCCACAGATATATCACAACTTTGATGTTAATCAGACTCTCCTTTTGAATACATTGGTGGCTTCATTGAAGTCTTTGAAACTGGTCTTCAATTACTTCTATTGAAGAAAATTACTGCTCCTAGGTCTCCAAACACCTAAACTGTTCCTTATGAACTAGAATTAGTGAACTAGATTGTTATTATGAACAGAAAGTAAAATTAAGCTGATACTTTGAAGACCTGTGAATTTTCCCACTCATGGAACTGATGTCTCCAGGCTTCATCCCACGAGTGGAAATGAGTTTGAGACAAATCTGAAATCAAGAGAGTCCTTAAAGAAATGCTTGTCTCTTGCTAGGTATCTTTAAAAGAAGTTAGTGTTTCCTTATAAAATTTTAGGGAATAAGATGGTCTTGCAAAACTACTTGTTTAAAGGAGGTAGCATAGCTTAACCTGTCATTCAAGGACTTCAGGGTTGATAGGAAGCAGATTTCCATCTTAGTGTGCCAGTACTTCTCTCCTCCTCCAGAGACAAGGGAAAATGGGGAGAGGGGAGCAAAAGGCTTAGACAAAGATGTACTCTGTATATTTCAAATGGAGGTCTCAGTCTGAGGATTTCTTAAAATGCAGACATTAAAGAGCACTTCCCCTTCTTCCTCTCCCTGCTTCTCCTGTCCCGCCATGCATTGAGAAAAACACAGGCTTTCCTTCCTTCTCCCTTTCTTCCAGGACCATGCTGGGGCACTTGCAAGGACTGTGTAGTTTTCCCCCCGGCACACCTGAGTGCTGCTCTCCACTCCTCTTTGGAGCACTTGGCTCCCTCCATCTCTGCTGAGCCTCAGCAGGGATGAGAGGACAGCTAAGGCTGGGGCTCCCTCCCAGCTCCCCAGCCTCCCTCCCTGCCAGCAGGGAAGAGCCCAGTTTGTTTTCCAGGGAGGTGGTGTTGGGCTGGAGCAGCTGCAGCCTGGTGGTGCCTGCCCGGCTCCAGCTGCCCAGCTCCACCTGTCCCAGCAGCTGCG
>PYHW01009485.1:7221806-7266171 GCA_013186435.1 Turdus rufiventris
CTGCATGCTGTTGGTTTCCCTGCTTTGCAAATCAAAACATTCTGTAAAATTGGATAGAAATTAAGTTTTCCAAAGTGGGAGCTGCCGTAGTTCACACAGCAAGGATTGGTGATCACAAACAGGCAGCAAGTGGGACAGCAAGATAAATTCTGCTACAAAATTTAGTCTGTACTTAATAGTTTGAGAAGTATATTGGAAGATTAACTGGTGCTTATCAGTATGAGCTGACGCCTTTAGCAAATAAACAGCAACACTGTATTTGTGTTTTGAACACTGGAGATAGTAGTGTTGAAAATGACAGACCCCAGCAGTAGTGTGAAGTTTCAAGTTCCTGCTCATGTGCTATATCCCAGGTAATTCAGTATGAACTTTCTCTACTCCTAATTAGGGTGTAACAGCTTGCCTGGTATTTTAATTTTTCTATGATTTTATTTATTTATTCATTATAATGGTCTGCATATCCTCAAGTAATGAACATTTTCAGAGGAATAAGTATTTATAAAAAATATAATGAACAATTGTGTTCTCCATTGTCATTGTCATCACTCAGCCTTGTCTCATTTGGGACTATTTGTATCACAAGATCACCAGCTACAAAGCTAGTTTGCCACAGAGGGGACCAAAGAGACATCAGCTGTCAGCTGAGCTCTGAAAACAGGCCTGTGGTAATGCCTGCTGTGGCTGAGCTTGAAATCATTTTAATTGATCCCTTGATGGTTTACCCAGTTTACAGTGAGGCTGATTGTCACTGTTGCACTGAACTGCCACGTACAAAGAAGAATGGTTAGTGTCACTTTCATATGTCCCATCTCTGCTTGATGTGTGTTAAGTAGTGCAGAAATCCTGAAGAGTCACAGTTTCTAAAAATCAGTATATTGCTTAAACTCTGGTGAATGTTTGTGTGCACATGTGTGTATGCATGCATGTATGCATGGGAGAGTAATCCAAGCTGGAAAAGTTGGTGAAAAGTTTTGGCTTTGTCCAAAATGTTTAAGTCTAAAGTGTTTGTGTTTTACAAGTCCAGAGTGAATGAAATTGTTTGTTAAGGTATCCCCAAGTTAACACAGTCTGTGCAGGCTAGCTGGAAGAGCTGCTTCCAATGCCTTGATTAATCTATAAGAGACAGCAGTTTATCTAAAGGGTGCACAGACTCCAGTGAGGAAGGTGTTTGTCAGCTGCCCTTGTGTAGTCCTAGATACAGTTTCAGCAGAAAAGTTCTATAGGCTGTGCTTCTGAAATTACGCTCAACTCTGGCTTAATGGCTTTTGTGTTAAATTGTTACACACGTGGTCATGGGTAAATCCTTACATTTCCTTCACAAGTACTTATATTGAAAATAAAATAAAGGCTTTGTATGGTTTAGGTGCGTGCCATAAGTGAGTAACATCTGAGCTGTAACATAAGACTATCAAATATCAAACATTTATCATAAATAAACACAGACCAAAATCCCAAACTTTCTGAAGCCCCACCTGAAAATTGTCCCCTTTTATTTTGTCAGTGTTTGACTCCTTACACCAATGAAGTATTACAGGGTTGCCCCATAGTTTATATGCTCTGTTCAGCTTGGGCTGAAGTCAGCAGTATATTTACAAGAAGCTTCTGCTTACACAGTGAAAGCCTTGCAATAGTGTACTTGAATTGTATGACCCATTTTAATGTTGGGTTTAAAACACTTCAACTTAAGGCAACCTCTGAGAATTCGCTGTGCTCCACCAGAGGACCCAGGCTGCCACTTCAGAGCCACCAAATTTAGGTGGTTCTCTTGCCTCTTGTGCTCTACAACTCTCCAAAGAGGTGGTGTTTGCAGGAAGCCACCACATTTGCTAGGGCAGTGTATTTAATGTACATCACAGAGCTGGGCGTGATCTGTGTTAATGGGATTGTGCAAGCTCCTGGGAGAGACTCACCCTTTTGTGCACCAGTCCAGGCATCAGCAGTAAATCCATGTACCTGGCAAAGCAGCAGCCTCCCAGCACTAGACTTAGCACTAACATTACCCCCCTGGGTCCTTTGCTGTACGTGATTCATTTTTCTCGTTAAGCACTGAAGCTGTTTCCTAGTCCTGAAGCTACAAGTCTTAAATTCCACCACTATATTTGGCATCTCCCTGTGACCCAGCAAAGTCGGCTTTGCTCCAGGGGCAGGACTGCAAAACCAGTCTTGGACAATTTGGCTGAAAATCCTGCGTAAGGTGCCTGCCATGTGACAGCAGTCAGCCTGCCAGGATAGGTATCAGTCCTTGCATGGCCAGAAAATAGTGCTGTGGGTGAGAGCCTGTAGTTTACATTTCATTACCTTTATCCCCAAGTTTGGATTCTTTTAGCTTGTCACAAGGTGCTCTTTTGAAATTGTGGTATTAATCTACAGCAGCAGGTCTCAGATTGTTATCCCTGGTCCACCTTGGTCACTGAGACCCCTGTAAATTAACTGTGAAACCTCACCTGCCTTTCCAATGCCTCGAGTTAAAACCTCAGTGTGTTCAGGTAAGGAGAGCCTTTGCTTCATGCTCTTGAACATATGGAGTAACCTTGGTGTGAAGGAAAAAAAGCATCAAACAGCTGTTTGGCAATGTATGTTTGAAACTTGATCTTATTATTTATAAACTAGGGTTTAACCTTTTGTAATGTTTATTATTATTATGTCTCAGCAGTGAAATAGCATCACAGTTCTTGCAGATGTATTTTTTCCTTCCATCTGGGTTTACCTTTCACTCCTTTAATGAAAACTTGCTTGTATTTGTGGTTCCAAGGTGTCATTTGTCTCACCAAAAAAAAATCCAACTCTGAAACATGAACTGGATTCTTTTCCGGCTTATTCTTGTAGCCAAAAAAAAAAAAAAAAAAAAAAAAAAAAAAAAAAAAAAAAAACAACAACAACAAAAAAAAGAGTTTATCAGTGGGCTATCTTCAGAGCAAGCCTCTTTAGGGACTAGGTCCAGACAATGCTATCACTTATACCTGTGCAACTGATCATATCAGAATTCCTTTCAGGCAACTCTGAATATCATTTGGGGTCTATGAGGTGTGACCAGAAGTAACACTTGGACTATGAAACTGTGCATGAGGAGAATGTAGGTTCAGCATCAAATACTAAGCTGGGATTAGAGGAACTAACAGTAAAAAGAGAAAAAAGAAAACTCTTGCTTTCAAACAGAGAAGAAAACCTCTCAGAAGTCACTATGCCACAGGCTATGGAACTGTCTTGCTTTGAGTAGGACTGTAATTTAAGTACTGAAGAGCTACATTTGGCTCCTTTAGCAAGGTTGCAAAGTAACCTGGTAGAAACACAATGTGTTGAAACACAATACCTCTGTATTGTAAGGCAGTTTTCAGAAGCCTCTGCATAGCCAAGCCTTCAAGGGATTGTTACATGGTACAACCACCAAATGTACAAAGAATAAAGTAATCGTTGAGAAGAAGTATATAACTATACACTCCTAAACTCTGTGAAGTCGGTTCCAGTCCCCAGCCCTGTCCTTCTCCTGTTTTAGACAAAACTGGCTATTTAGCACAAGAGTGATGTACCTGGATAAAAACAAAACTGGTGTTTGGTACGTGCCCGGTGCTGTGCTGGGTTATATCCATGCCAGCCCTTTAATGCCCTTGGTATCAGGGCTGACTTCTGTCCAGTGACCAAACAAACAGCAGTAGTAACTAAGAACAATGAGAAACAAAGAGTTCCTTTATTCCTGATATGCAGGTGAAATATGAATGGGGGAACCGAGAGAGATTCTGTGTTCCTTCTCATCCAGAAGCACAGAGTAGGTTGGGCAGCTGGTGCAGCACTGGATGCACAGATATGTTTTACTTGCAGAAATACAACACACAAGCTTGGAACAAAGCCATTGCTGCTGCAGTTTATTGTGGCTGTGACATATTGCAGCCCACGGGACACAGGCTGTGTGCTTCCCTCCTGTCACTTGTAAGTTCCTATTGCATTCTGTACTGATAGCTTCGGCTCCTACAGCTTCATTTTCCCTCATGGAAAAGGCAGTGCAATGGGAACAGTGTGGCTGGAGGCTGCTGGGGGTTGCTCTGGGGAAGGGTGGCTGGGAGGGAAGGGGCAGTGTGTCCCCAGCAGCCCTGCTCCCCTCTGCAGGTGGCTCCCCAGCCTGCAGCAATGCTGGAGCTAAACAACGGATGTCCTACAGCTATTGTGGATCCTGGGAAGTCACTGGGCCAAATCACCAGTGGATTACAGGAAAATAATATTCATTAGGAATAAAAGCCTTCTTGTATTTAAATCAGATTTAATCGTGTTCACATTGAAAGACTCTGGATGTTCCTTTGCTTTGGTCCTCAGCCATAAGATTGAGGCAGGACACTAAGTTACACTGAGGCACTTTACATCCCAATTTTACATCCCAATTTTACATCCCATTTACATCCCATCTCTTCCTGTTCAAAAATTCAGTGTATTCCCCAAGAAAAATAAAACAACGTCTACCATGGCAGGGCAAAACAGAAAGATTTCTGACAGAATAGGGTAACAAGAAAATTGCCTGAAACACTCACAAAAGGACAGCTGACAGATGTGGACATGAAGTTTGGAAATAATAATATGGAAGGTGTGGTACATCCTTTTCAAATTAATTCAATTATTTCAAAAAAGAAATTTGAAAACAGCCTTAATCCTGTCTATTTTATGAACATAGATTTTATTGCTGTTTTATAGCATTCACAATCATCAGGCTGCTGTAGTTGTCGGCTTAACAGGTCTGTGCTCAGTCTTTTCATCCACACATCCTTCTACCTGCACCTCTCCACACCCAACTTTCCCTTTGAACTTCACTGCCTGCCACCATAATCTGGTGAAAACAGGAGAATTCGGAGAAGAATTCTGGTGCTTTTATGTGTACGCTACGTTGCACAGAAGCCCACTGAAGAACTGGAGCCCTGGTAGCACTCAGAAAAATAAAAATCTTTCCTCTCTCTTATGTAGCTTCATCCACTTTCTGTAGCTTTTCATTTCCATCACAACGCAGCTGCCTAGAAGATATTCTCTGCAAAGATTAGAAATCAAGACTTCTACATACAGGCTTAACATTGTAGTGCTGCTCACAGAAGGAAAGTTAATACCTGTTGTCTCCATGGCTTATTTCACTGCATATTTAAAACTGCACTAAAGATCCTCTGGTCCTCCCCCACCCCAAAACATCCAAGTGTAACTGATGATGAGCCAGAGAAATGCCCTGAAGCAGGGGTAGCAATAGGGTGTTACATGGGCTCGTGCTGTACAGCAGAACGTTCACAGGGTGTGGTAGCACCCGAGGGTCCAGGGGCCTCTTGCACTGCCAGAGTCCCTTCTGGGAGGGGCCAGGAAAGAGGAGCCTTGTGTTGCCAGGCAGTCCCGTCTCCAGGAATTGTCCCACCCGAGGTCTCTTGGCATCCCTTAGTCTGTGTGCTCTCACTTATTAACATTCCTATTAGCACCTATTTATTTATTTATCTTCCCCAGCCTGTCTGACACTGCCAGATGAGAACCCAAATTCTCCATTTCCATTCATCTGTGGTCCAAGTTTGTTTCCCTGTGAATTGCTGCGGCAAATTTCTCCTGATTGTCCAAAATCTCAGGGGAAGATCTCCATCACTGATTCACTGAGAAGTGATGACTTTGAGACCCTCTGGTCGAGCTGATCTAGCGTTCAGGGAGGGTCAGAAGATGACTTTGGGACATCAGGTTTGTGTGTTAAGGTGAACAACTGAACCCATCTCCAGGTGGAGAACACTCCAGTTCTGCTTGCACATGGTCTGGGTACCCTTGAAACCCCCCTCAGCATCCTCTGTGGCATTTCACTCATCCAGAGGAAAAAAACAACAAAAATGAAAAGAAAACACCAGGAAACCTCTGCAGGCATTGTCTGCAGAGTCAGTGCTGCCTGGAGAAAGAGGCACTGTCAGTCTGAAGCCCCATGGCAGAATCAGTGCTGAAAAATCTGACACCCAGAGGAAGGTTCTGGAGAATAAGGAGGTAGGAAATGGCTTCCAAGTTTTCCAAGATATTTGTCAAAATGTACAGAAGGATACTGTAATATTCAAAAATCCTTAACTGTATAGGTCCCATAAGGGTGCTCTGCTACCTGGGCAGTACAGCAGGTACCAAACACTATGGCAGTTCACATGAGCACTGTAAATATGAGAGGGTCAAAATTCAAAAAAACCCTTTGAAAACCACATAGACCACTAACACAAAATTATGTTTCTTTGATTTCTGCCAGAATAGCTCTGTAAATTCAGCAATAATTTTTCTAAGAAGAATCCAGAAATGAAATACACACTGTAGTACTGCATAGGGTGTGATGGGAAGATGACCAAACACTTATGTATAATTCTAGTTACTATATCCAAAGGATGATACAGAACAATAATTTGTCTTTATGCTGCATGGGCAAAGCTGAGCACCCAAAGCAGTCCCCTTATCCCATTCAGGCTGAAGTGGTAGGTTCCAAAACCACACTTTTATATTTATGTCTGCCATAGCATCATCAAACGTTAGCAGTCACTTCAGCTGCTTCACTGACAAAGACTTGGAGCTGTTTAATGCACCTGATGCTGATCATTCCTGCCTGGGGCCATGGTGAAAAGCATTCACCAGTCACTGCGTTTTTTACTCCTGGGCATTTTGCTAGAGGTATTCAATGGGCAGAACATATTTCTTTTTCTTTTGAGATTAGAAATGATGTGAAATACTTATGAGTTAATCATTTTTTTTAGCTTTAAATCTGTTTGCCTTGACTTTCTAGAGATTTGCTTCAGGGCTGGAGAAGAATGTTTCCAGGTGAATCTGATTTGGTTCTGACAGTTGTGGCAGATGCAGTTCATTTGGGGGAGGGAGGGAAAATGGTGAAGGGAGGATAAAAGGCTTTGAAAGGTAGTTTAGAGCCCTTTCTGTTGGGGAAGGTTTCTGGTCTTCTGTCTTAGTAGCTGCCTGTTGTTTTCTCCTACGTATTATGCCATCACCTATTCCTCTTAATTGTTTTCTTTCTTTTGAGTATTCCCCCTCTGCGAATTTGCGTCCCTGCAGCAGCCCTTTAGTTATCCCTGGCAAAGACAGCAAAAGCTTTTTGGGGGGAGCTTCTTCAGCCAGGACTCGTCGTTTGCCTCCACGCCTGTCCTGGTGCTCCATTGACTGGGAGCAGCTCTGCCTCCTGCAGCCTTTAGGATCTGGGGGCTTCGGCTCTGTCTACAAAGCCACCTACCATGGTGCAACAGTGGCTGTGAAGCAGGTGAAGAAGAGCAGCAAAAACCGGCTGGCATCGCGGCAGAGCTTCTGGGCTGAGCTGAACGTGGCCCAGCTCCAGCACGATAATGTGGTACGTGTGGTGGCTGCCAGCACGTGTGCCCCAGCCAGCGAGAACAGCCTGGGCACCATCATCATGGAGTATGTGGGTAACATCACTCTGCACCATGTGATTTATGGCACTGGGGGTGCATGGAGGCAAGGGGAGGATGACGAAGGTGGATGTGGAAGGAAGGCCCTGAGCATGGGAGAGACTGTGTGCTATTCTTGTGACATCATGGCAGGCTTAGCCTTTCTGCACTCGCAGGACATTGTACACTTGGACCTGAAGCCTGCAAACATTTTCATCACTGAGCAGGGAGTGTGCAAGATTGGAGACTTTGGGTGCTCCCAGAAACTGGAGAAGGGCTTGTCCCAGAGCACTCACGCTTGCCAGCAGGGAGGCACGTACACCCACCGTGCCCCTGAGCTCCTCAAGGGCGAGAGGGCGACTGCCAAAGCGGACATCTACTCGTTTGCCATCACCCTCTGGCAGATGGCCATGCGGGAGCAGCCGTACCTGGGGGAGCGGCAGCACGTGCTCTACGCCGTGGTCGCCTACAGCCTGCGCCCTTCGCTGGCCGCCGAGGTGTTCCACGAGTCCCCCCTGGGCCAGGCTCTGCACAGCATCATTAGCTGCTGCTGGAAGGCCAACGTGGAGGAGCGCCCGAGTGCTGACCAGCTGCTTCCCAGCCTCAGGGACCTCAAGCAGAGCCTCTAGGAAAACTCAGGACTCTTTATATTCCTCTTGTCAGCTTTTCTGTCCCTCCACCCTTCCTCTGAATTTAATTAATTTAGTCCCGGTGTGATCTAAAGGTTTTGTTGCTGGTTTTTTTATACTTGGAGAAAAAAAAAAAGAACCCAAACTGTTTTGGTATAAAGAGATTTAATGAAACTGTGGGGTTTTACCCTGGGAGGGGGTAGAGGTAAAGCTAAAGGTGCTGGCAGACATGACTTTTTCCAGTTGATGTGTTGTGTGCTGCCTTGCTCACTAGGAAATGTGATGTGCAGAAAAATTGCTGGTTGTAAGTGAAGTACAAGTAAGGGTCTGCCTTTGGAAGGTTCTTTATATATAATACCTTTTGGTATTTTTAAAATCTTAAATATGAGTAGTTCTTGACACCAGCTAGGGTAGTGCATTTGAGCTTTTCTTTGTTTACCAAGGAATGAGTAGGTGTCACAAATCAATGAATGCAGCAAAATAAACAGTGTCAGTGGTCTATTTAACTTTGTTTTTAGATATATTTAATTTCAGTAAGGATGCTGCTTCTGATATGGAAAATGTGAGCTACTCAAATACATACTTCTTGTGATAAAGAACCTTATTGTCAGTCTAAGGCTACTAAGAGTTACGAAGATGTATTAACAACCTGTCCTTTTTATAAGACTTCCCTGCTACCAGGTGTGTTAGTAGTAACTTGCTAGTTGGAACATTGTAAATTTTGAAGTATTAGAAGATTTTGTGGAACAGAGTTTTTAATGAAGGGGTGAAAAGAATGGTAAAGTGTGGATTATTTTGCTTTATAAACCATAAGCATTGGACAAGATACTGGAAGTACTTGAAAGGAAGTTTGCTTACAGCACTAATAATGTTCCTGTGCTGGTGCTCAAAGCATAAACTATTGAACTATCCTCTGCACTGCCTATGTCTTATCTGCTATCTTTCCTAATCTGGTTGTAGTGTGTCTGGGAAAGGAAGTGCTGTAGGCAACGCTGAAGACAAAAACCTCTGATCCCTGACTTATCAGAACTGATAATTGTACATCTGAGCCCTTGTCTGGAGCTGCCTGCTGTAGCTGATATTGCCATTCTGCTCAAAGCCTCTGCTTCTTTTTAAGACGGGAGAAAGAGTGATGTTTCAGTCAAATTGTTTTTCTTCTTTACCCTTCCTCCCCCTTGCTTCCATTCTGGAAAAAAAAAATCCCAAAGGAATCGAGCCAGTTTCCTGATTTCTGACACACATCTGTTCTTAGCCCCGTGAAATCCTGGAAATGAGCAACTATGTGAATTTGAGATGATTCTGTAGGTCTTTATGGTATTTGGGTTGGTAATTGAAATTAATGGTTTATAAAGCATATCTAAGCTTAACTATTTCTTGGTCTTCTGTCCCCCTTAAGTGGAAATAGAAAATGATGGCTGGAATAAAAAACACGGAGGTAAATTCTGGAAAAAGTTTCCTGTGTTTCTCTGTCGAAGTAATTATGCTATAGAATCAGAACTTTTTGTGTGTGAATGTTGTTTAATTTATTAAATAAAGAAGTTGTTTTATAGGTGTTATAGTAAGTCAGTTACCTTTTGAAATTATTAGCTGAGGGAATACAAGGTAAAATTTTAGATAAAGCCATTGATGTGCCTCACCTTATCATCAAGACTTAAATAAAAATGTTTCTGCAGCTTTCAAAAGAATAAAAAATGGAATTAAATATTTTTAGTAGTTCCTAAATGCTTGTGTTGTATTTATTCTTGCTGGTCTAGGAAACTTGCTGCTTAGAAACCTGTGATTTTTTTTTTTTTCCTTAATGATACTTTAGCATCAAGAAGTGCTACTTGAGCCTCTGTGAAAAATCAAGCACCCTTCAAATCCTCTGTTGTACTTGACAGAAGGATACTGAATGGCCAAGATCTACTCTTGAAGTATAATCAGCTCTGCAGATGTTTCTGTCAATTTTATGGGTTTCTCTTTTGATAGTGTGAGAGAGAACTCTGCACAGCTCTCAGGATGTAGGTACACTATACTCTGCTGTCATAATGGTCTCTTTTCTATTAACTTCAAAGGTTTGTTTCATTGATTTTGTTGAACTGACTTAATACTAATCAAGAAATATCTCAAGCCTAATAGCTCAGACTCCTCAGTTCTATGTGCTGATGATAATTTTGCCTGTTCACCTCACTTTATACTAATTTACCTTGAATTTCTTTTTGCCAGTTTGTACTTGGCCCTTGCAATTAAATAACTCCCCCATCAACAGATTTGTTTGTCTTCTGGCTCCTTCTCCTGCACTTCATTTGTGGATATGCTGGGCAGCAGAGGATCCCCTGAAACACCAGTGGGTACTTTCTCCTGCTGAGAGAACTGAGTTTTACACCCTGTGCCTATCCCTTTGCCTTATCCAACCCCAGGTTTTCTCTCCTAAGTGTGACTGCTTAGTACCTTTCAAAAGTTTGCAGTGAAGGATTTTTCAAATACCTTTGGAAACCCAAAAGGAACATATGAATCAGGGTCTTATCAACATGCTGTCAGTGCTCCTAAAGAATTCCAATACAATCCACCACAACGGTGAAGAGCAATTCTTCCAGGAGCAATATTGGCTCCTTCCAAACAAATAATGTCTATGTATCTGTTATTTCCTTTAATATGGAATCTGCTAATGTATCTTGTACAGATGTCACTCATGTAATTAGGAAATTTAGTCTTTAAAGACTTCCTCAGGATATGATGCTGGAGAACAGAAGGGTCAACAACACCTGGTTGATTTTCAAGGATTGCCTTTTCCAGGCTCAANAAAAAAAAAAAAAAAAAGGAGCTCCTGATTAAACTCAAACATAAATAATAAATATGTGGGAGTTGAGAGACCAGTGTGGGGTCTGAAGCCAGGAACATGTTCTTCTAGTAAAGACAGATCAGGTTCAGGAACACTAAAACGAACAAGGCATACAGAAGTTCATAGGCTCTGATGGGATGCATCCACAAATGCTGAGGCAGCTTGCCAATGTCATTGCCCGGCAGCTCTTGGCTATCTTTGGAAGGTTATGGTGCTCAGGAGATAATTCTGAGGTCTGAAAGAAAACAAATATAACTCTTTTCTGAAAGATGGCTGAGAAGGAGGATCTGGAAAACTTAAAACCAGTCAACCTCTTCTAAATCCCTAGAAAATTGGTGGAACAAATAACTCTGGAAATCATTGGTAAGCATATGAAGGACAAAAGGTGATTGGGATAGTTATCAGGGATTTATGAAGAGGAAATCAAACTTTGTAGCCTTTTGCTATGAGATTACTGGCTGCTGGAGGGCAGCGATGGTTGCTCATCATGACCTTAGGGAAGTTTTTAGCACTGTTTGCCATTCTTATAGAGAAACGGATGAAGTACTGACTGAATACTGGAAACTGAAAATTAGCTGAGCTACTGCGCTCAAAGGGTTGTGAGCAGTGACATGAAGTCCAGTGGGACACCAGTCATTAGCGGTGTACCCCGGCGATCAGCACTGGGCTCAGTGCAGGCTGACATCTCTATTAAAGGCTTGGCTGATGGGATGGAGCACCCTCTGCGAGTGTGCAGGACACACAGAATTGGACGGAGCAGTCCCTACCTTGGATGGTCGTGCTGGCGTTCAGAGACATTACCGAGCTGGAGCAGCCTGCTGATGGCAAGCAGGGCAGGGAACTGCGGTGTCTGGCACGGGGTGCTGGATAACCCGGGCAGCAGGACGCAGCCGGGGCCAGCCGCATGGGAAGGAGTTTTGCAGGAAGGGCAGACACCAAGTTGAACATGAGCAAGCAATGCACCCTTGTGGCAAAGGCGGCCAACAGCATCTGGGGTGCGCTCCAGAGACTGCTGCCAGCTCTTCCAGAGGAGATCATTCCCTGGTGTTCACTCAGCCCTGGAGAGTGACACATCTGGGGCAATGGGGCGCCCCAGGACTCTGCTGGAACAAGAAAGTCACGGATATATTGCACCAGGAGTGCAGCAAAGGGCACTGAGTTGATGACAGGATTGGAATCTCTGCATGTGAGGAGAAACTGAGAGATGGAAACGTTCAGTCTGGAAAAAGAAGGCTCAGGGGGATCTTTACCAGTTCATAGAAATACTGATGGGAGGCAGTAAAGTTGCAGCCAGTGTCTTCTCAGTGCTGCTCAGTGGCAGGACTACATGTAATGGACACAAATAGAAGGACAGAAAACTCCATTTAAATGCAAGAAAAAACATTTTTACTGTGAAAATGGTCAAACACTGGAGCAGGGTGTTCAGAAGGGTTAAGGAGTCTTCATCCTTGGAGATGCTCAGAACCCAGCTTGACATGGTACTGGACAAGAGGCTCTAGTTGACCCTCCCTATTTCGGAGGGGGTTGGACTAGACAGTCTCCAGAGGTCGCTTCTAACCACAGAAGTTCTGCAATTATAGTAACATTTATAGATGTTTGAATTTCAGATATCTCCTGAGTTATCCTACAAAAATCCTTCTAGTTTGAGCTTATTTTATGCATCCTTCAGGGACGTACCTGCAAGGATCAGTCCGCTTCTTTGCAATGGCTTTGTTGTCTTGGGGGTGAAACAGGTTAAAATGTTTAGGTGGGGGTATTCTTGATCTTGTTTTTTGGGGTGGGTGGGGTGTGTTTTTTTTGTTTTATTTTTCATTTAAAAACCTGATATCAATAGATCTGCCAGAGAGTCTTTGCAGATTTCTTATTCTCGATATTCTGAAAATAAAAAATTGCGTAGTTTGTTAGCTCCTTGAAGGTTTTTCTTCCCCTTTACTTTTATATGTAATCCACCAGACTTTTATCCTTTTTCTTTTCTTCATCTGGGCCCAACTTCAGGTTTTTAAAAGATTCTTTCCTGCTTCTAAAGCTGGAATGAGCTAATGAGTGTAGCTGCACTCTGCTCTTAACTTTGTCACACTTGCATTCCTCCAAATAAAGTGTCGGTAGAAGGCACATGATGCTAGCAGAGCAGTTGCAGACAATAATGTCACAACTCTAAGGGGATTCTGTTCATCCAGATTTTTCCCCTTCTATAAACTGGTTTTGTCCTTTATCTCTCCTTCCCCATACATATATGTGCAACACATTTCCAGATGATTAGCAAGACCTGGTGATGTTACAAACCTGAAGGGCTACTTGTACCTACTTTATTTATTCTCTTTGTTTCTGGAACTGATTGCCACTAGCTTGATCAGCCTAAACAGAAGATTTATTGAAGTAGTGTACAGATTCAGATGATGCAGCAACAGTGTAAGTCTGGGAATGGTGGTACTGGAATGTCTTTGACAGCCAGGTATGCTCTATTTAAGGCATGGGTTATCTAATGCTAAGGACATCAAGTAAGAGTGTACCTCCTCAAATAAGAATCAGCACACATCTTGACTGTGTTCTGGGAAAGGGACAAAGCCTCATTTCTCCCAGCTGGTAAAGGTCAGATCTATCATGTCTTACTATTAACTGAGTTTCAGAGCTTGGAAACTCAGCTATTCTGGTATTTAGTTTTATTTGTTTGTTTATTTATTTGTTTTGGGTTTCATTTTTAATAGCAGCAACCTAAGTGCTGTTTCTGGGACCTGGGGATGCCATGTGACAGCTTCTCAAGGTGAGCTGCTTTTTATTTTTTGTTTTATGTTCTCTGTCCCTTAGCAGCACAAGCTGCCTTTCAAACTTCCAGCTCTGCAGCACTGAGAGCTAACTATTCAAAACTGGGTGGGTTAGCTCCTGCCTCATAGCAGCCTGAGTAACCACAGCCTGCATGGAAACTTCAGCTCTGTCTCATTAATCTCTCAGTACCTAACTACCAAACTTGGCTGCCTTTAGTAATTTTGGAAAGTACACATAAAGAAGATACTGTAAAGTGCTTGCGTTCTCATGGGTAGTAAGCAATAGCAGTAGCCCTGGACATGTTATCCATATTAGAGTGTTGTATTCTGTGCTTTCTTGAGTATTCTCCACTAAGGGAAAGCATGAATTAAAAGTTCTAATTCTGGCCTTTTTTCTTTTATTTTATAACAAATGGCATTCACCATCCCAATCTCCCCTGACACATCTCCTCCTCTTTCTCAAATGGGCACATGTGTAAAGCTTGACAGGATACACTTAAAGAGATTTTACGTAATTTTACCTGATTCAAACCGAATCCCCAGATAAGAACCAATACTAATTAGTGCTGGAATGGTTTTAGGTCAAATTTAAATTTTTTTCATGCCTTACAATGAAAAGAAACTTCTACATGCTATCCTGAGCTCTGCAAAGTGCAACAATTATTTTAGCAGTCAGGTGATCACAAGAAAGACAAGAAAAGATGGCTAGAAGCACAGGAATCATGCAATTATAATAAACAATTTCTAGGAAAATGAGAAATAAGGAAGAGAAAAAGCATTGGAATTTATGTTACCATATTAATCTTCAATTGCTATAGCTATTACTGAAGGTTTAGTGTCTTTAGATCTCAAGTAGAAATATCAAGAGACATTTCATAATAGGTTTTAAAAGAAGTTAGCATAAGATACAATGCTTGATGCTATACTCTATATTTGGCTTGTTCTGTTTGCTTCTCTTCCTATTTATTTTCTTTTTTTTTTAATTTTTATTTTTATTATGCTTTATCTCAACCCAGAAAGTGGTAACATCACTATTTTCAAACAATAAAAATACTGCAGTACTTGGAAGGGTGCCCATCCTCAATTGAGAAGGTAGGATGGGAAGCATGAAAATATAAGTCTGAAGAAGTATGGGTTGATTCTGTATTCTGTGGTAAGATATACCACAGCAAAGAAAACAAACAGAAACTGTTTTGCACAATATACCACAAATACTTGTAAATTGAATGGGACTTAAGTGGATGCTTACTACTTGACTAGTGTATCAATTTTTGCAGTGTTAGCATCTGTGCACATAATTTCATCTGCTACAACAAAGATGAAAATAGGGATAGGAAATGAATGGTTATTTTTCAAATTAACTGTACATGGAATATTCTACTTTTACTTTGTTCTAGCTATTTATCTGCTGCAAATACCTTCATACAGCATTCAAAGAGGTTCTTTCTATGCTTCAGTTAACTCAGCTGCCAAATTTTTGTCTGCCTGTCAAAGAAAAGCCTTAAAACCAGTTAAAGAAGGTAAATGGAACAAAAAAGTCCACTGGCATTTATCCCAGTCTGCCAGTAGCTAAGGATGCCATGGGACAGTTTGACAGTAGAGGCACCACCATCCACCCCTGGACTTCTCTGAGCATGAGGCTGAGTTTTGCTGTCGACCCAGCCTGAAGTTCAATAGCCCAAGTGTTCAGCAGAGCAGGGAGGTGATTTCATTTGCCTTTGCAGGGCACCTGGGATAATAGGGCAATTCATAACTTAATAAATATTCTACTGCACATGTGCCAGGCTACAAAGAGCAAAGTAGGCTGCAAATTGGAAATGTAAATGTCCAGTTCTTTTTAAGTTACTCCCTCCACAAGGGCAAAAGGAAAACCAGTTTTATTTTCAAGTCATGTATTTTTCTCAACCACTTAAAATGTTGAAAGGGTTTTGATTCACATGTGGCACAAATGAAGCTGGTCCCAGAGACAAGTCTAGAAAGTTGCACCTGAACAGAGATTTAAAAAAGCTGAACGTAAATAAGGGTACTGATAGGCTGGGGAGGCTGGATTTCTTTAATTAGTAGTTAATACTAGATATTACATAATACAGTAAGTTTAGGGAGATACCATACACCTTTTCCACATCCTTTTCGCTTATCCAGCAGTTCCAATATAAAAGCTACATGCAAAGCTTTTGGAGGAATGTATCGCTGCACTAGCACGCCAACAAATCAATGTTGCAATGATTTCTCTTTGTTAAGAAAGTGACAGAACTGCAGACCTCCCCTAAAGTTGCCAATCCTTGTGTTGTATGCTGGAGATACCTGTCCACTGGACTGTCAGGATCCTGCATGACTTAAACTGAGGTCTTGAACTAGTGCTTAAAACCAGACAAGGGCACTGATTCAGTTCAGAGTGGTCACCTGTTTCCACCAGGTCAAAGTAGTCTCTTGGTTTGCTGAAAGAAGCATAAACTTTGTCTCACTCCAGGCCCCCCAAAACCCCAACAGGTCTTGAAAACTTGTCTAACTTTAAATGCTCTGCTAGCCATTACCAGTCCCCAAACTGTCAGAGAGGGTTTTAAAATTTCCTTTTTGATTGCACTGTTACTAATTCTGATTAGTGCTATATTTAAGTAGCATCAGTGACTTAGCAATGTATGCTAGTACACAAGCAATGGTAGATTTTTCATTGGAAAAGAAATTTCCTTTATCTATGGAAGACTTTGAGTTAAACCCTCCATTTTCTGTATCAAAGGTGTGTTGCTGCTTTGGCCTTTTTCTTTTTCCTCTAGAAAAAATGAGAAATAATTCCTAGGTATTAACATAAGCGTTTGTTCTTGCCAGAACAAAGGGATTGCCTCTACCTCACACCAGGAGCATTTCACAAGAGTGTATGAGAATCAGTTATTCCTCTGAACAGGTAAGGGGCTCTTGAAAACGAAATACATCTGTGGCAGTGCGGTAAGGGGTTATTGGTAGGATGAAGTGACTCTGCTGGATGCTCTCAGAAACAAGTTCCAACAGTCATAACTATTCAAAGAATATTTTTAAACATATGTATTTCATACATAGACTAAAAACACAAGGTCATAATGCCAAAAAAAATTACAAGTATTAATATTTCTGAATTTTTTTTTTTCAGGGGACACAGGTACCATACTCAAACACACCTTCTATGTTTACTACAATACTTAATTTTATTTGCCTAAAAATTAAATGCTTGACCACAACCCTAACAAATGGTAATACTACCTTCTCAGTTTTAAACCTGTAGAAAATACTGCTCCCCTTGATTGGCATCTGGAAAACCTGTTGCTGGGGATTTCACTGTGCACAGAGGCAGGAATGTTGGATGTGCAATTGTTTGCACACTAGTGCACATTAATTTACCTATAGTTGCTCTTATTTAAGTGATTGCTGCAGGGGAAAAAAGACTTTTCTGTTTTGTATAATTTCCTAGGGGAAGAATATAGCAAACTATATTCCACATTTACAACCACATGTTATATACTGGTGTGAAAGGCCAAGCACAAGCCCCATTTTCATGAAGTAGGAATTTTTCATGAAGTAGGAACTTCTGGCATGCATTTAGGTGAAAGATATGTTTCATAGAATGCTGTAATACCCTAGTAAGATGTTTCCTTAAACAAAACTTCTGGGTCTTCTATGAATGATATTAGAAGCTCCATGGTTGTTGTTCCTGCCCTGTTACTGCAACCTCATAACTTCCATGCAGTAAACTGCAGCTGCCACTTTGCCACATTAGCCTTGTGGAGAAGTTAGTAAACCCTTTGAAACCAAAACTTCTTCATATTTGACGCCTCTTGGATCACTTTCATGTTATGTTGTGGATCCGAGCAGCTGTTCTGAGCAATCACAGCGTGATGATTTCCTCAGTGGCTACTAACTCCTGTTTCTAAAGCACATCTTTAACACCACGGTATCTCCTTTAGTTCCAGGTCCTAAGTTCTATGTTACTATCCCTGTTTCTGTCAGGTTTTGAGTAATTCAGCTTGGCTAGTTCACAGATGATCAGGTCACAACAGGAGAAGCATTGCTGAATTTGCTTTAATCTTTCTTTCCAGATGCCAGAGTTGGGAAGGGCACCTGAAGTCCCACAGAAGGCCAACACCTGGATGTAATCTAGATAAAATTGCAAGTTGCAACTAATATCCGGCTCTAATGGTCCTGTAACATCAGGGTGGAAATCACCCCTTGCTTTAAGTCTCTTCATCATCTGTGGCAAGCATTTGCTAAATTTTGTGCTTGCAAACATTCACTATCTGAAAACCCATTGGATCAAGAGTATCACAAAAGTACACTAATCCTAAAGAGATGAGGAAAAGCTTTTCAGGAACATGAGGGAGTGATGCAATCCATATCAAGAGAAATTTTTCTTCTAGTCATAAGGCAGTGTGAGGCCAGAACCATTCCTTAAATTATCCCTCTCCATGAAAGAGAAGCAGCACAAGCACCGTGAAAAAATTCCCTACTACTCTGTCTCGCCAAAGAATTACGTTAGATTAAACTGGTCTTTGGATAAAAAAAAAGAAACCATGATCAGTGACTTCATAACTGGGCAAACATGTATATGGGCTATATATACACTGACAAACAGAACTGCTGTAAAATTAAACATCATTTTTTCCTTCCAGGACAGACATCCAACCACACTAATACCATGTGGCTGGCAGCTTCACACAAAGACATGAGGAGGAAAGACAACTCCAAAGTCTTTCACAGCACAGTATTGTGAGAGTTTGTATGCACCAGTATGTGCCACTAGTTCCTAAACATTCTCAGTACAAAGCACCCATAAAGAAGCCAGTGAAGTAAGAGCAGCAAAACAACCTGCGTTCTGGAAGCCATTTCCAATTCTAGTGTTAAAACAGCTTGTTCTGTTCAACAAATCACATAGGTATTATTTGAGTAGGTGCAAGTTTCCCACATATTCTACAAACTACTGCAGTCACCTTGAACTATTGTCACAAAGTGAAATAGATCACAAACAGTGCCAAGTGATGCTGCCTCAAGTGGCCAAATCCAGACTGGAGAGATCTGTGTAGTTTGTTATTTTTTGTACTTGATTAACTTTTCCCCACATGAAGTCTTCCGAGGTGATTTCCAAAATGAAAACTGGATGCAAAAAAACCCCACAGTTCTGTTTGTATGCCCACTAGTTCTGCTTTCACTGGGCTGATGCTGGGGATTTTTTGTACAGAAATTGCATGCCCCCACTCCTGATAACCTGGCCTGGATAACAACAGATGATAGGGCAAGAATGTGAGTATAAATAGTGTGTGTGAACAGAATACCCAAACTGGCATGGTCTGAGAGGAACCTGGTAACACTAAGAGGAAATTTACAATAACAAACCTTCCTTAAGACAATGACCACCCAGATTAAATGGTAACCAGGGAATTAGATTGTCAAGAGGGGGAAAAAAATAAGTTTGAAAAGCAGCATGAGAATTTGATTATTAGAAGAAAACCTGTGGTAGGTGCTACTATTTCTAAGATTCTCCTCATCAGACATGGAAAGGAGCTGCCACCTCCTTTCAGACTGAGGGGACTGACAGGGTGAAGGAACAACAGAGACCCACTCCTCCTGGTATGTGGAATGGCTGCACAGGCTTCCAAAGGTGAAACTGTGTATTGTAACCCATGCTTCTTGCAAGAGAGTGAAAGTGCATATGAGGAATGTGTGGTTATGTAAGTGGGATCAGTTGCAGAAGGGTATGAAATTTGTAGGTGCTTACCAGCAGTTTGTAAGCCTCTAGTATTGTCATTTCTGCTGCAGTAGTGCTGATACTGATCCACAATATATAGTTCATTGATTACCAGCAAATTACATGTTGCTAATCAATAAACCACCTTGGCTGCTATCAAGGCTGTGAGTTACACTGTCATTTTCTGCAAAAGGTGTTTTTTTCATTACTTTAAATTCGTCAGAAGCATCACATCTGCAGAGCAAAGAGTGGAGAGAAAACATTCTCCCAGGAAAGCAGAGAACACATCAATCTGAAAAAAAATAATTTAAGATTGAAGTAGAATGGGATGAATTCAGATATCCTCCTGAAAGCTTCCCAGACGGACTGTTATGCTGTTTCAGTGTATGAAGACATATTTGAAGACATATTGTAATGATGTATCACAGATCTGATATCACTTGAAATGCTGTAGTATATCAGCAGCTTTGTATTTTTTGTCACTGTGATCTGTCAGAAAAACAAGGCAAAACAGGCTGACAAGGGAGAAGTTCTTCTCTAACCACATCAATGATATTAGAGGGCACATGTATTATCTGCCAGGCATAAAGCACATATTTAGAAGGAAAGAGCTTGTGGTGTTAACAGCGAAGTTCAAGTTGCCCACTTGAAAACATCTCCTAACAATCAATATTTGTGGCAATATTTGTCAAGAGTAAAGGATTCCATCAAGGCACAGTTGCTCTTTTTCTGAATCACAGACCTAGTTCATGTTTTCCATACTTACATGAGGAATTTTTAAGATAAAGAGTGCCTAGTGTTTTCAGGAGTGGTTACATTTTTATATGCTGAGCTTTATGCTAGAATTGGCATGAAAATTTAGAAAATGTAAAATGGACAGACTAGGTGCAATATGAGAACTCCAGCTGTGCATTCTGTCTGCCTGCTACCTGCAGAGAGCAATGCCAGCTACCCATGTAAACAAATCAGTCTTTCAAAGGGGGGTATTTTTTAATTACAGGTTTTTTTCTGAAGTTAGCTCGGGCACTTGAAGAGAAAGCTAATTCCTGAGTTCTGTAACATGATACAACTGAGAAACTTAACACAAGAGGATCAGCAGATACCTACAATTAAGACCAAGCAGATGCTGTAGCCTTTCTTAAAAGGGTTGAAAATAGCTTTCACTGGATTTCTCCTGAGTGGTTTACAGACTCAACCATCTATTGATGACCTCTGTGGAAGCCTGCTTTGTATGATCCTGCTTCACATGTATTGGAAAACCAGAAGCTCAAACAAAACCCTTAAAAGTGAGTTCAGATCCCAATGACCTTGGAGAAGGAAGTTATTTACAAGTAAATCACAATATGTTAATCACCACTAAAAGCAAATACTAGAGGAATTAACCTGGCATAACCATGACAACTTCCAGGGAGATGCCCACATGAAATAACCACCATAAAAAGTGACATAGATTTAAGGAAGCTACTGTGAGCCCTGCCAAAAGCATTCATGGGCCACCAGTGTGAAATAAGCAGAATACATCTACTTAAAAAAAATGAATGGTGTTCACAACCCAAGCTGCAAAGCCTGGGAAGTATGTCTGTCCTTTGATCCAGCCAAAGGTGCAACATTCATCAGAAGACAACAATAACCTGCATTTCACAAGTTACTATGAAAGACCTGATTGACTCCAGAAAGTGCACCTTCTGTCACATAGATAGACTCATCCCAGGATCTACTCTTCTCAAGGACAACTAGTCAAAGGAAGAGAGAAAAAAATCCCCACTAATCTGTAAACCCAAAAAAATAAAAGTCAGAAAGTATAATGAATGTACATGGATACTCTGCATGATAAAAGCACTAAATTAGTCTGTAGCAGCAACAATTTGATACCTAAGTAACATCAAAACCATGTATTGCTTCTTAATCGTTTATCTTCTTAATTACTTGACATGAGGGAAACATTCCTGGAAGCTTCATCTAAAAAGCACAGGCTGTTGGGTATTAATTTAAGCCACAGAATCACAATCTCTTGACTAAGATTAGCATTGGCTAGGGAGAAAAACTTATATGAAAAACAGTATGTAATCAAAGGACAATCAGGCAGAACATAAAATATGAATTAGAAGTTAAGAACAACAAAATACAAGATAAGTAAAAAGTCGTATTTATGGCAAGAAGGAACATTTTTTAATACATAGTGTATTTCAGAGAAAACAGAAAGTTTAGGTAAGTTTCTGTTGCACATTTGTGGAGAAAAACAACATATATCAGAAAATTCCAACAATAGCCATGGAAAGCCTTAAACATAGGAACAGAACTGAGGCGGTTTTTCAATCAGTAGCTCCAGATAGCCTGCATCCAAGAATTTTAAGAGCTGGCAAAGGCAACTTGTGTGCTGCTAATGTGGATTTTCCATAAGCTCTGAGAAATCTGGGGAAGCTCAGAAAAAAAAAAAAAGAAAAATCTCAAAGAAAGCTGAGGTAATGCCAATACTAGGAAAATAAGTAAGAAAGGAACAAATTCAGGAACTTACGGTCAACCTCGCCTTAATCCCAGGGGGAAAAACCAAACCCAAACCAACTTCTTCATACAGGAACAAGAAATAAATGAGCAAATTGTACTTAAATGACACAGCTTAAATCTATGGAAAACTTGTATTTTTGAATTACTCTTTTCTTCTCATGCAATTACAGCATTTGTTTAGTAGACAAGAGGAACGGTGTTGATATAACACATTTGCACATTGGCTATTTCAGTAGGACACAGAGAAACTGGCACAGTTCTGCACATACAGTTCACAGCAAGCAAATTAAAACTAAGGCTACAGGTCTGTGTCAGTCAGACATATTTCTAATTGAATCCCACAGGAATTAGTTCTTGGCAGCAAGGTACTCAGTATTTTATCCGGAAATAAAATTTACTAAGAACATTCATAAAAGCTCTAAGTAAATAGTGAAGCAAGGCTGCTGATTGGGAACCATCTGGATTACTGGAAAACTAAGTGCTTCAGCATGATCATTGTGAGGTCATGTATTTAAGAGTGATGAATTTAAAACACTTATAGATGGAAAACTTCCTCAGGAAGTAGCTGGAATAGCTGGTAACAGAATAAACATGTGTTCCTTGAGTATGAGTTCAAAAATCATATATATGTAATTGTTAAATGGCTCAGAAAACAAACCATCAGAAACAAATTATGTTTTCATTGCAGGGAGGAAGAGACCAGAGAAACGTGACTATCATCAAAATAGATTTCTCAAGTACTGATCGCCATTGACAAAAGAATGCTACATTCCAGGAAACAGCAACAGGATGACAACTTCAGTATCCACATTTCTTGGAGCTGCTTTATCAGAATACAGTCTCTAGTACTTTCAAAGAAGATATCAGTAAATTAGAGACTCTGAAGAGTACAAATAATCCAAGTGCAAACAAGCCTAAATAATGGAATAGTTGGCATATAAAAATTAAGTGCATCACATGAGGTTTTAGGACCAAATGAAGGCCTCTAAAACAACTGGTACAGGGGAAAAAATACTAAAGTGGAGTGTGATAAATGAAAGTAAGTTCATCTTAAAACACCAAGGAGGCTTTCTTGAATAACTGTAGTGATAAACAAGCTTCCAGAGGTGTAGTAGTAATGCTAACATTATACATGTCTATGATTCCTGGACAGAACTCCAAATTAGAATTTTTTAATAATTATTAATTTTAAAAGACAGTTATAGTGACCCTACTATAGGCCATCCTTTCAATACACGTTTCTGTAGTTCTCCAGTGATGTAACTTGAAAGATACATACTTTCAGCAAAACGCTTGGCTTGGGACTAAAAATTACCACTGTCCAGGTCAAATCAAAGACAATGCTCAGTAAAATATATCCCTCCCATGGCCAACCTGAACAGACAATGGAACTTGCATAAATCAAATTAATTTAAGCATGAATAAAATGAGAGCTTTTACTTAAAACTTCTGCTATTGCACCTCCACTTTGCAGATCCACAGAATCAACCGGGCTGGAACCGAGCTCCGGGACCATCGAGTCCAACCTGTGACCGAACAGCACCATGGCACATCCAGTCTTTCCTTAAACACCTCCAGGAGCAGTGCCCACCATCTCCCCGGGCCGCCCATTCCAATGTCTTATCACCCCTTCCGTGAATAAACCCCTACTAGTGTCCAACAGAGCAGGGATTTATTCCTGGCACAGCTTAAGACCATGTTCTCTCGTCCTGTCGCTCTCAGCAATGAAAGAAGATAAAAAGGCCCAGACGGGAGCGGGCTCGCTATCACTGGAAGCGGTGAGGCCTCGCCTGTGCGCAGATCCCGGCCCTGCCCCCAGCAGAACGCCGAAACCTCCCGGAGAAGGCGAGCCCGAGCTGCCCGCGGGACCCGAGCGGGAATGGCGCCGTGTCCCGCAGGACGGGCCAAGCCCGAGAAGGAGCACGGCGCTGCCGGGCCCAGGTGCCTCTGCACTCGCCACCAACCGGGACTACAGGGCCACCATGCCGCAGGAAGCGGAGCCAGCCCGGCCTCCCGGCCCCGGCGCTTCCGCGCCCGGCGGGCGGGTGAAAGGTCCCGCGGCGCCCGGATGGAGGCGGCGCCGCTCCGCTATATAAGCGCTCGCCGCCGCCGCGCCCGCCTCTCCCGCGCCGCCGCCTCCTGGCTCACCGCTGTTCGCTGGGCCCCGCGCCGCCCGAGCCCGGGAATAAGTCGGTCAGGAAGGCTCCGCTGCCGCCATGGTGAGGCGGGGGAGCGCNGGGGCCGCCGTGCCGGCCCCGCCGCGTGGCCGCCGTGCCCGCCGGGCGGTGCAGGCCCTCGGCCCCGGAAAGCGCCGCGTCCCGGCGGGGCGCGGGGGGTCCTCGGCCGCTGGGGCGGCTGCCGGAGCTCACACCGAGCCGGCGGGCAGCGAGGGCGGCCTGCGGGCCCAGCAGTGCCGTTCCCTGCGGGAGCGGCTCAGGGAGAAGCGGAGGGGAGGCGGCCACAGCCCGGCGTGAGCGGGGCTGATCCGGCCTCGTGTCCCTGCCCTTACCGGCGGCCCCTGTTTGGGAGCGTGGTCGCTTAATGCGGCAGGTGGCACCTCATCGATGGTCTGTGTGCCATCCCGTGTTTCACGGAATCGCAGAATAGGCCAAGTTGGAAGGGACGACAGTGGGTCATCCAGAGCACATGGCACAGGATTGAGTCCAGACGGCTCATGAGTATCTCCGGTGGGAGATACGCCACACACAGCCCCTCTGGGCAGTCTGTCCCAGTGCTCACTCAGCTCCACACTAAGGAAGTTCTTCATGTTCAGGGGCACTTCTGTGCGTGTTTCTGCCCGTTGTGTCCTGTCTTACTGGTTGGCACCACCGAGAAGAGCCTGGCTCCGTGCTCTGGGCAACCTCCCTATTTATATTTTTATAGAGGCATATATATATTTTTCACTTATATTTTCTTAAGATTTTTGCCCATATTTTTACTAATTCATTAGCTCACATTAATGCCCCATTATTTGCAAGTGTTTAATTGCTTAAGCTCCTCAAATCAGTTTCCTGAGTGACCGAATTAGACTTTATGGCCTGGTGCCCCTTTTTGTTCTCCTGTGAGTTGTTGCAGGTTTGTTCATCAAGTTTTTGCTACTTTATTTGTGGTGAGGTTAAGTTGTAAGATACATGAAGACTGAATTTATTTTTTTTTTGAGGAAAAGGAATGTCTGTGCCAGCTGTATACAGGCAAACCAGGGAAGGGTATGCTTGCAGCTTCTCACTCTGAGATGCAGTTAGACAATAAAAATTACTTTTCCTTAGGGTTAGGACTTTGCCCTTTCATTCTCTTCCCATTATTTCTACCATGCCACCGTGCCCTTCAGATAGCTCTTCTAATCAATAGTATTAAATAGTCCCATAGCTATATTATTCTTATACACTTCAGAAATCTAAGAGGCAATGGATGGTGAGTTGGTGTTCACTGTCATGTCTGATATTTGTAACTTCAACCTTTTAGGCGTTTAAAGATACTGGCAAAGCACCTGTGGAACAAGAGGTGGCGATTCATCGCATTAGAATTACTTTGACAAGTCGCAATGTAAAATCACTGGAGAAGGGTGAGTAGTACTTCTCTGTTTACTTGGGTAACTTGTCAGGTAATGAATAATATGTGCCATGTAAGGCATTGCAAAGTACAATGTGTTGAAACCAGCTGTAATTAAAGATCTTACTGTTTACCTTTTTGTATGTGCCTTGGCTCGCAAAGCCAACCCTAAGTGCTTTGTACACCAAAAAGTAAATTCTCATTTAATTTTTAATGAACGTTAGCGTTTTGGGGGTTTTCATTATGCAGAAAAACTTATTCATAATGACTAATGTAAGAGAGTGCAGCTTCTTCCCTTTAGTTCTTAAGGGGAATTTTGAGGTAGTTATCATGCTTAGCGTGTGTAAGAACTGAAAGGCACTGGCTTTTTGGTATTTCGTTATTTGTGTTATGAAGAGTTTAGTATAACATTATTTAAAAAAACTCTAATCTTGTTTAGGAGCTAGCTTTGCCAGTGCTTAATCATATAATAAAACTGTAAAATAAGTTACTATTTGTAGAATCTTCAGGCTGATAACAGCTTAAATATAGTTTAAACTTGTAGTCAAGCTTTTTTGCTTACTGTTGTACTGTGATTTTGCTCATCATGTACTAATGCTTCCAGTTGTATGTAGTTGGCTATGAGGATAACGCTTAAAATGAATGGCAGTGATCACTCATACGCTATTCTGAGCCAACATCTTGTGTAAACTACTTGCTTAAAAAGTCAAGCAAGTAAAATAGTCACAAACCTGAGATATTGCATGTATCTTTTCAGTCTGTGCTGACTTGATCAGAGGTGCTAAGGAAAAAAACCTGAAGGTGAAGGGACCTGTTCGCATGCCCACCAAGGTACTTGACACTTTTGGTTTGCTTTCTGCTTTTTTTTTTTTTTTTTAAAAAGAGCAAAAGGTGAGATGGAAAGCAATGCTATTAAACTGAGGGTGACCCAGTGTAAAAGGATGATTTCACAAATTGCTTTGACACCTAGAATAACTGTAAAGTGCAAAACATGTTGATTGTAGAATGGGCTTTTCTGTTCAGTTTCTTTTAATGATGAACTAATTTTTAAAATGAAATTAAATAGGAAGGAGTGTTAACATCAGTAGACCATAACTTAATAGGTAACTTTCTAATGGCATAGATACCATACAGTATTTGTAGGTGATCATCACTCCTTTCAGTGCATCAGCTAAATACCTTGTGTTTGACTTTTCAGACCCTGCGGATCACTACCAGGAAGACACCTTGTGGTGAGGGTTCCAAGACCTGGGATCGCTTCCAAATGCGTATCCATAAGCGGCTCATTGACTTGCACAGCCCTTCTGAGATCGTGAAGCAGATCACTTCCATCAGCATTGAACCCGGCGTAGAAGTCGAAGTTACTATTGCCGATGCCTAAATGATGGTCATCGCCAAATAAAATTGATTTACAAATTTTCATCGCTTGTTTCTTTCCTTTCGTGTGCCAAGAGATAGTTTTATGTTGTTTTTTGTGAAGAAGGACAACAAACCACAATCAGAATGCTGTGTAAGAGGACTGTATATGTAAGGAAGAATATACCAGGAAAATTAAACTTGGGCATCCGGTTTTCATCGGAGGCTGGCAACTATATGGATGTGCAGCACTTTATGAAATATATATATTTTTTTAATAATTTAAGGGTTTGATTTTGGCCAAAATTTTAGTTTATACGCGGACAAGTACCAGAATTAAAATTTTTATTTAGATAAAAGTACTACGTTTTCAATTTTTGGTTTTTTGCTGTGCAAGACTGAACTAATGCTTAGCCTGTTTGGAATTTTTTTTTCCTCATGTGTGTCACAATCAAAGGATCTGCGAGGTGCTAGTTATAAAACTTCAAAATTTGTGGTGAACACATTGAACTTAACAAGTTTATTCCTTTGTCATGCATGTAGAGTCACAACACTGAACTGTGGACCTACCTCGTGTTTTCGAGTTTAGCTTTCCATAGATACTAATGCTAGAGTAAGCTTCATATCTAAAGCAACAAAACACATTTTTATTGCTGCTTTTAAGTCTCAAAGGCATTGTAATTAATTCTCAAACCAACAAAACAAAGCCCAGAGTTACAGAAAACTGTTTTATTTAATCCATTAAGGATCAGGTTGCTGCTTCTGCTTCAAGCAGGAGAACTTGAGTGCTAAATAAAACAAGCAGTGGTGGTTCTCTGCAAGCAGCTTCAGGTCCTGTTTATGCTTGCTAAGACCTAAAACTGACCAAAGCTTGAGCTTTCTTAAGACATACAAGAGGCCTTCAATTTCTTTAAATTTAGGGCCTTACAAGGATTCTGACCCTCCAGTTAGTAGATTTGAGTGAGAAAGGAGGGAGCTGAGTGAGTTAAAGTGAACAGATTGTGTCAAACTTGCTTCCTTGGGAAACAGCTATGTGGGCAGAGGGGAAATACCCCCAATACAGAACACCTGTGTCTTCCTCAAAGTCTGTTTCTGGTAATACGCCACAAATACAAGCTGCCTGACAAACAACTGGCAGCTGAGCTTTAAAATTATTTGTATTATGTGGGTTGCTCTTTACAGGAATAAATGGGCAAACAAATAGCACGTGGAGATCCTTGCACTCACTGCCATAAGTTACCTGTGCTCAAGTAGTCTTCCTCCTGGTTAACAGAGTAGCCCTGTGGCTGAAAGCACTTCGGGGGTCTAGGCACGGCCGGCTGGGTTTGACACCAGCTCTGCCTTTGGTTTTCCAAAGGGTTTCCAAACAGGATTTCCCCGTTGGTCAAAACTGCAACAGTTTTGTATCGGCTGATATCTGCTTGTACCGCTGAATTACAGGATAACTCTTCAACACACAAATGATCTGAAGTCCCAGCGATCTTTCAGCTGTCGCACTTCAAGGACCAATTTCCTTTCTCATCTTGTCTCCGACTTACCCATGAGCAACTTTACCTGTGTGTCTGGGTCCCCAGGAATGCTGCAGTGCCAGCGGGCCGGCTCGCACAGATTTTTACATTTGTTACCGGGAGGGAGGCTCGATCCTCGGCTTGTGGCGGGGGCTGCCCCGGGAATTCCTCCCGGCTCATCCCGCCTTCCCTGACCTGCACACTCCCGGCTCCCGCGATTTTATTTCTTTTCTACTTCGTTCTCTGCTTCTGCACCGCGGCAGTGCCGGAACGGTTACGTAACGCCCCCGCTAACTTTATATAACTCGCTCGGATGGAAACATTAGGGTACGCGCGTCTCCCCCGCCCATCCTCCCCGCTGTATCCGGCAGAACACCCCTCCTCCTCTGGCCGCTCTGTCGCTTCAAACCCGTTCTTTACCGCCGTGCCTCAGTGCGGACGATGAGCAAACGCTGCGTCCCCAGCGCACTCTGCTCCATCCCGGGATCCCCATTCCCTCCCTCACCCTCACGAGCCCGCGGCTCCACTGCCCTGCGCTGTGCGGCGGCGCCCCCTGCCGGCCGGAGCGAGCTCTGCCCGTGCCCGCTCCCCCGTTCTCGGCCAATCAGCGCCCGCCTCCCTCCGCTTTCGGCCAATCAGCGCCCGCCTCCCTCCGCTCTCGGCCAATCAGCGCCCGCCTCTCCCCCCAAAACGCCCCCCCCCGCCCGCGCCCGGCTCGCGGGCTCCCGCGCGCGCCAAGGTAGCGGCGCTCCCGGGGCGCTCCCGGGAAGGGCGAGCGCGGCTCCGGGAGCGGGGGTGGCGGTGCCTCTTACCCCCGAGTGCTGAGCCTTCCTGGCAGGGGCTGCCGGTGGACGAGAGCGCTGCCCTGCTGAGGCTGTTAGCGCTCTTTCCCTTGGGTGTTCCCCAGTATAACCTGCCAGGTGTTTTTTTTTTTCTAAAGGTCCCCAAACTTCTCTGCATTGCCCTGTCTTCTTCGGAAGCGCTCGTTTATGTACGGGCTGGCCCCATCTTTGTTATGCTCCGTGTGTTTTGTCCGTTCTCTGAGAAAATGATGGGCTTTATTATTTTTTTTCCCCGTTCCTTAGAAGCTCCTTTGCAGAGAACGATGGCTGATGGGGGGAAAAGCTGTGTTTCCAGGGATGTGTGTGATGCGTTGGAATCGGATTCTTTTCTGAATATAGAGGGTAAACCTTCACCCTTGGAGTCAACGGTATTGCCTAATACGGAGGAACAGCAGGTGTGGATTGTCTTCTGGTGATGCTGGGTTGTTTTTTTGGAGGATTTTTTTTTTTTTTTAAGCCTTTACAAATTTTTATTTGGTAAGAACTGCTGTACTCCTCTGCCCCTGAGACGTGTTTGATTTTTCTGCTTATTTCTCACTGCTTACACACAGATCATAGCCCGTACTATATGCAGATACATGGTCAATGCTATGCGATGTGTTAAACTTTGAGGAAAAAAAAGTAAAGGACTTCAGTAATTGCAAATTGAATATAATGAGACTATTCTGTTCTTTTTAATAAGCTTTAAAAATATATGGATCCTTGATGTGGAAGCTTGGAAATAGAAGCCTATAATACTCTGCTGTGCTGGAACAGAAGATAATAAACCCAACTATGCGTTTTTAGAAGGATGCATTTCCTGGGTGACTTTTCCTCAGGTGGCTTCACTTTATTAGTCACCTGAGAAAAAGTCTGATTAGTTCTGGTCATGACAGGGCTGTGGGAAACTCTAGTAAATCCATCTGCTGAATGAAACATTGCCACAGTAAAGACTGAAGCTCCTTGAAAAGGAAGAAGTGCTGGGATCCCTCTAAAATGCTCCCTGCTAATACTGCTTTACCTGGATGGGGAGACTGTTGAATAATGGTTGGGGGATGGAAAAGGCCATCTGAGCAGCTGAGAATGGTTGCCTGGCTGTTACTGTGAGGAGGATGAGGGTCTGGTGCCTGGATGGTGCTAAGGAAGTGCTCTCTTGAGGCTGGCAATGTGTCAGTGCTGGCTGAACAAAATGAAAGTGCAGTACTGTGTAGCAGCTGGTAGAATAACACAGTTTGAATTCAGTACAGCAGGAGACCAGAAGGTGGAAGCACTGCAGTTTGTGCCTCTGATGGTGTGCTTGTTAAAAATCCTGGCTTTGTCATGAGAGATTGCTGAAGGGGGGGGGGGGCACGCAAAAAAGGGTTACTTAAGGACAATAGAAGGTAAAGAAGCAAATAAAAGCTTAGAGTCTGAACTTGACATGGAAGGAAAACGTGAGACATTATTATAAAATAGGAGACACTGTATCAGCTGCTTACGCTGATATGATTTGGGGCGGTTCTGTTTTAAAAGTGGCAATTATAACTGTGGTTTTTGTCTTTTTTCTTTTTAATGAATAGGTATATGAACCTTTGAAGGTCTTCTTGAGAGTGAGGCCCTTTGCTATATCAGAGCTTGAAAGCCATGAATCCCAGGTTTGTTGTAGAACTAAGAAATAATGTTTTTCTTCTCCCCTGAGCAACACATAGTATTGTAAGGCAGAACTTTTACATAAGCCATGTATTGCCCCCACATAGAATCATTGGACACTTGGATAGATGCAAGATTTTTTTTTTTCCATCCCTTATTTTTAATAATTTGTATGGTATGGACATGCATATCTGTAGCTCTTCAAAATTCCCCTGGGTACATTATTTAAAAATTGGTGTCAACTCTGTGTAGTGCACAGATATTCAAGATACAAAAGAATTCCATGAAGAGATGATGCAATTCTAGGCGTAATTGGAGTATCTGACCCTTTAGTTTTTTTGAAATGCTTGAATAATCTCCTACCTCATCCTGGTGACTTTCTGCTCAGAAATGTTCTGTAACCTCTACACTGTCAGATTCAGATGCTGCAATATTTTATACACACATGTGTAGAAACATTTAGAAGTGCTCCCATTCCCCGCATCTCATTTCTCCCCATCCCCTCACTGATGCAAATAATTCCTTTAGCTGTCTTTGGAGGACAAAGTCTCTCTATCATATCTCTCAGCCCAGGCTCTCTGGTCGAACAGGGGTTGGCTTGAAGAGCTCTGAGAAGGATTTACTATTAGTTCTTATTTCCTTCTTGCAAATTTCTTTTTAAAAATGCTTTCCTATTTTTGATCTAGCAGAGTTTAAGCCTTCATATAATTTTTCCCTTGGATAATTCTTTCCTCCTTCTCAACTTCCTTTTGCCTTTGCTTAGTGAGCTCTCCTTGAATAGTGTGTACTTCCAGAGTGCTTTGTTTGGTAAATTCCAAAGTCTGAGCTGGCTCCAATGTAAATTGATTTGCAAAATCAAATTGTTTCATGAGTTATTTCTCACATTCTTCTTTGGAGTGAGACATTTCTTTAAAGCAGGAAGGAAAAAAATGTACATTGAAGTTTATACTAATTTTTTTGTTTTCATGTAGTTCAGGCTGAAGTAGTTGAACTTCTAACCTATTAGTTGTAAAATCTGTTTTGCATGGGATTAAGGCTTTTTTTCTCAGCCTTCAAAAATGGAATGATTGAAAGATCTTCAACATTTTCAGTGTTTTCTACTTTTTTTGCTATTACCTGAATGCAAGAAGAAAGTGCTTGTTAGCAAATGGAAGAAGCCCACACCAAACAGTCAAGTAAACCTCACTTCCAAATCATTAAATCAAACAGATCAATTTAATATTTAGGTCTTCTATTCCTCCTGCCATGTATCATTTTCAGGAAAGCACCTTTGTTCCAAATATGTGGCGCAAAAAAAAAAAAGGAAAAGTAGAACCCAAGACCTATTTCTTGTAGTTGTAGGCTAACTGATCAGTTGATGCTTATAGAGATGATGATTTATGGAGTAAATCTTAAGAGCTCTGGGTGAAATTCTGTACTCCTGCCAGCAATTTTCCAAAGTCACCTGTGGGAAAGCAGGAAGTTGTGTTTTTTGGATGTGAATGATGTGTAGAGTGCCAGAAATGGTCTAGCTTTTGCCAACTTACCTACAGGGTTACCTGAGGGAGTCCAATGGAGTGAATTAATATCAGCTGGCTTCCATCTCTGTAGATCTGACTACTTTGGGCCTCTACTCACAGGCTTCTGAGGTGGTGGCAGCTGATGGCACATGCTGCAGATCCTGGATTATTCTATAGCTCTCTAGGGTTTGTTACATCTGACCTGCATTCCTGTCCCTGGTGATGTGAGAAATGTTAAAGACTATATAGGTTCAGAGCCTGGCAGAGTGAGTGGGTGATTGGTCTAAATTCAGAAAGCAGTTTCTTAGTTTCTCAGAATCACAGAATAAGCTGGGTTGGGAGGGACTTGCAAGGATCATCAAAGTCCAACTTCTGGTCCTGCCCAGGACAGCCCCAAGAGTCAACCATGTCCCTGAGAGCATTGCCCAAATGCTTCTGGAACTCTGTCAGGCTTGGAGCTGTGACCACTTCCCTGAGGAGCCTGTTCCAGTGTTCAACTACCTTTTGGGTGAAGAAACTTTGTCTAATTTCTAACCTAAATCTCCCCTAATACAGCTTCATTCCTTCATGTCTCGTTGCTGGTCACTGGAGAGAAGAGATCAGTGCCTGCCCATTCTTGTTTCTTCATGAGCAAGCTGTAGGCTGCTATGAGGTCTGAACCAGCTAATCACTGGCATAGACCTTCTGTATCAGACTTGTTAATTGGGGCTCCTAGGAGCAACAGTACTTCCCGTGTACCTACACATGTATTTTTGGTCTTAGAAGTTCTGGCCAGTCTTTAAACATAAGTGTCAGATTAAGTTACAATCCATCCTTTCAGATGATGCATCAAGACATTATTAAGGTATACTAGGAGTTCACTTTTCATCTTTGGTAACCAGTCTGGTGTAAAATAAATTTTCCTTTAACACTGCATCCTATATTTATCTAGCTAGTGAGTGTTTGGTAATTGTATTCCACCTTTATTGAGAAATTGCAATCAAGTTACTTGAAACAAATTCATTTTCTTTCATTACTGGTAACAGTGTCAGTCAGAAGGTAGTACTTCAGATTTGCTTTACTTTGTTAATTCTGCTTTTAGTCTGTTTCACACTGAAAATGACTAATGTGGAAAAATAGTAGATTTCTATGTAATTTTGTTTTTGTAGTGATTGTGCAAGTTACAATCACAAATTATGAGGTTTTGGAAAGGGTTCCCAAGGAAAAGTTGCTGGAAGGAATGCCAGTATAAGTTTTTACCTCTTAGAAGGTTGCCTTGACTTTGTCTATACTTTGGCTTTCATGTGAAGTGAATATTTCTGAATATTTGAGAGGATATATGTAAACTTTGGGAATTTTAATAGCTGTGGTAAATGGGTGAAGACACTAGGCTTTTGGGGGATTGCTGGAGGGGGTGTTCATTTTTTGTTTTGTTTAGATAGCTTTCTTCCTGAATAATTTTATGTTTTGGTTTACCTTCTCTTGTTTTTTAAGGGTTGTGTTACTATTAAAGATGCCCAGACAGTAATTCTTAGTGCACCCAAAGAGTCTTCTGCAATGAAAAACAGTGAGAGAGGGATTGGTCATGCTGTGCACAGCTTTACCTTTTCTCAGGTAGGCCGAATTATTTCAAATTTTTGGTTTTGTTTTTTCACTATAATAGAAGCTGAATTTTGTATTATCTCATGCAATGTGATTGTTCTTCTTTTAATTACATGTGGTGGTACTTGCCTTTTTTTAAAAAAAAAGACTGCTTATTAATTAGTGATAAGCTGTCAGAAAAACTGTATTACAATGGAGGTGCCTATTAGATGAGACAAGGAAGTTCTTTGGCAGGTCTGTGGTTTTCTTTGATTAGATACTACAGAAACTTCTTGTAGGCACAAACTTACTGTGCTTCTGCTGTTCCTGCAGATGCTTTTATCTTGGAAGCGTTACAGGAAGCCTTATGTTTGTAGGAATTTATGTAAGCGTGTATTTAGTAGTTTCCTTTTGAAAGAATAGCAGCTTAACTGCTTAAATTTTTTATACTGAAAGCAAATTTCTTAACTTTGCCTACTGCAAGAAGCTCTGTTCTTATAGTACCAAAAGATAAACAGTTCCAGCAATTGAGTTATTTAGACCATTGTAATGCTGTTTTTCTTGTGAAGAGTGAGGAGGGAGTTTTACATCACAGGCAGAGCTCCTGAAAGTATCCACAGCATCTCTCAATAGAATTCTGAGCAGTTTATTTTAGGAGTAGGAAAATACTCAAAAATGAGTGTAAGCCTAAGTGCCTCTCAGAATTAAGCAGGCGTGCTGTGAGTACCCAACAAAAAACCTTGAATCGGAAGGGGTTCAGGCAAGACAGGAAATTAAGCTGGTGTCTCCTACCCAGCTTACTCTGAAAAATTAGTCACTTCTAATTGGTACTTAATATTTTGGCTTATTAAACTTCTTTGTGCATTTGTCACACCTTTTTTTACTTTCTTCCCCTTATCCTAGGTCTTTGGACCAGAAACTACTCAGAGTGAATTTTTTGAAGGCTCAACGAAAGATATCGTAAGAGCATATATTAATGGAGTGAATGGACTGGTATTTACTTATGGAGTTACAAATGCAGGCAAGACATTCACTATCCAAGGTATAAAATATTTACATGTATAAAAAACAAGTCAAATCCAATGACAAGCTTACATGAATGTCTACACTTAATTTTTTTATATTTTTAAGGGACTTCAAAAGATCTTGGTATTTTACCTCGCTCACTTGATGTGATTTTTAACCACATAAGAGGAAGACATTACCTGAAGATGAACTTCAAACCTTATTTGAGCAGTGATGTTAAGAAACTAGAAGATGAACAAGTTAAGCAAGAAGAAGCCTTAAAAACTGCTATTCTTGCATCACTGAAAGAGGTCAGTGACCAAATGCTTCTTAAAGCTGTTCTGTAAGACAAGAAGCTTTAAAAGTATTTAGTCCACTATTGATTCTTTATATATATAAAAATCTACTGTCTGCATACTTGGTGAACCTTGGAATAATAAGACAATTGACTGGTTTTGGAGCTCAGGGTAAACTGGAAGAGCTCTCTGCAGCACACGGGAGAGATGATGGCACTGAGGCAGGGAGAGTCCTTTTTGGTGGAAGAGAATCTAAAGGCAGATTAAAAAGTTTGTAAACCTGTGATTTATGTAACTTCAAAATGAAACTTTGATTCAACAAGTGAAGTGAGATGCCACAAAATGAATCCTAGAAGGGTTCCTGTCTTCCTTAGGGAATACTATGTGACTTAGGCTGGGCTCTGAAGACTGTAGGTAAAATAGAGAAGTCTTTACTGTGGCAACCTCCTGCTCTTATTATCTAGTAATTTCTGTTTCTAAGGTGAGAAATTGTCTCACCAGAAAATGGGCATCTTTGTATTTGGGACTCCTTTATACTTTTAAGTCCAGTTGCACTTTGCTGTCAGATTCCTTTTGTTCAGAACATTTCCTTCTGAACTGTGATTCTGTGCATCTAATCCTAGAATGCAGTAGGCTCAGTTGGTTATCATTCAAAGCAACTCTAAATTAATTTTGGGATGTATAGAAATAATGATTAGGTTTTCTTTTTTCAGTGGTCTTTAATACTAATCTTGTTCAAGTACTCCAGTTAACCCTGAAAAAATATCCTTCTATACCTCAAATTCTTATGTAAAGTTCCACTCTAAATTCTGTTGCTTAATTTAAACCCTGCAACCCAAAACTTTGTTTAGTCTGAGTCTGGTTAACTGTTGAGGAAATATCTCAGATGAAAAATCTGAATGATTTGAAAAATGACATATTTATTTTGAAAGTGTCTCTGAGTATGTGCATAGAGAATGAGGGGGTCTTAAAGGTTGAGATGGTTAGGAGGATAGTAAGTGAATACCTTTAAAATTTTTATGAAAGCTACAACCTTGAAAAGAAGGAACCCAGAATCTGGCATAAAAGGTCAATATCTTATTTTTAAGATAGCTCTATGAAAATATTTCCTTCTTTTAAACCAGTCTGATTTATAGCTTAGTAACTGAATGTTGCAGTAGGTCATCTAGATGCTGATGCACTGCAGAGAGAAGAGAGCAACATTCCACCATCAGGAAGAACAGGTAGAAATGAATTAGAAACTATTACATGACTGGACCTTGTTTGTGTTGCAGTGCTTCCATAGAGACAGCTCAGTGATCCCCAGTTCTGAAGCTGTGCTTCTTGATAGCTTGTGAATGAATAGCATCACTGTTTGGATGCTCTCTCAAGCTGTAATCTGAGAGCAGATATGATTTGGTGGGCTTGGCTTTGGTTTACAAGGATTTCTGTAGGCTCGTTTCCCAGGCTCAGTTTACATGTCATAGAGAAAGAGCTTGCTGTTCCTTTCATTCTGCCAGCTTTAACTGCTCTGAGTTACTGCAGCACTTAGTGTCCTACTGTTTGTGTTCTGTATGCAGTACTGCTGCAACAACTCTTGCTGAGCATGGTTCATACCCTCCCTTTCCTTCCCTTTCCTAATTCTCTTCATGGAATGAAATACTGGATTTTACTGGATTAAAAAACACTTTATGTGCATTCCTATTCCCACCTGTTCTTGTATTTTCTATTGAACATCAGCTTTTGTTGTTGGCAAACAAAGTCTGTTCCTGTTCCCACTTGTTTTTAGGCAGTCATCTTCATGCTCTCTTCTATATTTCATTTGAAGAGCAGTGTAGCAACAGTTAATTAATTCAGTTTTCTCAGAATACCTTTACGAAAACTTACCACACGCACAAGTAATGCGGTACTGGATTTTCTAAATCCCACTGCGTTTTTGACATGCATGGATGAGATACCATGTGTGTCAGACCCATATCCTGCGTGCTTCACAAACAGTGAAGGGGATCCCTGCTGTGGTTAGACTTCAAATTCTAGAGAAGCACAATCATATAGACAGCGCAGCTTTTTGCAAAATGGTCACTTGTATGATTTTTTTGTAATTCTATTCTATGCTATTTATCTTAAAAATGGAAGATCTGAAGGTATGGCTTTGTGCCTCTCTGTAAGAATTCTGGTTTGGATATACCAAATGGGTGACATTGGCATCAGTAGTCAATCCAGGATCAAGTTAGTGCTGCATTTGACACTTAACACTAAGCTTTGCTTCTCTGGATCTGTTCCCTTCTACTATAGGATGACCCTTTCTTCGGAAAGAGAAATCAGGGTGAATGTCCTGATTTACGGGGGACTATAAAATATGGAGAGAGAGGTAGCATGTAAAGATGCTGTACTCTAGTGGAAGTTGCTACTTCATTACATTAGTTTTTCCAAAGGTAACCTACAGTCTGTTCTTTGGTGGATCTTGGCAGGTTTAAAACAATTCTGTTGGTGTAAAGGAATTTAGCAAATGTGTGTATTTAGAGAAACTATGCTGTTTTCTATTTTCATGGCCTTTTAGTTCAGTCTGAATTAAAGCAGCACAGTGTTGGTTTGTCATAACTTAAGTCCTACCACCTTGGCAGTTAGTCCTGGAGGAAATTTCTCCAGTTCTTTTGGATGACTGAAGCACTGTTCGGATTTGGTCAATAGCTCATAAAGGCATTCTAGGCTGTTGCAGTCTGACAGAATCCTTTTTCTCCTAGGATTCTGAAGTTTAGTCTCCAGTGTTAGCAGCAACTGGCCACCAAAACTGGTTGCTGGGAGTAGGAGCAAGCAATAATTCATGTGATGGAAAGAGCATTTATTGATTATAGCTCATTGTTAAAAACATTTCACTTTCAGCCAGAGTAAGGGTGGTGTAACAATTAATATTACTTCAGTATCTAACTCTTAAGTACTGGAATTGCTGTCTCTTTTTTTTTTTTTCTGCTTTTCTCATTGTCTGTTTATGTGGATTTAATAGTCTCTTATTTTCTCAAGGAGACAGAGAGCATCTCAAGTCCTACAACAAATTTCTGTGATGTGAAGTTGGATTCTTCTAACTGTACTTCAGACAATCACCCTTCTAACTCGCTAGGTAAAGTGGAGAACTGTTGTGTGTGGGGAAAACATAATATGAATTAAGAAATATTAATGGGTAACTACCAGTGGTTAAAAAAGAATCCCTATACTATACTGCAAAGTAAATATATATTGATTTTGACCAAAATTGTTTCTTTCCTCTGGAGAAAGATAAAATACTTTAATAGTTTCATTCCTTTTGGGAGAAGGAGGGGGGGGTCTCTAGTTTTGCAAATATAATGTGTAAACTGCTGGAAGTCTGTGATAAAGCAAGACCCTCAGCTTAGAACTCAGGCATGTTCAAACTTCTCAGCAGATGTCTGTTATAAGAACATTTTTGGATAAAGCTAAAGTTATCCACGTGTATTTAACTGTACAACACAGATGTAGCTAAGCCTTCTCCTTTTAGCAGGCTCTATAGATCATTTTAGAAGGTTCTATATACTGATTTAAAATGTGTCAATGAGTTGATCTTTGAACTCTTCCTCTCTTTTGGGTTAGCAGAGAAGAACTTTGTTCCACTTGACATTCATAGGACTCATATGCACCAAAGAACACAAGCATCTGTGTGGATTTCCTTTTGTGAAATTTATAATGAATACGTGTATGACCTATTAAGTATTTTATCTACATCAAAAACTCAAAGGCGCAGAGTTTTAAGAATTTGTGAGGATCAAGGAGGAAATTGTTACATTAAAGGTAATAATACTGTTTTATGACCTAAGCAGTTTCATAGAATTTCTCTGATCAGAAATGTACGTAAAAGATCTCTTTTTCAGATTTAAAGTGGATTAATGTTCAGAGCACTGAAGAAGCCTGCAGACTACTAAAAGTAGGAAACAAGAACCGAAGCTTTGCCTGTACTAGACTGAATGAGCAATCAAGTAGAAGGTTTGTTCCTTTAATTATAAGCATATTCTGTCCCTTTTGAGGGGAAGGGAGAGGACATGTGTGAAGTGAACCACTCTTCAATAACATTTCAATAACAGTTTAATCCTTCCCTTGATTATTCTGTTTTTTAAATGAAATTCTCCCTGGAAAAAAAAGAGGAGAGACTCTGACTAATAGTGTCTGGACCCAGGTTGCTATTCATGTCTTTGGACAACCAAAAAGATCAAATCACATTAATTTTTGAGTGCTGTGCATCTTGGCAAATGCTAGTGGTGCTGAGTGAGAATGACTGTGTGAGAATATTGAAAAAAAAGCTAGTTAATTTTTCATGAAGTGGAATATAATTCTTGGAAACCTGGAGCTTGTCACTAGGGGATATAGGAAAGAGCAAGTCATGTGTTATCTTGAAGTGCTGTTAGATTTTCTAGATGCTTTTAGATTACTGTGTTCAAGATGAGTTTACTTGGTATCTTAGGAATTAAACCCCTAGCTAGTTACCCAGCTCTAGACAGGGATAAGGGAGAATCTGGCTATTGATAGAATGAGAGGAATTAAAGAAGGTTGTGTAATTTCTATTGAAAGTGCCTCCTTTCTTGATTTTAATGACCTCTTAATAACTTGTCCTGTATGTGTGGAATTGTTGTGTTCTATTTTTAGATAATACAATCATAATGTTACTAAGCCTGCTTTTTTGTCAAAAAAGCAAGAGTTATGTTGTTCTGTATTAGCTAAATGCAGCTACTGTTAAATTTCATACTCTTCTTACTGAGTTTTTATGCCTAGAATGCCCACTGCTCAAGGCATATACTAAAGAAATTTGTGTGCTGTGCTTCCTGATGAATCAGAAAATTTGGGCACTTCTGGACTTTTCTCTGTGGTTTCAGACAGCATGTCCACCTCCTGTTGACTGTTGTCTAAACCAGAGTTACTGGATTTTCAAGTGATGCAAATTCAACCTTTCTGTAAGACAGAATTATTTCAAAACTGAACAAGTAACTCTGCATGTTGAAGTAGGCAAAATTACAGGACTGTAGAACTTGAGCTTATTTCCTTCTCCTCACCATTTGTTTCTAAATTAATCCTTCAGATTTGCTGAGTTCAGATACTGCCTAAGATTTTCATGAAGTGTCTGCATGACTACTCATCTTTTGATCAGTAGACTTTAGTGAACTGGCTTGGTTTTTTTTCTCCAAGACCGTTTGTAGGCTTCACATGATATTTTTTCCTGTGTGGAGAGAAAAAATAAGCTTTTATTGCTGCTTTTTGCTGCTGAATGAATGCGTTGCAAAAGTTGCTAATGTATTAAGGTAACTAGTGAATTAATTCTTGTCCTTTCTTCAACACTGAGCTTTCTGTAGCATACAAATTTTACTTTGCTTCAGTGACTGCTTAGTTTTCATAACTGATTATTAAAAAGGACTTCTTTCCATTCCAGTCACAGTATATTTTCCATCAGGCTGCTCAAGCTAACTGATGAGCATCAGCCACGTGTTCTTGGAGTATCAGAGTAAGTGAATGCTTCATGTGATTACCAAGAACGTAAATATTTTGGAAAAATTAATAAGGTGTAAGCATGCCAAACTGGTGAACTTTCTAATAAACAAATTCTCAGAGTTGAGCAGGAAATCAGAACTCCACTGAGCACATGAAGTGACTGGAAGCTCAACAGGGACAGGAACAGAAGTGTTTTCTCTAAACTGCTGGAGCAGCTCTGTCAGTAGTGTGTAAATTGAGAAAAATGTGTGTTGTCTCACATAATGGGGAGGTGGCAGAGTAAGGCTATGCAGCACCAGACTATACGTCCTGGCAAGCAGAATTCAAGTGTCTGGGTGGTAGAGGGTGATCTCTGCAGCTGGAGGGCAGCAGTCGGTGCTGAAGGCTCAAAGCGCAAACTCTTCCAGTCTGTTTTTTCTACTCTGGGCCCAGACTAGACTTTATGGGTCAAATACTTGTGACAACACATTTGCTGTGCTCTTAGAATGCAAATTAAAATCTTTCATCCCAAAAGAATGCTGGTGACTTGGTCTCAGACTGCTCCATGGTCCAATGGTAGAGTAAGAGAGATCATCAAATGATTTGATTGAAAAACTGTTCTCCATTAATATAAAATGCTAATGTAAGTACACCCTGTGAGAGAAGCAAGTCCTTACACTTAAATCTCTGCTCTTTTATGGTTTAGAGGAAGCAGCCTAATCTTCTAGCCTGAAGCCATTTAGATAGCTTTTTTTTGGGATGATGTGTCTTTTTTTTCCTTCTGATTTATTCAGTTTAATACAGAAAAATGAAGACAGCTTGTAACAGAATGTTTTAGTTTAGTCCTAGCTCCTACTGATTTCTCTCTTGTCTTTGCTGAACAGAGATGGTAATAAATACACCTCACTGTGAGATAACAGCTTTAAATGTCAGATGTTACAGTGATAAATACTCTTAAGAAAAGATAACTTGAGAAAATGACTGCATCTGTATATTTTTGCTGCTCTGTCATGGTGTATCCCCCTGGAAAAGCTTGCAGCATCTATTAAGTGAATGACAGTGTTTGTATGTTGCTTAAGGAAGAAAAAAAGATTTTTTCACCTTGTGCTGGAAAGGATAAAGAGCATAAGACTTTCATACATTTGAAATACATGCCTGAATGATTTCTATAGGACTTACTTCAGCTGTATGAAAGGTTATGGTCTTATAAATTATTTTATTGAAATAAATTTGTGTGAGTAATGCTTTGGTCACATAAATTATCCACCTTCCAGAGCTTCCTGTATTTCAGCAGCTTTCCCAATATAAAGTAAAATGTATTGAACTCCTTGATCATGCAGGATTATTTTCTTATTGTAAGCTATTGTGCCATGAGGGACAGTGAGTTTAGTAGCACATAATTGCTGTAGCCAAGCAAAGAGCTTTGAGGTGAGCTGGGAAGGACTTCATGTGTGTGTTCTGGATCACTCTTTCATGCAGGTTGTCTTTCTGTGACTTGGCTGGTTCAGAGAGGTGTAACAAAACACATGTCTTTGGAGACAGACTAAAAGAAGCAGGAAATATTAATAATTCTCTTCACATCCTTGGAAAGTGCATTGCAGCATTGAAGCAAAATCAAAACCCGAAGTAAGTGGCAAGTTATTTGCATGCTAATTTTAGGTGGAAACACTAAGTATCCCTTTATATTTCTGCAAGCAGCTTTCACAGAGAAAAATGAAAGTCTCCAAAACTTTGGAAGTCTTCTTTATTATAGATGTCACTAAAATACCTGCACAGAAGGTCTTCTCCATAACTGGTGTTTGTGGAGAGCAAAAAAAAGGCATTTTGCAGCAAACTGTGAATTTTTTTTTTTTTAGTGTAGGTATATGAAAAATACCTTTTGTGTACAAAGCTCCAGTTTTGTCGTCTTCTGTTCTACCTGCAAATTATACAGGTAGATTCATCAGGCACGTGATATATAACCTGTACTTAGTTTTTGGCTTGTTTCTGCTTTGGAAAACTAGGGAGCTGTGATGCAGACACTATGCTACTTTTACTTTTAAATAGTTCAGTTTGTTGGAGAGCCTATGAAATGTAGGAAAGACCTTGCTTTTTGATGTAAAATAACAGGTTTAAATATGACCATCCAATTGGATCCTTTCCTAAAGAAGAAAAACAATTGAGGTAAGCTACAACAGCTCACAGTTTTATAATTTTTTAAAAATTTTTTTTTCCCTCCCTGAGGATGAAGCCAAGCTATATTCCATTCAGAGAGAGTAAATTGACTCGTCTGTTTCAGCCGTTTTTTTGTGGGAAAGGCAAAGCTTGTATGATTGTAAACATCAATCAGCATCCTTTCACCTATGATGAAACACTGCATGTCATGAAATTTTCAGCTATAGCCAGACAGGTAAGAGTGCATCTACTTTCTATGCTAGTCTGCTTTCTTTTTTTCTTGTTACTAGTGATTTGTGAAATGCTCAGGTTGTATGAATTTGAGTGGGATTTGAATTCTTGATTCACCATATTAGTTCTTCTTCATGTGGCCTTTCTCTAAAAGGCTTCTAGTACTCTTGCCCATCTTCAAAGCTATTTGTGGTAAGGAGTCAAGACAACTGCAGGTGTCTGGCTGTTCAGTTGTACACCACTGATGTTCTGTGTATAACATAGGGCACTTTCAGATATGACTGATTTATACCATAAATCTGAGCAAATGCAGCATTCCAATTCAAACTTTTGATGAATTACTTAGCCTGGGTGCAGTTAAACATCCATTGCACAAGATGAGCTGTTCCCAACTTCTTGGATAGTTGGTGGTAATAAAAGGAGTGTCATCTGATTTTGTAGTCTAGATGAGACCTTTTGCAAATGCATTGCTCCCATTTGGCTAAATGCAAGTAATTAATAACAAAAAAGTGTCTTGGCAAGCTTTTCCTCCATCTCCTTCAGTATACCTCGGTGGATCCCATCCCCAGCCCCATCGACCTGAGTTTGTCTGTGTGCTGTAGCAAGTCAATGATCATTTTCTCCTGGATTATGGGGGCCTCACTCTGCTCCCTCTCTCAATCTCCCTTTAAATTCAGGACTTGGGGTTGATGTTTGGCCTTAATGTCATTCAAGTTCCCTGAAGCAGCTTCTTGCAGGGAGTGGGATGGTGGGCTATGCTGTATTTCATGGCAGAAATACTGTAATTTTTTTAGTCTGGAGCCATGGATTAGTTCTGACATGTTATTACAAATCCGTAGTAGCATGTCTAATATGATCTCAGAGAGGAAGATTTTTCTAATTCTCTTCAGGTGTGACTTTTGTTATACTTCTGAGATACTGTCCTATGACATAGTTACTTAAAGTCTTTCTGTGAATAACTTGAGTTGCTGAATCTTGGTCATGGTATTTCAGGAAGGAGGAAATATTGTAGGGATTTTCTGCTTTTCATTAACTTTGCAGGAAACTACACCAAAACACTTATATTTTAGGAGAAGAGAAACCACCTGTCTAGACAAGGATGCTAAGTTTGCCAGCAGATATTTTCATTTTCACTCTTTTTGAAGTACTTAAGTCTTGTATTCATATAGGAATTACAGTAATTTCACGATTATAGCCGCACCATTTTGACTAAAATTTTGGTCTGAACCAGAAGTGCAGCTAATCAGGTGCGGCTTATATATGGACAAAGAACAAAAAGTTCCTGTTTTAGGAGGACAGGTGTCTGCTGAGAAAGGCAAGAGCTTCTCTTTGAAAGGGAGAATGTAAACCTCCTCCCTCCAAATTATTACAATTTTGAAATCAAGAGGCTCTCAGGTAAAGATATGGGAATTAGGAATAACAGTTCTTTTCTAGGGAAATTAACATAGAAATCCAGTACTACAAAGAAACAAACCCCAAACCCTGACAAAGTCAGAGTACAACCTGACACCC
>PYHW01009485.1:7266414-7291466 GCA_013186435.1 Turdus rufiventris
AAGGATCACTGCCCCCACCCTCAACAGATGGTGATAGAATAGATACCTTTTATCACACTCTGTATTGTAACCCAAGACAGTTGCCAACGTGTGGCTTATAATCAGGTGTGGCTTTTATATATGGACAAAGAACGAAAAGTTGTCAACACCCGGAGGTGCAGCTTATAATTGTGAAATTACTGTATGTTATATTGATAGATTCCTTTTCTGCTGAAAGGCATGTAAGCTTTTGTTGACATTCATGTAATCATTAAATGTTGTGTAAATACCACAATACATTAACACCACTTCTTCCTGCTGTTCTGATACCTGCAATATTGACAGCATTGGGAAACCAACTCTGGATTTTTCAGGTTATCCAGACGATCCTGCCCAAAAATTTTGGTTATTTTCCACCGAAGCTAGTTGGAGGTGATGGCAAACCTATCATGCACTTTGATGCTAACACATCTGTGGATGACTTTACTGGCAGTACTGAAACCTCTGCGGAAGAGGAAGTGGACATCACCATTCTGAGTCATGAGGTAAATACATGTCTACTTACAACTGCACCCAGGAAAGCAATTGCTAGTAGTTCTAAGATTGTTTTAGCAAAAGAGATGTGCTGCATCAAATGGGAAGTTTAAGTTTCTGTTCAGTGTCAGACTGACCAGTCTTAGAGTGGCTTAGTTCAGTGCAGTTGTGGAAGGATGCCCTGTGGCTTTTCCAGTTAGGTCAAGTGCTAAATTTGGAATTCAACTGATTGCCCAACAAGAAGACTAAGAAAGCAGTACATAACTTTAAAATAACATAACTTAGTTTTTTGTGCCTTTTATTTCTTTTTTAAACCGCAGTAGCAAGTTAAGATGCAGCATTTTAAATACGAAGATATACAACCTAATAGCAATAAACTGTAAAAATTAAGTAGGCTTTATGTTGTTATGCTGTTCAAAGTAATATTTAAATGCCACACCAGAAGTTAACTTTTTGATAGCAGACACTGTCAAGATGAACACAGGATGTATTTGCAGCAAAAATTAATGTTTGAAAATATTTAAACTTTGGTGCAGAACCCCAAAAACATAGGCTCATAAAAAAGTACTCTCTGTGGATGGCTGCCTGTATGAATATTTTGTTTGAGATCCATGTCAACATGAGTTTGTCTTGGTTTTTGAACTGAAATATTTTAAATTTAGGAGCTTTTGAAAGCTGCAGAGGACTTAAAGGAGAAGGTAGCTGCAGAAAGGCAAAGTAAGCTCTTTCTGGAGGTGAAGATACGTAAAGAGATGGCAGAAGCAATGTTTCAACAGCTGTTGGAAACAGAGGAAGCCTGGAGGCAAGTCATATTGCAATCTGCTTTGAGACTGAAGGGATTCCACATGTATATATGCACACGTATGGCTGTATATACATATATGTGTATATTCAGGACATACCTACTCGTGTTATTTAGAGAAGATAGGGCTGGACAGTTTCAAAATCTCTGAAGGAAAGGGAAGAAAGAACATTAAACTTGTATGCATCAGCATCTTGCCATTTACAATGAAAAAGTAATGCTGCTTTCTGTTGAACTTTCCTGTTTAATTTGTAATTACTGGAGCTTGTCCTGACTTGTTATTACTACTCATGAGCTTTGAGGGCACTAGCAGATGTGGAAGATTGTTACAGGTACCCCACTGAGATTTATGATTCTTGCAAAACATTCCCTCTGTCATGCGAATATGCATGGATGTGCTTAAGGTAGTTTGAATTCTATCTCTTTTGAGTTCCTCTGCATGACTTATGAGCCACTGTTAGTTTCTTATCTTATAAATTGCTGTGGCTCCCTGCTCTGATGTTAATAATTTAGGAATTTTTTTCAAGTCCAGATTCTTCAGGTTGAGTTCACTTCCTCTTAACTCTTTACATCTGTGTCCTGCTGTTTGAATCATTAACAAAAATTAACACTAAATTGCCAGCTGAGTACACTGTAATTTAACATAAGGCACTAACCTTAAAATTGTTTAGTTGCCTTTAGCCAAACACATGAATTAGCATTGATGCTTTTTCTCTATTGAGATGATAGTCTGCATCACTGATGGGGCATGTTTGACAATAATGGAGTGAAGTGTAATATTGAAATAGTAGGTGGAGAGGGACTTCACAAGAGTATGTAATGACAGGACAAGGGGGAGTGGATTCAAACTGAGAGTTGGTTTAGATTGGTTGTTATGAAAAATTTCTTTACTGTGAGTATGAAGAGGCATTGGAAGATGAGGTTGCATAGAGAAGCTGTGGATGCCCCATCCCTGCAAGTGCTTAAAGGATGTGTTGGAAAGATCTAGTGAAAAGTCTCCTTCCCTATGACAGGGAGTGAGTTAGATGATCTTTAAGGTCCTTCCCATCCCTGGCCATTTTATGTTTCTATGAAAATGAAACTGGCATTTATCTTAAATGGGGAAAAAAAGAAAAAGCAACAAAAACCCAAAGTGAAAGATGGCCCCAGGGTATGTGCTTCAAATATAACACCTAAATGGGTGTGGTCAACTGTATTGCTGTATGCTGGTGGATTTTCTTTTTTTTTTTTTTTTTGACTGTTGTTAAATGTGTGTTCTATAGAACTCATTTTGGTATAGGTCAAGTGGAAGTTAGACTTTGGTGCAAGTCTGTAGGATCATTGAGATTAAAAGGAAAAAAGTACTACTTTGTGTTTTTGTTTCACTATTTCTGATTAGAGAAATAACTAGTATTCTCAGTTGAATACATATAGTCAAATGTAATAGCTGGAATGCAAAATTATCACATATAACGAACATATTCTCCTCAGCAACCGCTTGGAAGATTTGAAGGACAGTTATGAGGAAAAGCTTGAGAGCAAATTTGAAATGTATAAAGAGGCCATTAAGAAACATGCATATATGTGTGCAATGGAACAAATTGAAGACCATTATGTTCCCATAGAAGAATTTCTAGCTGAACAAGAGAAAGTTGAGGTATGACTTTGACTGCCTTTAAAGTATGTTCTAGCCTCTTAACTGTAAATTTTACTTTTCTTTAACAGAATCACTCGGGGATTTCGAATGTAACACTAAAAAAGGAAAATAACAGTTCAGTCTTGGTGTTCTGTGCTCACCATGAGCATACAGATGTGCTCTCTGGCACCACCTGTAGTGCCCCTTTGAGGTTTTCTGATCTTTGAGGGCACAGTTCAGTTAAATCCAAGTTGTCTTTATCTTTGTGGTGCAGTGATTGGCACACCTGGGGGAATGATGTATACAGGAGTCTGGCTTACTAGACATCTTTGGGATGGTAGGATGTAGAGTAAAATGTTTCTCTGAAAAGGGTGATGGGGAATTTGTTACAGGATATCTATTTTAATTGTAACTCATCTCTGGTATGGAGGTAGTGGGAGGATTGTGGGATAAGAAACTGATGAGAAATCAAACTTCATGCAGGAGAGAATGGAATATCCTGAATGTGCTTAAACAGAATTGCTCAGAGTTGGCATTAGTAAGTTCCTACTCCTGCAATGCAGCCAGGTTAGCTATGAGCAGCTCAATATTCTAACCTCTGCATAGATAGTTAAGTGCATCCAGGCAGCAGATGAGCCTGGATCATGTTGTTTTCAGAAGGTTTTTTAGTGGAAGAATAGAGCTGTGGTGTCCACCAGAAGAGCTTTCTCACTGCACTCTCCTGTTCTGGAACTGATAAGACATCACACTCCATGGATAGGCAGGCTCCTTCCAAGACATGAGAAGTGGGTTTCTCTTGCAGATTGTGGTATATAAGTGTTTCTGCTTTTACAGCTCTCCATTCAGGTGCTGACAAGCAACACCATGTTATGTAGTGGCCTGTGTTTTTCCAGCTCCTTCACATTTGTCTCTTTTCCTCACGTAGAGTCTATGTTCAGTTAAATCCTAGCTATATACTATATTAGAGCAGACAAAAAGAGTTTTAATAGTGCTTTTATACTGACCGAGAGGCTGTGTAAGGGAAGATTCAAAGAGCAAGATGCTTTTGGTAGCAAGCCAGATAAGAAACTATTGAAGAGTTGACTCCTACATAAAGAAACTTCCTCCTAGATGGCTTTGTGACCTGAGTGTTATCCCTTACTGTGGTTTCCTAACCAGACCCTGTGAAATAATTTAGAATTGTGTGTGTGTGTAGTAGAATTGAAGGATGTGCAGCAATGCATCAGATTGAGCAGAAATGCAGACAAATTCTACCAAATGCCCTTATTTTTTTCAGGATAGAGAGAGGAAAATACTGCAGTTGCAAAGACAACTTGATGAACAGTCAGGGAGGCTGTTAGCTCTGGGAAGTCTGAGCTCAGATGTTCCAGCTACTGAAAATAACATGGAACGAGGTAGGAATGTAATCTGGGTATTCAAAGTTCAGTTTACTTCTGGTAGTGTGTATAAGCAAACAAACTTTTTCTTTTGCCTATAGATCTTATGGACAGAACATTGAAGAGAGCCACTGAAGTATTGCAGAAGCAATGTGAAGAGAAGGAAGAGGTAGTTCTTGTTTAGTGTTTATCTGGGGATAATGATTGCAAACTCTGTCATGGTTTAATGTTTAAAGATGTGCATTGTAGACAAAAGCATGGATTCATGCAAATGGGCATGGAGTTTATAAAAAAAGCCCTTGCTCAATTGTGGATGACTTTTGCCAGAGACCCTTCTGGCTTTATTCTAGTCTGTAAAACCATTTGCAAGTCATGGTGAATGTGGTGTGAGTTGGAAGCAAGGAAGTATGTTTAGCCTAGTGCTGGAATTTATTGCAAGTATTGCTGCCATGACCTCAATGCTTTCCTTCCTGAAATGCTGCCTGCTTCTGCACAGGGGAACGATTACAGAATCTGGTAATAGCTTAGATTTTATACCTAAAATCAAAACAGTGCCTTAAGGCAGTCCTTTCTCAACTCCACTATCACCCTAAACTTAAGTAAAGGTGGATATCTCTATTCTTCAAACAAGACCTCTGTGCTCTGAATACCACATAGAGGTGGAAATTATGGAAAACCTTAATTTTTAAGTATGCATTTTTATTCTATGCCTTCAGTGATCTTTTTGTAAAGATAGCTTGTTTCCCATGTTTAAAGAGGATGGGGAGAAGTGAAGAGGTAAGTCTTGCTGCTTTCTCTAATATCAAATATGGGTAGGGATTGGAGAAATAGTTCCAGCTGTTTCTAATAAACCATGTAAATGGAAAGCAAACTTAAATCCCTGTCTGAGAAAGAATACTCCAAAAATAACTTTTTCCTTACCAAGTTTAATGTCTCGTGCTATGGCTGTAGCATTTGTTTTCCGCTCCTATTTTTGAGACCTCTGCATAATTTTCCCATGTCACCTTCAAATTTTGGTGAAAGTTTGGCTTTTATGCTTGTTATGAGTATACAGTTATTGATTGGAGTGTACTGTTATTGGTTGTTTTATGTGGCTAGAAAGTGTTAGAATGATGAGATTAATTCCTGGCAATAATTGAAGTGAGAATGGTTTAAACCAGTTGATTCCATTGGTGCCTTTCTGTGGCTTTGCCTCAAAGATGAGTGCATGTGTGACTTGTAATTCACTCCTTTTTTTTCTTCCCATTCAGACATTGAACATGGGTAAATGGTGTGAATTTTTTTAGCAACTTTGTAGAAGTAAATTAGCAGTAACCTCTATTTTTCTTCAGAATTTATTTTGCCTCTTGGGGCTTAGGCTTAATCCATTAATATTCCCATTAGAAAAGTGAGGACTCCTGTGGTAGCTGTGCTCCAATTCTTTACATGAATGGCATTAATGAGACAAAAGTGTTCTTTTAACTGCTCTTACTGAAATGGAGTAGGCTGCTCCAGATGTGGCTGTGCTACTGTTCATTGATTGGCAGGTCTGTAAATCAAAGTAGCTTCAACACAACAGCCTTTGAATGCTCCAGCTGTATTTTGTCACCTGAAATGATGAGCTGGGACATAGGAGGTTAAGACAGGCAGGCTTTCTTGTTTTGATCTTTCAGTTTGCACTGTTTTGGTCATAAACAAAATTAATGTAAAAACATGCTGTTTTGAACTTCCACGTGTATGGGCTTTATTTTCAGCTTATAAAGTCTCTGAAGTGTAAAATACAGAAACTAAATGAAAGCCTGCTAGAAGCTAATGAAGGCTACAGAAAAATGGCAGAAGAAAACAGTCAACTGAAGCACACCATCATGCTGAAGGTTAGTAAATTATTTTAAAGTGCCTTTAATATGGCTTGCATCTATAGTTGTACTGGATGCTTCTGCATCTTTTTGCCTGTAAAACCACTGTTAAATTAGCAATTAGTTTTGATGTTGGCATTTTTTCTGTGCCTAAATCCCTGAATTATGAACTCAGAGCCCTTGTGTTTCACTACTTGACTCTGAATCTTGCAAGACAAAACTAATTTTTCAACTGAAGTGATGGACTCTGTCAACAGGGCAACTCTGCTGACAAAGCCTGCTGATCTAAAGATGTCATGAATTATAGTCAAGCAAGGGACATACTGCTTAAAACTCATCATGGGGCATGTTGCTGAGGCAAGCAAGGTGTCAGTGCACAAAGCCTAAGGATCTATGGCTTTAGAGCTATAGTGACAGTCCTGTCAGAAGTGGCCAAACTGGATGAGAGATATGGGCAGATAACATGCTTAATACAGAAACAGACATCTTTCCTTCAAAAATAGGGACTTCTAAGGCTTACAGTATCTGACCACGGATATCAACTAGATTCTTAAACAAAAAAATGAAACTTTCGAACTCTTAGCACTTTGAATCTATGGCTCACTTGTAATCTGCAAATCTGCAGGTATAACTGCTTAGTGATGTCTTTTTTTGAACATTAGATTACTTTCTGCATACTTTTTAGCTTAAATCTGAGACTGAMCATTTTTTGCCTTGAACTTTTAAATTGGAAGTTACCTTCCTATCCATTCTTACTAGGAAGGTGATTTTGTTAATCACAGATTAGAGAGCGTATTGAATGCTTTGTATACTGCCCACTGGAAACATTTATTCTGTCCTGGTTAGCAGACTGGTAAGAGTTTTGATTTGGCCAGTTTTGCTTTCAGAAATTGCAAGGCAGGAAAGCCACCTTTATTTGGTTCCTAGAACAATTTAAATTCATTGCATAGTGTGGCTAAGTATTTTAGCACCAGCCTCTTAGTCAGCCTTGGTCTCTAACTAGATTTTATGGCCCTGTAGTTTGCTGGGGTTTTAATTACTTTGATGTAATTTAGGGGAAATGTGTACTGAGTGGCCATATGACATATTCATAACAAGGGTGTTTATGGGTTTAATAAAATAATGTGAAGCAGAAAATTAACTGCATGAGACAAATCATGTGGTGTTCACATCCTTAACACAACCTTATCCTCATAGGATCAAGAAATGACTGGTCTTCAGAACTGGGCTAAACGTGTTCTTGAGCTTGAAGAAACAGTGTCTTCCCTGCAAAAAGAGCTTGGAGAACAGAAAAAACATTTCCTTGCAGAGGAGTCGAAACAGCAGAAACCTAGGAGAGGTTTTCTGGCTAACCTGAAATCCACAGTGGCATCCACTGATAGTACACCCCTTGGTAAAGGCTGGGGGAGGTATGAAGAGTCTTCACTCAATTCAAGAAAACATGTACTGTTGCCTCATAAAGCAAAAGAATAGTATTTGATAAATCCAAGTGTGCAATTACTGGGCTTCTTTATTGGTCCTAAACTGTTGATAGCTCTCTCACTCTTAGATGTCATCTTCACTGTCATGTTGACTGACAGAAAAATGTTTAATACAGAACTTTTAAAATTGAATCAAGGTTGAATTTAGAGCTATAAAACTTTGGGTCTAGACATGTGCTTCTACTATTGATATAGGGATGTTATTTGAGAAATATATATATTTTTTTTTTAATTCTGGAGTAACTGTTATCAGTCTTCTGTACTGATAAATGTGTGGTTCATGCAAAGTGGGATGCCCCTCATCTGCTGTTTGCTATGTTTTTAAGTTATTTCATTGCTGATTCCTAGAAATCAGATGGCTTGTAAACTTAATTCTAAGTAGTTAAAATGGCATGGTTCTTCAGTCAATATTCTGGTTTTGACCTGGAGACTCCCTTTGTGCGGCCAACCTGAGAAAACTACTAAAGAATGCAATGATATGCAATCTGATCTGGCTCCTTGCTATTTTTCAGGTAACTTGGTTTTGTAGAGAAATTTTTAAAATAAAATTTGAATTTCTGCTAGGAATATGTATTAAACTTTGAAAAATGTATTTAATAAAATTTTCCATTGCTAAATTCAACTGAGTCTTCATTTTATAAATCAGCAAAACCAAGATAAGGGAAGATCATAAAATTAGAGTGCAAATAATGATAGTGATTGATATAGGAATGATCTTAAGCTGAAAGAATCGTATCCTTGATTGTATTATTTAGCTTTTATCTAGTAGCTTAAGGTTTGAAGACTAGAGCATGATAAAATTTGAAATAGTTTTCCTACAGCCCTTTCCAGTCAGTGAAGGTGAGAGGTTTTTTAACTACTGTGGAAGCACCATGCCTGAAATTGCTGGAGGCTTGCTGTGGAATCTGTGAGTAAATGGGACTGATCAGTTCCTGTAATGGTGTTTCTCATAGTGGAAGGAGACTGAGCTCAAAGCAAGAACCTCTCCCTCCCTGGGGAGGCAGTGGGTGGTGCAGCCTTCCTGTGTGACAGGAGGACAGCCCTTCTCTGCTGTGACTGCTCCTGGGAGTTTTGGGTTGGTCTTTGATCAGGAATCATAGACCTGTCGAGGTTGTACTTCAGCCATTGCTTTTTTCATGTTTAGAACTGCTTCTGTTAAATACAGGGTTACCTGGTTTTAGTAGTTCTGAAGGCCAATAATCCCTGCAAGGTAGAATTTCTAAAATATTTTTCTACTCTCATGTAAACCATTCCAACTATTAAAAATATTTTGCTGTAGTTATGAGACACTGAATGTTGATCTCTTGAATAAGCAAGCGGTTAAGTACAAATTGCTTTAGGAAAAACAATTAAAACAGAAGTTTAAAAATCGTCAGCACAGGTTAATACTGGAAAGTTTCCATTATACCATTTCAAACTACCTCATGCTACACCTTGGCAGCCAGTCTAGCAACTTTATGTATCACTAACTATAACCTTCTATTCTCTAAGCAACTGCTTTTTCTTCTTTCTTCCCAGAGCTCTTTGGTTGGCTAAGAAAATTGTTTGAAAGACAAAGAGCTGCTTCTGTAGTTTTTTTTTTTTTTTTTTTTTTTTTTTTTGGTCAGCCAGAAAATAAAATGAAGCCTGTAGTAAGCTACCAACCAGTACTGAACTGTTAGTGTTTTCCCAAGAGCTGCTAAAGCATAGTGTAGCTATTGCATTAAGGGCTTTTGAGAGGCTCTTCAAAAATAGCTGAGGGTTTCTCTTTTCTTCATGCCCTCCAGGACGATAAGAAACCTCAAGAAGGATGCAAAAATGGTTGGTTTTGTCCTTTTCAGTTTCTCAAAAGTGACTGAAAGCAGAATCCTTTAATCTTTATAGTGGTGATAATCAGAGATTCCCCTGTTCCAAATGAAGCTATTACAGGATAGAACATCAGTTGTTTGTTTTATCTCAAATTACCATCATACAATTTGTTCCCGATTAAGTGTTTATTAAAATTAAAAATCACCATACAATAGAAAATATTTACATATTTAACTGATAATCTGTTTAAACTGCACAGTTTGACTGAAGGAAGCCACTGAAGAAGAAAAGCCATGAATACTTCTGCTGCTGAGCTTCAACTGCAGGCACACTGAAGCTTTCTCAGAAAGGTTTTAAGCTTCTGCAAAGTACCTTTTGCCTAAATAACTGGGCTGAAGGATGGCAAAGATGTGTACTGGATTTCAGTTGTAAGAACCAATGTTGCTTTGAAAAAGAATTAACCTATGCTGTGGTTGCATTGCAAGTGCACTAGCTCATCTGTGTGGGTGAGTAATTTGATAGAACAATTCAATATAAAGAGCAGAGCAACTTGCATTCACTTTAAGAATTAGATTTGTAATACTGAGCAACAAATGACAGTGTCACTGCAACGTAACTTGATTGTTGAATGTTTCCACAAATTGTTTTTGATAGTGCTAGAGCTAGGTTTAGCTTTCAAACAGATTTGAGGTTAGTTGATTAAAGCAGCAAAAATATAAGGAATATTCTTGAATAACCGCAGAGGATTAAAAATGAAGATTAAAATATTTTCGCTGGTAACAATTTCAGTGACTGCAATGAAAGAATTAACTTCCTTCAAAATCCTGTGCTTTTCCATGGACTTCAGATGAGGACTTTGGCCTTGTGGGAAGCTGAAGGTTGAACACAGAGTGAGGTGTGCTGTCACATCTGCAGTCATGTGTGTTCATCTTGCACTTCTGCATCTGTGATGATCTCATAATGCTCTGAAGATGATTTTAAATTTAGGGTTTTACAGCAATAAACCAGAACTTTTTTCAGTGTAACTACATACATAACTCTTCCTCAAAGGAAACTCTGACACTGCTTAGAAAATCTTACAAGAGCTGACAGTATGCATGATACTAATGTGAAATAACAAGGATATAAAAATAATTTTTGCAATATGCTATATTTCAAAAAAGATGATTTAAGAACGTCACCATGTCTTAAATCTGTAAGTTCTCCTTTGTGACTTTTGAAAAGCAGCTGCTCATGCATCCTCTCAACCCTTTTATCAAGGTCTCCTTGTAATATATTGCATGACAGATCCTAATGTCTTATCAAGCTGTAACAGGGCATGAATGTTTTCCTTCCTTGTATCTCCTCACCCCAAAAAGCCTGTTTGCTTTGGGCTGTTTCTACAGATGCAAACACAGAGCCTTTAAAGAGAACTTGAAGCTTTAGAGGAACTGTTTTAACTAAATAAAAACATTGTTTCTCTGCAGAATTATTCTTTCCTTTAGCATTTCAGCTTCCACACTCAGTTAAGACATCTGAATGCATGAAGTAACTGTTCTGAGCAGTCTGTTCTAAAGATAGTCAATAGAAAAAGTGTCTTTGTTCTATGGCTGCTGTTGATACTGCCCTTCTGTTGCTGTGTAGAAGTCATCAAGCACACTCTGCAGGTAATCAAAGGTTGGCCTCTCTTCTGCTTTGTCTTTCCAGCATGTTTTCATGATATCATAAAGCTCAGCTGGGCAGGTTTCCATGCGTGGCATTCGGTACCCACGCTGAAGAGCAACCATCACATCAGAATTGCTCATACCTTCAACAAAAAAAAAAAAAAGAGATTTGATGAAATTATCTCAAGTCCTAGAATAATTTTTTTTTTTTTACTTCACTCTAGTGATCTTCACCCACTACTCTAAGACCCTTGCTACTTATTAAAGGTAGCTTCCAGAATGTTCAATTAACAAGGTCAAGGAGTGCACCAGCAATGAAAGACTTGCTCCGAAAATCCTGGTGGGAACCTTTCCATTTCTGCAGTTGAGTATCACAGCACTGAAGAGGTTAAGTCCAACAAGACTGTGGGAAAAATCACAATTCTTGTCTCCAGAACCATCTCTGTTCTGTTCTTCTGACCAGTCCTGTCCCCATCTATTTTGCTTCCTGTGATTCCCAGCAAAAGCCTGCCCTGGCACCAGCCCTCAGCTGTAGTTGCAGAGCTACTGCTCTGCTTGCTGGAGCCCCACCCATCCTGAGATGGAGAGCAGTCTGACCTCACTGCCAGTCAGCCTGCCCAAACCTCTTCTACATCAGCTTTTGTGTAAATGATTGCAAGATACTGGACAGGCACTCATGAAATCACTAATTGTAAAGGGAATTTCCCCTCTTGTCCTATTCAAGTCCTGCTGTGCTGAGCTTTGCCTTTTTTCCCTGCTATGGTTTTCCTTCAGAGGATAAGAACTGTAAGTACCACCAGCACATCCTGCATTTCTCATGCCAGCTAATGTCACATCAGAGAGTCCTGCCCTGGACTCCATCCTCCTACCCACTTTTTTTTTTTTTATTTCCTGTCTTTCCTCCCCCCCTTTATCAAACCCTTGAGAGACTGGTTCACAGAACAATTTCAACACCTACTCACAGCAGGTCAGCTACACTAGGGCCAGCTTTTGCTGTTTTAGGCTCACCACTTCCTACCCAGAAACCTGCCTTTGAGTTTGTCCCTTCCTCTGCAAATGTAATCAGTGGTTACCTTCTCTGGACACAGACTCTTTTCTGTACTCAGTGACTGCTGTTTGTTCTGATTGCTGGGCATGCAGGAAGCACCTGTGCTTCAGCCTGCAGCTTGACACTCACCAGAGAAGGCTTTCCCTTTTCAGAAGGGTACCCCAGATCTCTGAGCCACTGCCCACTCCACATGCTCCATGTGGTGCAGTTCTGCACAAGACTAGAGCTCCTCCAGGTTTTCTCAGGCTCCTGCTCACACCAGCTCCCCAGAGGTGCAGAGAGAGCAGCTCTGCTCACTGAGAGGAGGCAGGATGGTTCTGCTCTGGGCAAGGTCAAGAGTGGAGATGCAGATGTGGTGCTCCCTGAATCCCTGGTGCAGCTCAGTTGCTGCAGACTCTGCAGATCTTTGTATGTTTTACCTCACTGCTATGGCTAAGGTTTAAGCCACTTGGCAGGTAAGGGCACATTTGAATTACAACCAAATGACAACTTTATCCACTATAACTACTTGGATTATTCAAGATGACCATAGTTCATATAGTTGACTTTAGCTCATGCCTGTTGGCTTTAAGCTTTTCCAAAAATACCCTCAGCCATGTAATCTGAGTCTGGATCAAAGTGCTTACTTTGGGCACATCTTTTGTATTTTTAGCTTCTCTTTGAAAGGAGAAGGGAAGTTTTCCTGAACTAATACTGCCCATCTGCAGAAAAGAAATATTTCAAAGTAGGGGAAGGGCATGTTGTCACAAAATAAGGAATTACTGCTATATAGAGACAAATTAAATACAGGAAGAAAGGCAATAAAGCATTTTATAAAGAGCAGTGATTGGTCTGCTTGAACCTAAAGAAATGGATTTTATATAATATATGCAGTAAAACAGTTATTTCTACCATATAAAATCCTATTTAACTGTGCTGCTACACGAAGACTGCTGCTACTGGGCTTTTATGCAGAATGGAGATGATTTTTTGGGCTTAAGTACTTTATAGGAATGTGCTCAGATCTGTTGTCTGCAGGACTGATTGTTACATTGTGAATGCTAAGGACAAAGCCTGTGTTTCAGCTACCCTGCAGAAAAACTGTTTAATATCCATTTGAGTTCAGAAGCAAAAAAGGAAACCACTTTTATCAGTATCCCATAGTAAATATGTCATGTACATACCTCCATGTGTTTGGGGTTTTATTTAAAACAAAAAGGGTTACCCGCAGTCCAAGCAGTATTCTTAAAATAGCTACTTGTTGAACTTTGAAAAATTGTTTCAATTTCTTATCTGTCTTACCATATCTACATCCTAATCGGTGAAAGAAATATATCCCACATACATATTTATCACACTTACACCCTCTTGAATGCTAAAGTTTTGGTACGTGTCTGTTAATTTATGCTGTGGTACCTGTTAGGTTTCACAAAGACGCATTTATTTATGTTAGGGCCTGGGAAAATGATGTGAACAGAGTGGTGTGGAGGAAGAATCCCACTGTACAGAAAGGGTCCTACCTCGTGGAGAACAGCAGACAGAACTGTAATGCAGTTAAGAATGGTGCCAGTATTGACATGCTATGTAATCACCCAGAAAATAGGTTTTAACTACCAATTCAACCTATGTGCCCAGAGAATCAGATATTTGTTTCATATTTCAGGAGTAGTTCCTGAAACTGTAGTTCCACTCATGGCTTTGAGTTTCTTTCAGAATACTCTGGTTGCTAGAGCTGGTTAATAATTGAAAATAATATTTTGAAGCATTGAAAAATCAATTTACTGTTTCTGTCCAGTGGCTACTGGTTACAACCTATCACCAGGTTTTGGGTAATTTGCCCAAATGTGTCACATCTTTTCACGCAAAATAGATTGGTCACCCATGTATTTTGCTGTGATTCTGACTCTAACATCCTATTTCAATTTATACTTCTATTTAAAATAGATATATATTTCTTCCACTCAAATGCAAGCAATACCTGCAAATATTAAAATAAAATACCTGTAATATTAAAATAGTCTAATATGCAGTCAAGAGCCTTCCTTTAGTAACTGCTGCTTGACAAATGGCACAGTGCACAGAATATTTGTGGTGCTCATAAAAATGCTCCCACACTTAAAAAATAATATTGCCCAGACTTCCCCTAGAAGAGAGATTTTCCCACATCAGTGCAGCAGTAGCATGTCTGCTTCACAGATTGACTTTGGTCTTAAAATAAAACCATGATATGGCTTAGGAAGGTAAAGAGAGAGCAGATTCAGCTGCAGAATTAAGTATTGGACTGGGTTTTGTATTTTTGTAGTGCTGGTTTCTTGTAGGTTTGCTCAGAGAAGCATTTTTTAAATTTGTAAATTTTCTAAACAGAAATTCTTCAGAAATAATCTTGTGAGCCCAGCTTGGTGCAGGGACTGTCTGTACACATGGGCAAGTGCTAAAGGGGAAAAAAGGTATCTTGACTGTGGGAAGAGCCATGCATTACTTGGCTGCACACATCTCTCTGATCCTTCCTTGGGACATTAGCACTGTTTAAGAAGAGCTCTGGGAGGACCTGCTGTGCTGTCAAGTATTTCATAGCCCTCACCTACAAACTGACCCTATCACCTCTTGAAGTTTAAGGGGGCTGGTCTTGAGCTTAAGTGTTTTCCTGGCCTAGAACTGACCATGAGAATGTCTGGTTTGGCTCTACCTCTTGTATGGAAAGTCACTGTGTTCTTCCACAGCAGAGTAACTGCTATTGTTACAACTGCTGCAGTTGTAACACCTTTAGAATATATAAAAAATTACTATATACCCATGGTGCCATTAGTCTGTTTGCTGAAATTTACCCTGGAGAGGCATGTGCCTTACAGATACAGTGACTAAGTTTTCAAAACATTAAGATTACCTGTAAGACATTTTTCCAGTCATCAGTGTCACTGCTGTCATATGCCAGCTCTTTCCTTGAATATTTTCTTTGCCTTTTAGCACCAAAGTAAAAATACAGAGTAAAACTACAGACACATACCTGGATAAGGAATCTTTCCATATGTAACAATTTCATACAGGAGAATCCCAAATGACCACACATCAGATTTAATAGTGAAAGATCCATAGTTAATTGCCTCTGGTGCTGTCCATTTAATAGGGAATTTTGCACCTAAAAAAAATGCACAGTCTCAAATAGTTACTTTAATTCATTTCACATTCAGCCATACATGCAAAAGCAGTAGTAAGATAGTAAGACATACCTTAAAAAGTCATATCTTAAATTACCGTCTTTCATATCTAACTGATTCCAGAAATTGCCATATAAATGCAGATTCCTTTCAGTTAAATAAAAACATTCAGGCAGCCTTTGCTGGGAATACTACATTAATTCATTTGACAATGAGGAGTCATACAAGCAGAGTCTCTCTAAGCCCTTTTTAGCCTGCTCTAACATTCTGGCCCAAAATACCAGGTGAGCCAGGAGACTTCTGATAACAGAAAACACATCAAAGAAACTTGGCATAAAAAATTTATAACCTGAGAAGTTAGTTTAATCAATATTCAATGTCCAGAGCCAGCTAAAACCCAGAGATATGGTTCTGTTCCTCTGAAAACTGCTTAATCAGACCCTTCCTGCTGATCTATTACCATAACTTAGTGACTGCTGAATAGCTCATGCTCCTTGAATCTCAGCTGTAGTGCATTGTTCTCTTTCTTCTTTGTGCTTTAGTACTTCCCCTCTCGTCCTATGTTTCCAAAGTATCCATCCAGACTGTGAAAACTTGAGGCAGTGTCTTAAAGGGAGAAGGGGAAAGCCAGCCAACAAACCACTCTGGAAAGCTACCCTTATGCATGGAAGCACAAATAAAAACTTTTCACTACAACCAACAATGTACTTATTGCAAGGATCCTTGACAACATTAGCAAAACACTGATGGCAAAACCCAGACATACACCTTTCACAGAAAACATGCTGTGTTTTCCCTCTGACCTGTTACCTCCCATCCCTGTGCTGAGTGTCACCCAGCTGCTGAACATGCACATGAATGCTGCAGCTCCTCAAACAGCTTCCAAAGGCAGCCAGTTCTGCTAAAGCTTTTCTTGTTACCAGCAACTACACCTGCTAGGGTTTCTTCCTTTCCCTAAGTGAAAGGAGGTCCGTATGGCACTTAAGGATGTCAAGAGAATATAAGATCACAGTTTCTTGGCCTTTAATTCTGTGAGATGGAAGCTATGACTGTGCAATTACTTTGTTCAATTTAGGAAAAAATTATGTGCAGTTAAATACTTTTGGTTGTCTTTGTCTTTCAAATTTATTTAACAATAAACCTGTAAAAAAGCTTGGGCAGCACAGAGAGGTTATTTGTTTCCTTTATTCATTTTACAAGTTGTTGGCATTAGAATGCTGCCCCTAGGAATTTGTTACAGCACTTTCTGTCCTTGGTGACCATATTTCTGTTAGATACAGCCTCACTGCCTCCCAGAGGCTGAAGTTTTAAAGACAAAAATAGAAATACATACCTTCCCTTGCTGTGTATTCATTGTCTTCGATCACTCTTGCTAGTCCAAAATCTGCAATTTTGCACATCAGTAAGTCTGAAACTAGAACATTGGCTGCTCTCAGATCTCGATGGATATAATTTTTTCTTTCTATGTATGCCATCCCTTCTGCAATCTGTAACCAAAAGAACAACTATTTTGATATTTCAATACCATACATTTCCATTAGCAGGTCTGATCCCTCTTTCTTCAAAGGTATCAGCAAAGCCACGTCCATTTATCCATTATTGATGTCTTTGGAGAATTTTTTAGATGGAAGCCAGGAAAGGGGGGATTGCCATGGAAAACCTATGCACAGATCCAGTCCTGCAAAACTCCGCTTACAATAGCAGCTCTGAAAGAATTATTTGGGTGAATAACAGCTGGCAGGATTACATACGTATGAAAGACATTTCCTGAAACAGAATCTTGAATAAAAATGTTCCTAGAATTTCTGTTAAAATATCCTCTTTCCTAAATTATTAACCAGTTTATTTTCGAAATACTAAGAAAACAGAAGGAATTAATCACTTAGGATACAGGTGTTCTGATGAAGCAGGTACTGATAAAGCAACAGCGCAGAGAAAGTTTAAAATCCCAACAACTTTCTATCTACCCAGTACAAGCCTGGACAATCAGGAAGCAATTACCAAGAGAGGGGAAACAACTTTATTTTTTTTCTACAACAACATGTACCTGTTCATACATGAGGAGCTTTGGCAACAGACGGCTCTCAGATAGCATCATAAGTAAATATAATCTGCATTTCAGCAACCCAAATTGATTTCTAAACCAAATTAAAGGATTAATAAACTCAAAATATGCACAGGGGATGACATTTTTCCAGGCTACCTTTTTAAAATTTTTTTTCCCTAAGAAAAACACTTTCCTTTTCAGGAAAAAAAAAACAAAAAAACCCTGAAATATTAGTTTCTAAACTCAGAGTAATAAAACCGATGTGTAGACTGTATTCTGTCCAAAAGTTCAAGAGGAGCTAAGAAAAAAGAAAAAGAAACCCTGTCTTTGGGGGCCATCAGTTTTTCTCTTTCCCCTGAGACTGGTGATGGCACATTCCCAGTCAGGGTTCCACCTGTGCCACAGGTACCTCTCTGGGGTGTCTGTGGAGGGTGACAGACCCCTCTTGGACACATGATTTGGGGAACACCCACGCCATCAGATCTGCCCATGGAGCAGCAGCAAAGCAGCGAGGCTGCTCCACCTGTGCCAGTCCCTGGCACCTTCACCACAGACTCTCTCTTTCCTGTGCACCTGAGAAGCAAAGTGCACAGAGCCCTCCCCAGCACCAGAGCGCTCCTTTCAGCTGTGCAGCAAAGCAGGCAGAGCAGCTGACCAAATCTGAAGAGAACTTGAACCTCACTTCTGCTTATTCGTTTTTAAAAAGTCCCCACGGGGTACTGCCAAGGCAAACGCTGCCACCACTTACAACACAAAACTAACACAGCCTCTGTTCCTCTTTTTCGGTTTAAGCAATGGAAAATTAGAGCCACTTGCCCTCTCACTTCCTTCCACTGCAAACCTCTTCTTACAGTCAGACACACTCTTCAGAGAAGTGTGACATTGCCCTGGTACAGTGCAGGGGGGTTCTCACACTAAACCAAGAAGAAACTCTGATGAAGAGAATGAGCAACACCTGCATTTCACATTTTCTAGAAATAAGTAAAACATTTACTAACCAAGGAAGTAGCTACTAGTGAATAATTGCCACAGAAAGTCTTCTTAGGGACTTACAGACACAACAGAAGAGCAATATTTAGTAAAGAGTCTGCTCTGCCTGCATGGGTTTGGGCAGGAAGCAGAGATGAAAGGGGAGGTTTTGCTCTGAGATCGATGCTGAGTTTGCACAGGCCAGCATGGCAGATCCACCCAAAATGCAGACAGGTCTGGTAATGCCACCAAAAATACAACAAACACCACAGAGGAGTCAGCTTCACTCTTTCTTCCCTGCACGGATATAACATTTGGGTAAACTGCTGGATAGGGAATGAAGAATCACTCCACAAAAGAAACCTGTGTGATCTTGATAATTAGTTTCTGAGTCCAACCAAGAAAAGCTGTTGGAAAGACTATTTTGTTTCCTTTTATTTGTGCTAGATTCACTGAAAAATGCAGAAAATTCCAAAGTAAGAAAAAATTAACAGCAAGGAATTTTTTAATTAGAGGAGGAGGGGAAACACAGTGACCAAACAACTGAATTCACACATCTGGTCATGTTATGCCTTTGCTTATGGGAAAGGAAGAAAGAAAAAATTGAGGCTTTTTGATTGAGGGAATGGGTGCCAGAGCCTACGTGATAACTCCTAATGATTATTGTTGGGTTTTCATTGCCAAATGAGATGTTAATGCTAGAGAAATTCGTATGAACAAAAGAAAATTAAGGCCTTTTTCCCTCTCTTTTAATGATCATTGGTACCTGTCAAGACTGTTCAGCTACATGCAACATCTATTCAGGAGCAGGATGGGAAAGCTAATTTGGGTTTGAGGAATATGTTTTGTGGCCTTTAAAAGAGAATTCTGCCTACACTGCTCAAGTGTTACTGCCAAGAAGGGAGCAGTTCCCCGTCACCTTTAATGAACTACTGACACACTTTTAGAAATACTCAAATCCTTTTAAAAACAAACCAAACTAATCTCTACATACTAGGAACTATGCAACCAGGGTAAGAATGAATGAAAAGTTCTCCGGGAGAAATACATCACTCCATAAGCCAACCTCTGTAAGTGTAAAGCTTCAGCTGGTAATTCTCTCAGTTCCTAGGGAGAATCCTCACTAAAAACAGTCTGCAGCAGTCTTTGAAAGGTTTGATATGGAGGTGTTATTGTTCTGGACAGGGCTATCTTTGGTCTGGGATCATTCTTTCAATAACTGTACCTTTCAATAATGTCCAGATGCATAATAAAATAAAATATACTTCTTGATCACAGAGTTTTCAAAAAGACAGTTCATCTGCACGTTACTCTTTGTCTATGAAGAGGATGTAGACCTTGTGTATCTGGCCACTGAAAGCTGTTGCAAAAGACACATACCCTCAAATGATACATCAGTGTAGTAACAATTTTCGGTTTGCAGCAGTGCTTATCCTAAAGGTGAAGTCAGGAAAGGTTGCAAAAATCATATTCCTCTTGCCCCAGTCAAGCAGCTGTGCAGTTAAAGCAGATTCATAGGGAAAAAATATTATAAAAGTAATGTATATAATTATGCACTGGAACATTAGAGTGTATCATTAAAAATCAAAGAAGCATGAAAAGGAATACACAGTGGAAATGTCACAATGCCAAATGAGACTTAAAATTAATTATAATCTAGGTATGACTTTCTACTATGACTTTAAAGAAGAAGGTAAGGAGGGATTAAAACACTGAATAAAAAAAAAAAACTCTATTAATTTTATTCTAAGTTTACAATTTTTTCAATGGCACTGTAACCTTGGAAGACAGAAAGAAGTTGCCAGTCAAGCTGTAGATCATAGAAGAATTAATGAAAGTATCAACACTGCATTAGAAAGAAATGACTGTTTTTAGGACAAAGCTTTGACCCTCTCAGAAGTCACGAGTTTTTTTAGTAAAAACAGGTATCATTTTCCTAACCACAGCCCCTACACATGTGTATCCTACCTGGAAGGTAATAGATTTGCATAAGAAGCAGGAAGAGTTTACACACACAAAAGGTTCACTGAATTCCTGTCACACCTTTTATTCAGATCTAATCAAGCAGGAACAACTATGAATTCAGGGAAATGTGAAACAAAGAATTGGAGGCTCTTCTGCTAAATTGCCTCTGAGGCAAGACATAAACCAACTGGTAAAACCCTGAGTCTTCCAGTTGCTTTAGGAACTGGAGGAGCCAGGCTGGTGCTGACTTCTACAGGAGATGCTGCAGCTCTACTCAGTAGTAGAAGTGCTTGAAGATATGTTTGCAAAACTCAGTTTCCCTTAAAACATTCTCATTTCAGAGACTCCTAACATTCATCTCCAATAGATAAAATTGTCTTTGCCAGGGCAAACATTAAATCCCACCAGGCCCTATCCATATGTACTGATTAAAATACAAGAGATACCTTCAGCTTTGCCAGAGAGCAGGTTGCTTTAGAAAGTGAGCTGGACCACCTTCCTAGCAAGCATTTTCCTGCCATCTTGTACACAAACCCAATTTCATAAATTGTGACCATTAATACAGAAACTAAACCATCAAAGTCCAGAAACCACAGCTGTAAGTTAAGGTAGGCACTAGATGTAAGTGTAACCCAGTAACAGCTCTCTCTGCCAAAAATGTCCATCTGCAGGGTGTTCACCTAACTAGACAGCTAAGTCAGTACAGCAGAGCAGGAGTGGATTTGATTACTTGCTTGAAAAACGCTTACTTTAAAAAAGTTGTTCATTTCACCTAGAGGAGCAGTCCTCATTTTGCAAAGTCAGAATGCTTCACCTCTTGTAAACACATTTTTTTAAGACCCTTCAAGGCAAAGACATAACTCAGAGAGTGGAGCACTACACAACAGCCTGGCAATGCAAACAACAACCCACAGTGCTCTTCACTTGGAAAATCACCTTCAGCTGGGGTTTCCTGTACAGCTGCCTGCACTATAGTCTTTAGCCAGCTAATAGTCACAGAGACCACATCCTCCTCTCCCTTTATCCCATTCCCAGTCCCTCCTGTGTCTTGTAACATCACAGAAAGACGAGGGTAAAAAGCTGATGCTCAGCTACCATTTCTTGCATTGTCAGTGTTCCTGAGAAGCTGGGATAGCCTGGCAAAATGCTTTGCCAGAATGTGTGATCAGAGAGTAATGAAAACATCAAGTGTGTGTCCACCAAGGGAGAAAAATTCCTGATCTTATTTAAGAATAAGAATCTTCACGACAATCTTCCTTCCATATTAATTTAACTTTTTCTGAAACCTATCACTCCAAATTTCTTTCTCCTTCGCTCTGCAGAGAGGTTAACATCACTTCTGTAAGAATAAGTTGTTGTTCTATTTGTACAAACCAGAGTCACACCAAAAAACTACACACATTTTGTGTTCTCCTTTACACACAGGATACATTCAGGAAAAGTGTGACTCACAGGTTACCTTAGCAGAGATTTGAAAAGATTTTTGTCCATCTTTTGCCCTAAAGACCTACCAATAAATTCAGACTGCCAGAGAGAGAGAAGACTGGTGGAACATCTGTGTTGGTCAGAGGGAAACCTCTGGTCTGGAACCACACACATGCAGCCTGCAAGTCTGTTCCACACAGTCCTGTTATCACACAGTAGCATTAAGGGCTCTTTAAATGTGCTCAAAACCCCTACAAATTCTTTCCATAACAAAAATCCCGGTATCTCTGTTCCAAGGTTTTGTTTGGGTCTCAGCCAGAAACCCTCAGAGAGGCATTCCTGAAAATCCCTTTAGGATGACTGCAAGCCAGTCTCAGGAATTTCTCTTGATGGTCTGCATCCTCTCAGACAAGAGGGACTTCTCACATCACCTGTGCAGCACTAAGTCCTGGCACAAGGTCCTGGCCTCTGGGGCCAAGGGCAGGAGCTGGCTCAGAGTTGCTGTCAGATCAGGGTGAGAAGTGATGTCCATTTGAAGTGATCTTCAAAGCCTTGTGAATGACAATCCCTTACCCTTGTTATCTTGAAGTGATTTACCCAAGTTGTACACTGAGTTGGTCTTTCGTTTATTACCCTTTTCAAGCCTTAAATTTCTAAAAACACAGTATTAATTTAAAATGAACACAACATCCCTAACTCCAATAAAAAGGTCTGCTGTGTCACCACATGTGCTTTTCTCTTCAAATCTCAGGTCTCCTTTCATATCAATACCCACAGATATCTTTTCTCTTTTGAATTTTGCCCACTATTTTCAAGCTACCTTTTATCTTCTACCCACTGTTACTCATCTCATCAGACCATGAGCTGGGATCCAGCAGGTTTTCCACATCTACAGAGCTTTTATGCCACTAAAAATAAATTCTCAGTGACAAACTGTCCACAAATTTCAGAAAGTTTAAAGAGCCTATAGCCACACTAAAACAATAATTATAGGAAAAATAGCTCTTCCGTTGAGTCTATGTGAAATAAAACACTTTATTTGATACATTGAACACCCATATAACCATACGTGATATATAATATGCCATAGAATACAATAGTTCCAGTTGGAAAGGACCTTCAGTGATCATCTAGTCCAACTGCTGGACCACTTCAGGCCCCTTTAACCAGAAGTTAAAGCATATATTAAGGACATATATAAGGACATTGACCAAATTACTTTTAAAATATGACTAGTTTGGGGCATTGATCACCTCTCTAGGAACCCTGTTCCTGTGTTTGACAACTCTTTTGGTAAAGAAATACTTCCTAATATCTAATCCTATAATTATTTGCATGGCAATAATTACATAAAACATTTATATAATATTTTTATTGTGAAATTTTGGTATAAATTCCTAATGCTTTATTACACCTTTTGATGTTTTCCCATCTTTCCTCATGAGTTATAACAAGTTAACAATCTGTAAAGTCTAATGCATTAAAAGACAACCCCAAAAAAGGTTGGTTAACAATAACCCACCAGACATGCCACCATTACCTACTACTAACATGAAGTACAACCTGCAAAAGCAGAATTATTACTCTGTTTTTGTTACATGCCTCCCTGAACACCTAATTTTGGTAACTGTCCAAGACAAAACACCAGGCTCTGGGACCTTTGATTCAGGCTTTGGCACACAAATCACTCTGGAGTCTCTCTTTAGATTTCATTTAAGACAGAGATAATTTGTATGTTTTGAAACAATCATCCCGGTTCATAAATCACACACTAGTACCTGAAATACCATTTCACAATAATTTACCTAAGAAACCAAAAAGAGTACACTGATGATAGGAGGAGTTGGACTAATTAACCTAACTTAAGTGAAAAAATGACACATTTGTAAACTCTGAAGGGATCTGCTAAGGAAAAACTCACAAAATTGTCCTTACACTTGCAAGTTGTAGCCACTCAAATTGAAAGCAGCCTTTTCACAAAGGAAGGCAGCTGGGTACTGCTGCCATCTAAGCAGGTCACCAGCAGTTTCTAAGAGTTTAGCCTAACCACATATTCCCTTTGAAACCTCTTCCATCTATTCCCTTCTTTCAAATAACTATATATGCTCAAAATTGATCTGTAAATTGCATTTTTAAATGTAAAAAGTCCTTAGCATAAAATGGCCTAGTATGGGTTTCAGACTCCAAGATAAGGAACCCTCTATAATTTTGAGCATATTTTTAAAATTTTACCTGAGCAGAGAAGTCGATTAGCTTTGGAAGCAACAATTTACTTCCTTCGTCACTCTTCAGAAAATCCAGCAAACTTCCTGTTAAAACAGAGAAAGATTAAATCAGTGCATCTTATTACAAAAATAAAGGTCACATTGGTTCCCCAATTTTCTGGAAAACAAAACTGATGCAGTGAAGTATTTTGATGTATTTTCAAGTTGACTACAGTAAGACAGTCCCTTTGCATGATTTAACGACAGGAACACCCACAGCAGGCCAGACATTCAAGTTCTGCTATTTCCCTGGCTGTAGAAAACTCCCATGAGACCATACCTCAGTTCAGTGGTGCTGAGTTTGATAAGCACCCTACTCTGTGGACCATCAGGAAAGCAGTCCGGGAGAGCCACATACATCAATCCTTACAGACTAAGTGCTTTAACATTTGATTATTAAGTTACCAGCAAAATTGCTTGAAAAGAGAACAAAACAAGAAAAACTACTGCCCAAGATAACTTGAGAAGGAAACTTCTCATATTTTGTGTAGTAATGCTCTATAGAGTCCTTTTCTAGTAGAGCAGCCACCCTTGCAGGATCATTCCTCACTCACCTTATTACATAAAACTTTATCAATTCAAATCTCACATAAGGTTTAGTTTAATTGCCTTGTAATGATACCAGAAACAAAAGTTAGGTAGGGTGTCCAAAGGCACCAGAGCTATTCTGGGGGTTATCCTCTGATTTGGAAACAATAGGAAATGCTGCATTTAAGAAAACTGAAAAAATTGTTTATCTCACAAATGCAGTAATGAGTCATAAAATTAAAGCCTCAGTTCATCTTAAGGACAGCTGTTCCTCCCCTTAATATTTGAACTTTCAAAAATAACTCTACCATTCCTGTCTTTAAAAAGAAAGGGAACTAGTTTAGGAGAAGCAGAAGAGTTCACTGAACTATTGCCTGCAGATTGTTGTGGTTTAACCCCAGCCATCAAGCAGGCTCCATGCAGCCACTCACTCACTCCCCACCAGTGGGACCAGGGAGAGAATCAGAAGGGTAAAAGGCAGAGAACTCATGGGCTGAGATTAATAGGAAGGGGAAAAGCAAAGGCTGTGCACATCAGCAAAGCAAAACAAGGAATTGATTCAGTGCTTTCCATGGGCAGGCAGATGTTTGGCCATTTCCAGGAGAGCGGGACCCCATCA
>PYHW01009485.1:7291516-7323532 GCA_013186435.1 Turdus rufiventris
GCACCCCCTCTTTCCTCACCAGCATGGCAGCACAAAGAGCAGGAAAGGCCTTGGCTCTGTGTGAGTCCTACTGAATGATAACAAAAACATCTCTGTGTTATCAGCCCGTGTTCAGCACAATCCAAAACACAGCCCCATACAGCCACTGGGAAGAATTAACTCCACCTCAGCCCAAATCAGCACGCAGAGCCAATGTTTTTCTCACCTTTTGCCATGAATTCTGTTATAATATAAATAGGCTCTTCTTTGGTCACTACAGCATAAAGCCTAACAAGCTTATCATGCTGAAGTGTTTTCATGAGGTTGGCTTCCTCCAGGAAGGCTTGCACAGACATTGTTCCAGGCTTCAGAGTCTTCACAGCCACTTTGGTACTGCTGTGATAGTAACCTACAAGGAGGAAATAGGATCAGTGCACTGAAGTCACTCTGCAGCCCACAGTGTCCCAAGGAGAAGGAATTTGTAAAGCAGGTGAGGCTGGATTCCAGAAATAGCTGAGAGTCTGAAAGCAAGTGCCACATGTAGCACAAATATTTATGCTAGAATTCCTTTTTGTTTTGCAATTTATACAGCACGGCAGAGAAAAATGATCCATTCCCTATTTTTAGAAATCAGTTATCTGAAAAAAAATAAAGCAAGCAAATGATCTTACTTCATACCAAGTTTCCATTCACAAGTAGCCCCCAAAATACTTGTCAAGACATGTTTCAATGAATGTCCACTTAAACTGCCTCAGAACAATAGAGTCCAAGGACTGCTGCAAGATTCTGAAGTATCAGAAATTCCCTGATTACACTTATTTCATGCATGCCAGTCCCATGCTTATAATCCTTCCTGTAACCCTCAGTGCTCAAGATGGAGCATTACAGGAAAGTGCAGTCGAATGGTTCTCGTGACCAGGAAGGACAGGTTGCCAGGACTGCAATCCTGCAGTGCTCAGCACAAGATTTAAAATCTGATAACTTCTTATCACACAGCCCATGCCAGGAGTGGAGGACACTGTGGCTGTGGTTCATTTCTCTGTCTAGCACACCTTATAATGTAACTTGCCTATTATATAAAAAGCAACTATCAGTAAAGAGAGAAAAGCAGCAAATTATTTTCAGATTTAGTGTTTGGCAAACATTAAATAAATGTTAAAATAGCATTAAAAGTAGAGTAGCAAGCACTGAGCCTAAAGTTTACCTTGTGAAGTTATTTATTTGAAAAATAAAAGAAATAAAAGAGTAAAAAAAAGGGATATAAATGCAACTTTTATCCCCACCATACCCAGTGCAACACTGTAGAAATATTTCTCAGAAGAGGTAAAACCTTCATGACTCAACAGAATTGCCTCATTTCCCTATTCAGCAACAATCTGCATCATCATCTGATGGATAGACCTCTAAAATGGAATCCAACGTTTCCTTATACTATTTATCATCCAACAAAAGAAATCTGGGGCAAAGCAAGGACCTGGTTTCCAGATCTTAAGTGATTGCTCCTAGCACTGCATCTCTTTTGGAGAAGGATCATCATCTGAGAAAAGGCACTATGCCACAATCACAAAATATTCACCTGCATGATTACTAAATCTATTTTTCCAAACATACTCAGGTCAAAACATAACAAAGACATTTCTTTAAGTTACTTGATAGTAAGAAATTACAGCTAGAGGTCAAACTTGCTGCTAAAGCGCAAGTATATGATTCAGAACTATCAGAAAAAACAGATAAATATATTTCTCTCTGTTTAAGAAGCAGAAAGACTATTTATATCATTTCTACTATTCCATCCCATGCCCTAAAACAGAGCATGAGCTCTACTCTTGATTTGTTGAATTCTTTACTGAACATACTAATTCATTCAACTCTTTCAGTGAGGCAATTATGACCAACACACTTAACATTAACTATGTAACAGTATTCTACATTCACTGAAGATATCCATCAAACTGGGGTCTTCTTACAGACAGTTTACTTTACTACAACATCTCTGTGATACTGAGGTTTTCTGCTGTATAAAAGTCTACCTTGACCCTCTGGTGGTAATGTACAAAACAAATAGCTGGTGAAAGCACTAGAAATATCTGATCTTTGATTTCTCTTAAGTTCATTTATTTCATCATGTATTGGGAGGGATGGGACACCAAAATAGGCCGTGAGCCCTATGAGCACACTCTGGTGTTCCTAACAGCTGCAGAAGAAAATACACTTTTAAAGCACATATTACTTATATTCTAATTCAGAAATTATTGAATAAGAGAATCTTTTACACCTGAGATGCAAGCAAGATGTGACTCATTAATAACCTACACCATAATTGCTGCATTTGCCTTGTTAACTTTCCTCTAAGCCCTGCTTGAGAATTCTCTTCATGAATTATTAATAGCACAGAGCATCATGATTCACATCATATCAGTTCACACCAGGAACAAAAATACATAAAACATAGACCCTGCTCCTGCAGTGCTGCTCTGGTTGACCACATCACTAAAGTAGCTGCCCAGATGCACTGAACTCCATGGTCTAAAATCTTTTCATAGCAGAAAGTCAGTCTCTGCAGTTTTAGCTACCGTTAAAAGTCAAATCTGAAGCAAGTAATAGCATGAAAGTCTGAGCATTGTGTGATGATGTCTCACACAACGAGCCATATTCTTCTCTACATGTTAGAATTGAATTCTCAAAAAAAAAAAATGGTGTTTCAGGTATTTATTTTGCAGTTGATTACTGTTATTTTGACAGAGAACTATCTTGCATAGCCAGGCTGTGCCCAGAGTTTTTCATTGGCTAAATCAGGCCAGGTGTGATATGAACTTAGACAGTTGAGGTTGAGCCTTCCATTTCTGAACAGGACTGAAGATGCAGAGCTTTGTGAAGAAGCCTCTAATATGCAGCTTTCTCCTTCCTCTACTTTTCCAGTAATTCCCTGCAGGGTATACTGGGAGCAACTTGTTTGAGCAATGAGATACGAAACTTTTAGAAGGCAGATAGTGGCTGGAGCAATTACTGCTGGAGGAGGTACTGGGAAAGAGTCTGAGGAACAGCAGCTTCTCAGCAGCATCCAATTGCACATCAGCACTTCACTCCTTCACCTACCACAGCCATCATTCAGCTGCAGAACAGAAAAATGCAGCAGCAGCTCCATCTCTCACTCATCTCCACACAGCCCATTCAGTGTGAAGGCAGAAATCCCAGGCTGCACAAGTGATGACCAAAATGCACTCATAAACACTTAACTTGGTAGCCTAAACACAGAAAATCTCTATAAAATGCACACAATTGCACTTGTATTGATAGAAAAAAACTGGGAAACTGATAGCAACTTTTCTCTGTGTAAAACCAACCCTTCAGAGCTGGAAGAGATTCACCTGCCCATTCCAGATTGTCTGCACAGGTCATACAGGAACACAGCCAAGTGCCTGGGTCATACGGAGGCCTGTTTTTTGTTCCTAGGATTTTCTTACTCCTTCCAATAATGGAAGTTAATTTCCTCCAAACTTTTCAAGAGGAAGATGTCCTCATTGAAGCTCAGAAAGTAGTTATAGAGATACTAAAAAGAAAAGACTATAAAAGCTATAACTGCACATCTTCACATTGCAGTATCAGCATTATCTCCATATTCCCACATCTCTCAGAAACACAGACAGGACCTGTGGAAGGTATCTGTGTCCAACACCCTCAGGGACACCTAGAGCTGTTGTCCAGGATTGTGTCCAGTTGGATTTTGATTCCATCCAGAAATGGAGACACCACAACCTCTCCAGGCAACCCATGCCTGTGCTTGGTCACTCACACAGTGAGGGTTCAGAAGGGGCTGCCTGTGCTCCACTTTGTGCCCCTGGCCCTGCCACTGGGCACCATCAAGAAGAGCCTGGCTCCATTCACTCTGCATGCCTCCTTCAGCTATTTACAGACACTGATAAGAGCCCCCTAAGCCTTTTCTCAAAAGAGAGAGTCCCCTCATCATCTTTGTGACTCTTTGTTGGATTTTGCCAGTAGCTCTACAACTTTCTTTACCCAAAAGCACAATTCCTCAGTGGGACACTCCTCCCTCAGAAACCACAATACTAAGTATTCTTTATCAAGCAGAAATATATTTAGTAATTAAAACATGGAACAATATTTCTCTCTAATTCACACAAGGGCTGAAAAACATTTTTTTTCTCTGTAAGGTGGCAATGTAAAACCAGCTCTCAAATCAGGAGAGCACAGCAACCAGATTATTGTTCAGTACCTCTACATAACTCCCTAAATCCCTGGGTAATCATTACAACACACAGTGTTTGCGGACACCCTGCACCACACAGCTGGCCTAATATGCTTTTCCATCTTGGACTTCCTTGCTTCTAAGATTAACCGTGCTCCTGATTTGATAGGATCTGCACCATGCAAATCATCTTCTTTCGCTTCAGAAAGAAAGCGAAGAAGAGGAAACACAGCAATTGCTTTCACAGTACATTAGTTTTTCTCACAGTGCAGCAATTCAGACATAGGGTTCAGGCCCAATTTAGATGTTAAAATACTGACAAAAACAAGAGGAAGCATCTCGCAGCAGAAGCACCCTTTTAAAGTTTTATTCTTTTCTGTGTGTATGTGCAGAAGTAGTCACTTCCCATAACTATCTGCATTTTCAAGCAGTTGATAAGCTCCTACCAAAAAGTCTTCCACAGTGTTTCAGTCTAAGTTAAACATTTGTTGCCCTGGTTTATTGGACAGAAATAACTGCACAATGGATGAAACTTGTCTTGACTAGTATCTAGATTGTCATTAGTGTATCTCATAGCTGCAGGGTTTCTTCAGCCTTTTCTCATGAAGGCACATAAAAGGTTGAACTTGGCCCTATTATACTACAGAGATGTGCTGCTTGCACTTTTAACGTGATTTATACCAAGAGATTGCACCTAAGACTCAATTAGATCTTTCTGATTGACATTGTAGTGTGTGTATGATTTGCCACTCAAACAGCACCAGTCTGTGCTTTGCTTTTCTAAATGATAGCATCTCTTCAAAGCAATGAGATATTCGCACATTCCCATGGATTATCAGTTACTCCTTGATAGCTTTGTGCCTTCTAGCAAGCTTTGGAATACACTTTTAAGCTGCTCAGAAATTCTCTGCCTATAGAATCTTGGGTCTTAAAATTAATAATGGTCATCATCACCACAATCTGATATTTTATTATATAACAAATTTATTCCTATTTAAACATAACATCCCAAAAACAGAGATTCAGGGAAAAGCTAAGAGAATGATTTGGCCTGAAAAAACATCTTAATGAAGACTTTGGGAGGAAGATACAGTCTGCCTTAAATAAGATGGCAACTGGTAAAAAGTGTGTAAGCCATGAATAGTGGACAAAACATGCAATAAGGAAGCCAAAAGAATACTCTGATGTCAGAATAGGCAGCATTACAAAAGCAAGATGATCAAAACATTTTCCCAGAATGTGACACTGGGCATAGCCCCTTGCCAATAGGAACTCACTAAGGCTGAGGAAATACTGTTTGTAAGCCAACAAAGCAGGTTATTCAGGTTATAATAATCAATGCCATCATTTTCTGATGGGTATATATTAATGTTTAAAGCTTGTAAGTCTTATGACAGTTTTATTATTGGGGTCTTGCCTTATGATTCAAGGTATGGGCTGTTCAATCTCTAGTCTTCTTACTACTGATAAATCTACTCTTCTGACACTGATAATTCTCTACTTCTTACTTCTGATAAATCACCTACTTTCTGAGCAGCACACTGGCAGACAACACTCTTGGGTTAAGTCTGCTGCCTTTTTTCACCCTGTACAGCATTACCATGCACTACATTGCAAGAGGCCTCTTCTTCACAAATGGACAATGAAATGTCTATACACACCTCACTAGAAGACATTGTTTCTTTCTATTTTGTATTCTTTAACACTTTCTGATTTGAAACAAAATTCTGAGGGGCTCATGGATTTTGAGATTCAGGAGCCACATCTTATAATAACCTTCTATTTCTGCCTCAAAACATAATAAAAAACTATTGTCTTTAACCTTCTAAATTACAGTGCTTACTCACTATTTTTTCCTTTAAAAGACACCAAAAAGATTAGTTCTACTTCCTTGTCAGGTATCTACCCCCTTTTACAAGCCCTCTCTCCTCACAAGAATGTATATTCTGGTGAATATACCAGAATTTTGCTGGTTTTGCTGTTTGATTTTGCTGTTTTACAAGTATATAGGATCAGGTTCATGTCCACTATATTTTTGAATGACTCTGAAATGACCCTTCCTTCAGAGTTAAATACTCATTTCAAAAGAATAAACTTACCCATCCAGACTTCTCCAAACTGACCAGCTCCAAGTTTCTTCACTAATTTAATTGATTCCCGTGGAATTTCCCATGCATCTTTATCCCATGGTTTTTGAGGTTTGGGACTAATACAAGCTTTTTCCAACTTTCTGCATAAGCCATCTGATTGCTCTGATTTTCAAAGAAAAAAGAAAATACAAAATACATTACTCTCCTGTGCCACACTTGAGACAAACATTACTTAGTTGAACCAACCAGCCCACAATAATGTTCAAAATAACCAGATGCTATGTAGCCTTTCTGGTGCTTCCGCAAAAGTTTAAGTGTCTCTGATCTGAAATTTAGAATTCAGAGAAAAAAATTAACGAAAAAACATCTGGTTATTGTCAGATTATTAAGGAGTTTTAGTGCAATTTGCACCAAGTAAGTACAATATTAGATCTTATTACTGACACTGTGTTGATTAAGATGCACATTGGAGTCAGGTTTGGGATCTGTACTCTGAATTTGTCATTAAATTTTCTTGCAACATGATTTCAGACAGATGCGCATGCAAGCATAAGTAGGTCAACATCATTTTTTCTCTAGACACTGACCAGCTATAACTTTTATATGAATGTTGAATAATTCTCAGGTTTTACAGCAGTGCTGAACAGCTAGCACACATATCTAGCTATTGAGAAAAATTTCATGGCCAAATCCTCAGAATGGCTTTGAAAAATTACTGTGTGATTTTATGTCCTACATTTTTTTGTCTTGTCTTTATTCCGAGTTATAAGATTAAAACTGTATTTTCGAGCTACCCAGCAGGAGGTCATGCAGAATGAGAAGTTAGTTTTGCAGCTAAAACACAGGTAGACTTGTCCCTTCCTCTCCCCACCTCTTCTTTTTTTAAGTAAATGTATACATTCTATGTGGGTGCAAATTTATCTCTTTGAAGTATATGGAAAATTTCTTCCTTTAAAAATAAATAATTAAACAAACACATTTACAGGAAAAATAGAACCAATTTCACACTCAACACTAGGTACAAGACAACATTCACAAGTCTATATGTATTTCTGTTAATTATTAATAAAAAATTACTCTGAAATAAAATACTATTTACAATGCAGGCAATTCCTATTATGGCTTCACATCACCCTAAGTTTGATGAATTGTATTATAAAGCTAGTGCTCATTTCACAGTGGTTTGCCACAGAGCCATCAGCACTAGATCTCATTATGGTAACAACAATACCCGGATTCCAATCAGTTTTACTTTATCTTTGATAACATACATGCTCAAGTTATTTAGAAAAAAAAAAAAAAAAGCTTTGAAACAAGATAAGAAACTATTTATTTTCCTTCTCAGGAAATAATGGTTGCATTCTCTTAAGTAATTCACCAAATGCTTCAACTTACTTTGATAATGTTTGATCATATCATTGATGTTAGGAAAAGTTATTCTTGGAGAGATGTAAAATCCTCCATTGTCTAGACTCCTGATTTTGTAGTGCTTAATAACGTCGCCATGCTCCGGATCATAGTCCCGTATGGAGAGAGAATAGCTGCCTGTGGATAAAGAGGGAATGCTCATTAACAGATAGCAAAAAATCTACAGAGTCCACACACGCACAGTTGAACCTAAGAAAATCACCATTTTGTCTGCTTTTTTTTTTTACTCCCTTATTTCCTCAAAAACCATTTTGCAATCCACAGGAGGAAGTTAGCAAAAACCAGCCCTGAACACCAAAATGCTTACAGTCACACTTTCTTTTTCAATCTTATTCAACAAACTGACTCGTTCCATATTCCAGGCAGCTGCACATTCAGTGCCCAGTTTTGCAGAAGGTCCCCCAGCTCGAGTAGAAGTGGCTGGGACAGCAGGACCAGGGCTGTCACCCTGCTCAGGCAGAAGCTGAAATCTGGAGATCAGCATTTTGAAAAAGGAACATGCTGGTTGTCATGGGCTGGCTAGCAAAAGAACAGTTTGGAAATGGCTTCAGGCATAAAGGAGGGAGAGCAGATCTGTTGATCTGCTAGATCTGTTGATCCCTATGCAGTTCTAGGGAGCCTAACATCATCTGGGCTTTAAATTGGGGCAGGAGAGCATCTACCCTTAGCTGCAGCATTCTTTGTTTCTTCTGCTTGTACAATTCTTATCCCCTTTCAAAGGATAAAAAAGGATCTCACCCCTTCATCTCTCCTTACACACATACCAAATGATTCTGGGGAGTACTTCGCCTTACTCCCAGTACTCTATGTATAATTTAGGAGACTTCCTTTGAGAACTTCATTTGAGAGTCTTCAGCTGAGAGCCCAATGATATGGGCCCATTACAGATGATACCTCGTCAAGAATCTGCAGGATTAGAGCCAAAAAAAGCTACCCTGGAGAGGCATGACCTGCTGAAAGGCTTCATGTGTCTTCCTCTGCAGGATGCAGTGTTGCAGCATCCCGCTGGAATATCCACCCAGACCTACAGTCAGAGTCCACAGGCTGGGCCAGAACTTCCCATGCTCTTCTCAAAGTCTTGGCTGAAGAACCTGGAGACTTCACTAAGCTTTTCAGCAAAAAACTGAAACTTTTGTGTTTACAGAACAAAATTTTACCAAAAAGCTATCTGAAAAGAATCCCACTACAATATGGAAGTGAAAACCCTCATTACGCACTAACTACAATTTTAAACTTGTAGCAATAGATACAGACCCAATAATGGCAGACTGTAGAATGCAGCTACTATTACAGTAACATGTCTTTCAATAAGGAGTTACAAACATCAAGAAGAGAAAAGATGCCACTTCATTCATTCCTGCTTCTAGCCAGTGTAATCACACACATAACGCTTTTTTTTATTTTCCCTTATCTCAGCTTTGGGTGTCAGCCTGCAACACTCTTCTCTCTTTATCTGGTAATTTTCTCATTCTTCTCACTCCTACAGAACTGCAGAAAATTCACACAATGCTACTCCACATCCAATTTTTGTGTAGACAGACTGCATATTTTTATCTCTATAACAATTCCAAAGTACCACCCCAAAACCTACCTTTTAATGTTTCACTTTCTCTGATAAGGAAAGATCCAGGACCATTTCCAGGAGCGAGGAGTTGCCTTTCAGCATCTTTTCGGGTTATGTCTTTGAAGAACCATCTGAAAAGTATTTCAAAGAGTTAGAACCACCTCTTTCCCCAACCAACAAGGATACACAACCAAGGTGAAGAATTTTTCCAGAATTTGGAGACTGGGAGAACTTACTCTTCTGTTTCCAGTGTGTTTACTTTTGCTACATAGTTGCTGGGAATGAAACCTTCTTTTCTTGTTGTGAGAGATTTTGCTCTCCACCATTCTCCGGATCTGAAAAACAAAAAAGTAGCATTCACAGGAAAGGAAAACGATAAATTGTTATTTAGGTTCTACTCTACTGAGAGCTTTGGAGAGAGAAGCACAATCTTTCCTGTGAAGCCAAGAGCCCTCAGAAATCACTGGCTCCACTGGACCAATGCTTGGTCACTGATACTACTGAGGCCAGCTGCCAAGTCAGAGAACCACAGACTCAAAAATGGTTTGGGTTAGAAGGGACCTAAAAGATCATCTCTGTCACAGGCAGGAACACCTTCCATTGCAGCAGGCTGGTCAAAGTATCATCCGACCTGGAATAACTCCATGAAGCATTTGTATTATCACAGGTAAGGGAGCTCCCTTATCATTCATACACCCATGGTATGAGTAGGATATCAAAGCATTGTAGAGGGAATTAGATGAGCCCAAAGAAAACATGCAATACAACAATATTGTCTCACTTACTCCTCAATAACTTTCAGTTTTTCTCCTTTTTTAAAGGACAAGTCTTCTTCATGAATGCCATCATAGGGATACAAAGCTACCACAATGACTCCATGCTCCTCTGCATCTACAAAAGCAGAAAGACAAAAGCACGTTCACATCACTTTGCAGGCTGGCACAGGCACAGCACACAGCTGTGAGATTTCTATAGAAACATACCTTGGCTGACAAACCTCTGTCCTGGTAAGAGCTGTGCTTCTAGATTTGCCTATGATAAAATACATCTTTAATTAGGCAGTTTTAGGTCTTTGTGATGATCTTAAATTACAATTACATATTGTACAGTTGCTTTGGTATCATCTCATTTGTCTTAAAAGGAAATGCTCAGATTTTTTCCCACCATTCTTCAAAATATGTATTATATATAAAAACATGTATTATTTATATGACAATATAAAAATACAGCAAGTCCCTCATGATATTAAACTGAGCAGCTCAGACCTTGTGAAGGTGTGGCACAAGCTGTGGGAAGGAAATTCACAGCTTTGGGACTTCTGCTGAAAAGGCCTTAGGTAGGGCACTTAAGCAGGACAGTTATTACAGTGTAGCTGTCATGCTAAAGAACTACAAGCACGGTTATGCCACTAAGACTGTGCAAGAAAAAAAAAGTAATTAAAAAAAAAAAAAAAGGTAGTTTGTGATGTATGTTCATCAGCTGAGAGCACACTGAGTTCCCTGTGTCAGCTGGGGAGAGAGCAGAGCAGGGAGCCATTCACACCTGCAGAGAGCAGGTCCCTGAGCAAGGGCAGTCAGGACACACAGTTTCCTCAGCACTGTAGAGAGGTGGGGAAAAAAAAAAAAGGTACCAGTCACGCTGCAAATTAGCAAACCCACTTGGTACCCAGCAGAATTCCCCATCCCAGCACCCCTCCTTCCAATGCCAGGCAGCACACATGGAACACATAAGCCTGTTCCTCCTACAGCACAGTGCTGCTCCCTCCACCACTGCACCCTGCTCCCATCCTCACCCACACACCTCAGGCAAGGCTGAGTAAAGCTGACTAGAGCTGGTAAAGAATCACCCATGATTACTTCAGCCTTTAAATGGAATAACCAACATCTGGATCCCATCTCTATAAAAACCCAACACTAATGCTTTAAAAAATGGATCTAAACTATTTCAGGTTTTCTAATGTCATCTAGCATTCTTCTACAGACATAGTTATATCTACTCAAACATTTCCAAGTTACTTTTTTAATGCAGAAAACAAACATAAAGTAACAAACCAAAATTTTTATTCCTCTACGTACTCATTCATTGAGAGTGAACTGCACAACACTAAAAGCCCAGTTGCGGATTAATGATAATTTGAATTTTTCCATGCATATGCTTTGGATTGAAATTTAAGTTATGCCAGTCATGTTTTGTTCTTGCTACAGGAATTCTCTCCTGAGACTATCTACTTACTGGCCTTTGCTGTTTATTGGACGTTGGATCCCTCACATAAATAGTTCGTTCAGTTTTACGTACTGGTTGATTCTTCAAATCTAGCCCATCTCCATGCAGATTCTCTTTCCTTTTTGATTTTATACACCCCATATTTCCTGTTGAAATAAAAAAGGTATTAAACAAAATCATTGTGCTGTAAACCAAGCCCTTTCCCATGAAATCATCTGGGCTATATAGTTAAAATGTGTTTCCTTTTCATACAAAATAGTTCATGGGAAAAACATCTGAAAGTTAGGCCCACACACTGACAGCTCTTTACTGTTGCAAAGAAAAGAAATACCCTTGTCTCAATCCATAGATGAAGTAAATAGTTATTTACCATTTCTTCAAAATTTTTATATTTTCTCCCCAGCCTACCCTTCCCTACCCAAACCCCTTTTCTCTTTCTGATATTTCATGGTGCTTTGGAATAACAAAATATGCAATTATTGTAGGGATAACTTTTATGTGTATCTTTTAAAGAAAAAACTCTTTTGGAAGATATAGGAAAAAAATTCCTGTCCAAATTCTGAGAGCTGCAGCTGAAACTAGCAATGCCTGTATCTCCCCACTTCATTTTGCAGATGCCAGTCCAGCAGGGAGCTCTGATTCCAATCCCTGTCTCACATGAGGCTGATGCGCAGCCCCAGCTCCGTGGCAGACATGCAGCTGCTGTGACCTTCAGTAATGCATCTCCTTGTTCACACGGGCGTGTTGCAGCAGCCCAAAACAGCCGATGTGTGTGCTAGTGATGGCAGATCACCACACAAGGATTCCTTTTTCAGTGTAATTTAGAAGGCTAATCTTTCTCTCAGGATGTGCATCCATGCTAAATCAGATGAGATACAGCTGTTAGCATCTGCATGACTGGAACCTGATTGCTAATCCTGTGATACAATTACACAGTACTCTAGCAAATATATAAACATTATCTCTACAATCCTCCCTCCGAGGAGAATAATTATACTTACTCTTCAAAGAATCCACTATGAATGCTCTTCAACCCTCTCCTTCCTTCCTCTCTCCTCCTTTCAGGTCAGTGCTCTAATGCTAGGTTCACAGTCACATTTTCCCTTGCAGGCACATGGTCTCACTCCCCCCTGCCCTAATTAATCTTTAAAGCAGTTCTTTGAATAACAATGTAAAACCTAAAATAAGAGCTGGGTGCAAATATAGGCTCAAGTAAACAAACACAGCTGGAGAAGCTAAAGCAGATCATAAGACTCTCATCCTCTTTTTACCTTCATCTCTAGGACGGAAAAGGTTCATGGTAGTGAACAGGTAAGGTAGTAGCAAAAGTGTCCACTGGCAGACACAACTGTTTCAATGGGACAATAGCTGCCCTGCAGCTACAGGAATGAACCAGATTGGTCTGGGTTCATATGAAGATTCATACTTTTGTAACAATACTTATGATAATCACAGTCCCAGCTGATTACAAAAATAAACCAAGGAAACAAGCAGTCCTACACGGCAAGTCTCAACTTCCAACATCACCTTCATTTAATGTCCTATCCTGCCAATGAGAAAGCACTACATAATGACACATGCACTGTCCTATCCACAGGCAGAGTGTTTTCTTCTAAACATGACAGGAGGACACTTCCTCTCCTATCATTTCTGCAAATTATCTGTCACCTACTGCCAACACATCTTGGATGTCCACAAGATTTCAGCAGAGATCTGTGATCCTGGTTTAAAGCAGCATTAGAACCCATTGCTCTCCTTGTCTTCTCCTAAACTAAAAATAAAAGGAATCCTACAGAAAATCAATAGGCAGTGACCAGGCAGAGAATAAGAGTTTCCTTTTCTTGAGTGTCAACATTTCAGTGCTCCCACACTCGTTTGAAAGCACTGGAGCACATCTGCGTGCAGAAGCTTCCCTTAGAAGCAAACATCTTTAATGCCTAATTTTACTGCTTTAATTTTTTTGATTCTCACCTCCATGTGGGTTACCTACTAGTTGTGTTGAAATACTGAGCAGGATTTTAAAATTTTATTTATTTATTTATTTATAACTGTGAATATGTAGATGACTCTTGTTCTGTCTTTAATGGTCCATAGGAAATTTCTGTTCACCCACAGGCAGACTAGTGTTTGCAAACTCACTCTAGACATCAGGAAGGCCAGTGTTTAATTACCTGCTGTATCTGCAAGATCAGGTATTTATCCACTTAAGTGCTAACCTTTTTGCTCTTGAATAGTTCTGCTTCTACAGAACAAACAGCTGAAGTGGAGGGCATGAAGTAATTTGATCCAAGTTGTCAGCCAAAAATCCCTTTCCCTATTCCTGTAAGAAAGCTGAGCACATCTTTAGAGACTGCAGCATGCCCAGTGCCAGTGTAAACTCAGAAAAAAAGCATTTTTTTATTCAGACTTTTTTCTGCAGCTGAAAGCACATGAACAAACCTAAGTCAAACCTTCTGTGAGGCTGTGCTGGTAAGCTCAAGGCTGGCATTTGTTCAAGACAGTAATGACCGATGAGTAACAACTATGCAGAGGCGCTTCAAAATGACACAGAATTTTACTTGATGTCGTGTGAAATCACACAAATACAGTTTGTGAGATGACCCTTGTGATGGCTTCAAACAAAGAGAAGATCCTGAAACTCATCATGAAGCACTGTTTTTTCTGGGTGCCTTTCCTCATAGAGATGAAAATCCACAGTCCCCACAGACTCAGCTAGTTCTACATATGCAAAAAGCCCCAAGAGCTGGTGCTGAAGCCCAACTGCTTTAAGGGTCCAGTGAAAGGCCTGCACACTTAGTAGGAACCAGATGATAACAAGGGTTTACCTAAAGGTGAGCCCCACACTGCATTCTCCCAAATCAGCCCCATTCTTGCACTCCAGTTCTGCTCCAGAACACAGATTGCAGCTTAGCATGTGGGCAACTGCTTCAGGAGTGGGATCCTGACCTAACTAAAATGCCAGTGCAGGGAGGAGTGTATAAATAAATAAAACATTTTATTTGCTGTAAATGTTTATTTGCCCAGTGCTCTGTTGCCCTGTCACAAGGAAGTGTTTTGTGCAGGTAAAAAACAAAAGAGAATACAGTAAGCAAAGAGCAATACAGAGAGCCCAGCATCACTACCAACCAAACTCCATTATTTTTTATCATAGATACATCACAGAAAATGCTGCCAGTCCCTACTCAGATGTTTCCCACTACAACAGTTCTGCAATACAGGAGACACTACTTCCTATTCATGCTTTTTATTTATTGTCCTGTCCACACCTCTAGACATGAAATACAAACACTGAATTAAAAGAAATTCTATTTAACCTAGCTGCTAATTTATCTAATATTAGATATCTAAAAAAGGAACAGCTTCTCTTTTAAGAAAGAGCATACTGTAGTCCATGGCTAAAAGGTAAACACAAGTCCTTAGGTTAACAGCTGCAGCAAGGTGACAAGAATCTAGGTTCAGGCACCCTTCAAAAAGCCAGAGATATCCATAAGAGCTATCACACAGAGCCTCAGCAAAAGGTTTTCCAAGACACTGATTTTGATGTCTACATTTGCCTTGAATTTTCCCTCTGAATCTCCTATCTCATCTTGCTACTACAGAACTTGGGTCTTAATTCCAAAATGTTTTGGGAGGAGTGAAAGTCAGAACCTAATGCAGCATTCTTCCAGGGTTAATAGCTGCTGTCTTTCCCCAAAATAGAATTGCTTTATATGCCTTTTTCTACACTTCCATCAAAGTAATATGCCTAAAGACACAATACTTCCTACTGCAAAGAATCAAGTTTCATGTGACCATCACCTGTCCATCCACCATCAGCAGCGTTTGGGGTTTCATTTTGTCCCAGTGCTTACCCTTTGCATCATCTACAAAGGTGATCCCATTTTTTGTTCTGTGTTCATAACCATTCTTTTCCTTGTGATTTTTTTACAAACAACATATATAGTGCATATTAGAAATTATTTCCTACAAAACCCACTTGACATATCTGTTCTTTTCCTGATCAAATCATGTCTTCATGGAAATGATTCTCAAACCTTCATAAGATTATACTTCGACTTCTCCAGTAATAAAGTAACTTCTAATAATTAGAACTACAACAGTGAGCATACAAGCTCTATTTTATCAAAGAAGTATATATTTTATTCAATAAATATCTATTGTTGAAAAGGTCAGTAATCATGTATCTAAACACCAATGCTCTATATGGCTTAGGGTTTTAACGTATATACAAACACATTTTAATATTTTAATACGTACATAAATAAAATAATTTTTTTTCAATTGAATACGAAGAGCAAATTCTTCATTTAAACCACAAATTTCTCATGCATAAGAATAAGAAAAGAAATTAAGACCCCTAACTTACTCTGAGTCTTAAATATTGCTTTATATTTAAACTTCTGAATCAAAGAACAGGAAGCTACTGTTTTTATCTATATATAAAACCACAACTGGCTTCACAGCTGGAGCTTTAAAGGGGGTTTAGAGAGCAGAGAAGTAAATAGTTTTATTTTTAATACCTCTTTCCAAATTTGAAAACAATACCATTGCCCTCTTCTCTTTTAGATGTTTCATTCTGGCCTTTAATGCCAGTTGGTTTGCTGCTACTTCATAAGAGGTAACACAGTGATTTCTTCATCAGACCTCCTGAACTCCTGTGTATTTTCCTCAAGGTCAAGGGAGAAGTGTCTCAAAACTCAGAGTGAGCAACTTGGATTAAAACTGGGGAGGAAGGATCATGTAAGCCTGCTCTGCTCAAGGACATAAACACCTGCTTTCTCAGAAGCTCATCCAACATTCTGTGTCACTTCAATCAACTGTTCAAATTTTCAAGTCTATGAAAAAAAATTTAAAAATCTTAAATGTTAGGACTTCTTTTACCTTAACCATCAGCGCTATCCAAGAGTTGCAAAGTTTTCCTCTATCTCTGTTATTGGGACTATGAGGAGCACTATTTCTGGGAAACTTGGGTTCATTTCTTACCCATCATTACATGGCAAAGCAACTGCCAAGGAATACAGAGCAGGAGTTTAACTGGAGGTGGTAAAGCTCAGCAGTGACTTATCAGTGCTCTTCACATATTTGTGCCAGTGAAGATTTGCTATTAGTCCATAGTGAGAATAGGAGTTGCAAAAATAAATTATCTGTGGTTGGGTGCAATATGAAAGCATCAACTGAAGAGAAGCGGTTTTCTGTACCTCCCCAGTCTCAGATAAATATATACAATATATTTATAATATTAGCTGTATATATATAATATTATGTATAGATAATATATATAATATATGGATATATATAATATTATCTACAGATATACATTTCAATTTTACTGTAAGTCCTGACTGTCTGAAAACTTTCATCAAGTTAGACTCATGCAAATGCAGAAATCTGGGGTCAGCTTTCATTTTGAGCTTGTTTCACTTCCTACATCTTGTTTTTGCACTTGCAACTAGCTAGGGGAACTTAAGCAGTTTCTTCTTCTTCTCTTGCCTTTCTGCTAAAATGGTTCTGTATGTCTCAGCCAATCCTTGATGCATGTATTTTAATATATTTTAAAATTTAGCTTATTTCTGTAGGTCTGGATCATCTCTGTGTCTCCCAAATGGAATTTATCCATGGATAAATGCATGAGCATAGACACACACAGTCATAAATCACCATGCGCTCCCTGCAATGCTTATGGAAAGGAGCATGGATAACCTGAATCTACCCAGTGTTTGGCTCTGACAGACTTGCCCTGCGTAGACTCCCACTGCTCCTCAGCTGTGAGAAGCCACAGTCCAGCTGCTAGCATTTAAAAGAAAATGGAAAAATAATGGGGGAATTCTTTTAACTGCTTCAATCTTTGTGGAAAAGGGGAGACAAAGTTAAAATAATATTTTGACATACAGATCTATAAACAGGTGAAGAAAAGAAACAAGTTAACCCCCAGTGTAACCAACATTACCCTGGAGGAAAAGTATGCAACAAACACATTACTGTAAAATTTCCTCAAACCTGGTCTCACTACGTCAATCCCTCAAATTTTCCAGGGGTCCAAGTCTGTCAAAGCAAGACAACATAGCTATCTAGTTTATCTACCATGATTAGAGCAAAGGACTGCAAATTACTCATTGGGAAAGGTAGATCTGTTCTAGGCAGCACAATCACATGGCACAAGCTCAGAAGCAAGTTTGCCACGCTACATTTTTAGAGAGATTAATGGGTGATGGTGGGGAAGAACAAAATATTATTGCTGAAACATTTCAGAACCTCATTCCACTTGGCTTAGAAGCTGTCACGTAAGTCCCAGTCTTAAAAATGTTTTAGAGACAATAATGGCATTTAGCCCTTCATCCTCTTGGGAGATTAGGAAGAAGTCACATCTTTATCAGCCTCTCTTCTTGACTGTAAAGACCAAACCCTCTCAGTTTTTTCCATTTCCTTTGGTTATACTAGCAGTCCTTCTCCACATCTGTTTCACTTTGAACCCATCCCTCTCAAGTACAGGAGGTTGGAGCTACGCAGGTGTTTCAAGATGATTTTCAGCAATGCCTTGAAGCAAATAATATTACTATTTCTTCCATCTACTGAAATACATCACTCAATAATTCCCAGAAATTAGTTCATTATTTCCACACTTTCATCACATTGGCCTTCCATAATTGTATGGCCATCCAAAAAGACATCTAGGTTTGTATCACTTTTCATAACGACAAACTATTGTCACAGCAGACTCTCCTATCTTATGTGGCATCATCTTACACCCTGATATTAAATTTCTCCCCATTATTTTCCCAGGCTATTCGTCACGCACGATATTCTCAGCCACCTGTGTGTTTCTAATGCCTCTTAATATCGCAAGGGGCCTCATATTTTTTCATTGCAAATGAAAGTACTTTTTACAAGTCTCAGTGTAATGCTAATGTAACACCAGGAAACAGAAAGTGGTCCTGCTAAGAGACTGGTAGTGGTTCCCGTCTGCTGCACTTCCCCTTGCTCCGTTTCTTTCACAATTCCTTCCTTAGCAATTGAGACCAAGATAAATTCTACTTTGTCCATGCTCAGAATATTTTTATGCTTTCCTATATCAGTTACAGAAAGTATCACTCTACCACCTTCATGCTCCCTAGCACCTGCATTCCTACTGCACTCATACATCTACCACATTTCTACTTCCTCTGCAATGCTCAGTTTTGAGCCCTGCACCAGCATTTCTTACTCTCCTCTTCAGAGCCCTGGTTCCCAACATGAATGCACAAATATTTCAGTCCAAGTAAACCAGTCTGGGTTGGCAGACACCTTCCCTGAATCCTTTACCAAGCTGAGTACTGTTCTCAATTAAATTCTCACCACCCATTCCTCTATGGTTTTATGTCTTGTTTTTCTTTCCCACATTTGCCTTCATATTGAAATTACGGGTTAGGACTCTGCAATATTCATACCTCAAGTCCACTTCCTTAAAAAAGAATTCAAGTTACAACAGCGCCAACAGACATGCTGCCATACAACTATATTGGAAGTGGACTGTGGATTAGAATAGAATAGAATGGTTTGAGTTGGAAGGGATGTGCAAGATCATCTCATTCCAAGCCTCTGCTGTGAGCAAGGACACCTTTCACTAGACCAAGTTACTCAGAGCCCCATCCAACCTTGTCCTTGAACATTTCCAGGGATGGGGCAGCCACAGCTTCTCTGAGCAACCTGTGCCAGGGCCTCACCACCCTCACAGCACAGAATTTCTTCCTAATATCTAATCTAAACCTGCTCTCTGTCAGTTTAAAGCCATTCCCCCATATCCAGTCACTCCATGCCCTTATAAAAAGTCCCTCTCCAGCTCTCTTGTAGGTCCTCTGTAGGTACTGGAAAGCTGCTCCCTGGAGCATTCTCTTCTGCAGGCTGAACATTGCTACACTAAATAGCAAGTTATCACATCTCAAACTTCCAATAGGAAGGAATACTTTGGTAAAACTAATTCTATCAGAGTAAACATATTTCCATATTCAAATGGCACTTCCCAACCTTTGCCTGTCTTGCCTTTAAGTGTCCAGGGAGAGGGTAACTTTATTCAGTGCTTGAAATACACAGCCTTTGCCGGAGCTCATAAATGACAGCATAACACATAATAAATAACAAATAAAAAATAAATATATAAATAATAAATATCATCACAGTTGGTGACATGAAAGGTAGCTGTAACAAGGGTGGGAAGCTTTGGCCAAGAAAAAAAATCTTCTATTTTCCTGTAAATAATTCACTACAGATTTGTCTAGATTAGTTAAAATCTGGATTTCATGCAGAAATTTTGGCAGTGGTTAAAAAAACAAAACACATTGAAGTCAATAAAAATCAGCAAGAAACACTGAAAATAATGTCACTGTGGTGGTATAATGATGTTATAATGCTTTCAGAAGGATGAAATAAAATCCTGAAACAAAACATCACATTGAAATGAAGTAGAATTTGTACAAACTACTGATCCTTGTTTTTTCAATTGAGGAAAATAGAATTACCAAAACACAAGAAAGTTAATCCACGAAAGACTGTAATTTTGCTAACATTGCATAATAGACTTCATATATCATGAAAATGTTCCAGATTCATTTAGTCAGTACTTTTGGCACTAATTTTACACCAAGTCTTACATTAAAGTAACATCTGTTTTCTGACCTTGCTTCATTTTATTACAATCATTTGCCTCAACTTCATCTTCCAGAATTTTGAATCAATATCAACAATGAATTAATTCACTTTGCCAGCCCTCAGGCAACCACATCTCCCATTTCCTCAACTTTTTTCCACTGTACTATATCTTTTGAAGATGGGGGAAAAGGTCAAATAACATCTTAATTTGACATAACAGAATAAATACTTTTATCACATTCTTCAAAAGGATCATATGACATGGAACAGAAAAGCTGTGCCAACACATTAACCAACTTAAGGCAAAGGTTCCCAAAATACTTTAAAGACTTTAAAGTATAATGCAAGCTATAAGTAAAAATGTCATTTTCTTGACTGGTTAAAACTCTCAGTAATGACAAACAGCAGCTTCATATAACCAAATCTCCATTTCCAAATTAAAATTTGGCCAAACCACTGCACTAAAAAGGATCAACATTCTTCCTAACTATTAGGAAGTGTCCCAATCCAGCTAGCAAACCCCAAGGATGAAATCTACTTTCCAAGTTGAGTGTATCTATGACTCACATACTGTTTTTTTCAGCTTTAAATTGATGATTTTGGCCAATAATGGCAGTGTGCTAAATTTTCAATAGTCTATTTTTGCTCTGCACTTTATGTATGTCTATGCCTGCCACTAGGAAAAGGATCCTTCTCCACTCCTTTTTAGTGATTAGAGCAATAACAGTGGTATAGAAAAATGAGAAACTGCCCACTAAAAAAAACAAAGCTGTTGGGAGTGAGGCCCAGGAGTAGCCCAAAGGTCTTCATCCTCATAACAAGTGACATGATGGAAGGATAGGACAAGCTTCACACAGTTTCTTTGGAGAACACAGATCTGGGAACTATCCTTCTTCACTCCCAACAGTACTTAACCAGCTATTCATCCTCCCCTTCTCCTTCACAGACACTTTGCCTCCCAAAACAAGGTGTAGTTGAGAGATGTGCAACCAGAGCTCCTACACGAGTCCTAAAGACCTGGTTCATGCCCACAGTGGCTTTACCCAGGTGTTGTTTGTTGTTTTCAATATACTGTTTGATATATTGGAAAGCAAAGGCACACAAATCATCTGAGTATTACTGTGCAGTGCCCCATGCCTGCATTTACAGCATGACACACAAAAGAGAAAGGAGAGCTTCTCCCTGTTTTCACTGAGCCCCAGAAGACAGCAAGGGACAAAGTGAGCAACTTGCTAACTTATACTGAGTTTGGGGGATCATCACCAGGCTGCACCCTAATGAGCTCTTCTGCTGAAATTTGTTCCTCTGCCTTCTGCAGAAGATGCAGAGGAAGGCATCTTTGCAGGTAGCAGCGGACACTTGAAACCTTTGTCTCCTTCAAGTAAGGCAGCCTAATGCTCAACCTCCACATGCCTGGACAACAGGATTGATGGGACTCTTGTTGAAGCAAATTATTAATAGCTACTACATCTAATGGGAGAGGATAGTTATTCATTAAGGTGGCCTTCAACTAATTAATATGTTGTTGGCAATAAAGACTACTTTGCAGACGCGATCTCTTGCTTTGAAGTGTGCCTGTAATTCAAACCCACTGTTATACTGTAAATAGAATGCAAAGATCATAGAATTGTTAAAGTAGGAAAAGACCTCTAAAATCATCAAACTGTGTCCCCAGCTGCCACATTTAGTGAGGTACTCTGAATTCTTTCAGGGATGGAGATCCTACCACTGCCCTGGGCAGCCTGTTCAAACACCCAACCACATTGTTGGTGAAGGAATTTTTCCTAATATCCAATCTAAATCTCCCCTGGCCCAACTTGAAGCAATTTCCTCTTGTCCTGTCACTTGCTGCTTGGAAGAAGAGATCAAAGCCTACCTGCACACAACCTCCTTTCAGGGCATTGCAGAGAGTGATAAGCTCTCCCCTGAGCCTCCTTTTCTCCAGTCTAAACAACCCAAGATCCCTCAGCCACTCCTTGTAGGATTTGTCCTCTTTGTGACTCTTCCCCAGCTCTGTTGCCTTTCTCTGGACTCAATCCAGAACCTCAATGTCCTTCTTGTAAGGAGGGGCCTAAAACTGACCCCAGGATTTGAGGTGAGGATTTGAGCACCCACCAGCGCTGAGCCCAGAGGGACAATCCCTGCCCTGCTCCTGCTGGCCACACTATTCCTGATGCAGGCCAGGATGTCACTGGCCATCTTGGCCACTTGTCTGGCTCATGTTCAGCTGGATGCTGACCAGCACCCCCAGGTCCTTTTTTGCCAAGCCATTTTGCAACCTCTCTGCCCCCAGCCTGTGGTGCTGTGTGGGGTTGTTGTGACCCAAGGGCAGCACCCACTACTTGATCTTGTTGAATCTCATGCAACTGACCACAAGCCATCAATCCAGTCTGTCCAAATCCCTCATCACATCATTGAATCATGAGGGAGGACAGCAAATTCACAGCCAGCAAGATGAAGGTTTTGAGGGTGGTCTCATAGAAAGTATGCCACTTCTCCTCTGGGTTTATCTTCTGTTTTCAGTGTGTTTAATAAAAGAGAGAAATGGGGAACAGAACATAAGTGCATATTAGCTTTAGTTGTTACAAATTCAGGTAACTATATCCTCAGGAAATAAATCAATTTTTATAAACCTTACTTGATTTCAGGCATTCTACAATCCACTTTCAACATGGATTATGACAGTTATGGCTAAATCAGGGAAGAATGACTTCAATGTCAATGGATCCCAACCGTAACAACATTGCCATTGTGTAACTCGTATTACTTGCCCCATGCTGTCTTTGCCATTCTGCTTCATTGGTCAGAAGTCTTCTTTATCTGCTGTCAACTCCATGTTTGGTTGCTGATACCTACTCATGACTAAACTTGCAAATAAAACACAGCATTCTTCTTATAATAGCATCATATTATGTCTTGGGCACATCCAAATCACTGAATTTCACTAAAGAGAAGCAGATTTTTTTTTTCACTATCTTCAAACACCAGCATACATTTAAATTGTAAAGAAGTTACTCCTTCAGCAGATTGTATTGTGTTTCATTAGCTGTACAGCACTAGACATACACAGACCTCTCCTGAAACAGAGGACATTGGGCTGGGGTATGTAATATGGATTCAAAAATGAATTCTATGGTTATACAAAAATTCAGGGTTAAATCATTCATGCTGACGTGAGCTAACACTCACAGTTCCTCCTGAAAGTTTGCAAACATTGGGCAAGTTTGCTCAAGTTGCAAGAGGAAACTGTAAGAGTCCTCACAAAAAAAAAAATCACCATCAAATCCGGTGCCACCAAATTGCGTGGCAGAAATGAAATTTTTTGCTGTTTAATCTTTGCAAGGATATTAGACCAACTTCAGCACTAAATGTGTGAGTATCCACAGGATCCACCTTGTCTTGTTCTCACTGATATCAAATAGCAGAATCTCCCTTAAATTCAAGGGTGTAAGAACATCCCCCAGGTTCTGGCACTTCACAGAAGCCTATTTATAACTCATTTATTTTGCTTAATTTTAAACTCTGTGTTAATTATATTCCTTCACGGGCATGAATCTAAACTAGGAATGTACCAGTTGGTTTCTCACCCAGCTTAGTGAATTGTTTCAAGCAACTGTTGCAATTTGTCACACATGGTGTAGCAGCAAAGGGTATCCAACAGTTTGCTGCAAACTCGATGAATAGAATTTAAAGTGCTCTGTGATTAGGAATTTTGGGAGGTTTTTAGATTAAGTCCTTGAGATCAGAGGGTGTTTTTAATAGACACTCCTCTTAAGTCTACCAAACATATCCTGAGGGGCTGCAACATTTCACCAATTCGGGTCTGAAAGCCTGACAAGTAAAGAGGGAAGCATGCTCTAAGTGAAGCCTTGTGGAACTACATGCTCAAGCTGGGGTGGCAGTAAGAGTGTAAAAGGAAATACCTCACTGAAGGAAATATGTCACTGAATGTACATGAATAAGAATTCACATCCAAGTTTCTAAGCATATTTTTCACAATTATTGCACGCATGAGCATGAATAAGAAGTTTCTCTAACATTAACCAAAATTAGAAATATCCCACATGCTTTCTATTTTCATAAAGGATTGAGAAGGAGAATTTGGAAGCTCTCTTTGTAGGATAGATTGTAAATACTTGGTGTGACAGTTCACTTGACTGCTCCTGCTTCAAAGGTTCTAAGGAAGAACTGGAGTGCTCCAATCTTAAACACGGGTATCTCTTTTCAGATTATCTTTCTCAAGGGCAAGAATATTTTCCATATTAGCAGGACAGCAGCTATGCAAGTATATTAACTTTAATCAAGTTCTCCTATACCTGAGAGAAATTCTTCTATACTAAACAGAAGATCGGACTAGGAGGCTGACTTAAAGATGCACATTGCATTTGCTCAATATGCTAATTTATTTCATTTTCAAAAACTGACAAATAATTTGACCTCTGTTACTATTTTAACTTTGCCTTGAAATTTCTTGTTTTCTCACTCTAAAAACAACCAACATTTTTGTATTCACAGCATACCACTACTGCATTGTGCAGCACTCAGTATTTTCCGTTGTTTCTAGTCCTGCTTAATGGTCAGTCGATAGCAGATGAAGACCCAGCAGTCACAACCACAGCAAGTTTCACTCAACCAGGCTCTGATCCTGCAAGTGACAGCACACAGCTTGCAGGAGCTTAAAGACTTCAGGAGACTTTCTGCACAAAGGGCAGCACACAGACCTTAAAAAAAAGGCCATTACTAGCAATAATTCTAGCGGATTTAGACTTACAGTAAACTGAAGGACTATGACAATAATTTTCACATCCATACTGCAGACTGCAAGAATTTCACAGCATTATGATTACAACCACACTGGCTGCTCATTAAAGTTTATACCCTTTGTAACTCCACATAACTCAAGTATATAGCTCACAGGCAGGACATGTGATTATGCTATACTTTGAAAAACTGCCTTAGATTGTGCACAAGACCCAGTGTTTAAATGTGACTTCAACACTCACAGGCCACACAGCTAACTTTCAAAGCAAGAACTAAAACCAAATCAGTGTTCACAATGGTTATCCAAGTTTGTTTCAGGAGAACAATAACGAGTCCACAACTTGCATTTTAATTCCACAGTATTAAGTGTTGTGCATAGAAGGTGCTTTAAAAACTGGTAAGACTTCTTCATTGTTTGGCCACACATGGGAAGTTCTCAGGACAACACAAACCATATGAGAAAAGGTGTAGAAGAAGAGGCCAAAATGCCTAAGAAATCAGAATTGGGGTTGATACTGAGAAACAAATTAAGCAGGAGGACTGCAGAAACAAAGAAACAAAAAGAGAAAAAAAATCAAATAAGAATGAAAAGGATAATAACTAATTGGGTAGAGACAAATATAGCCCCTGAGCACATATTCTCAATCAGTATGACAAGATACAGAGCCTGTAATAAACATTTGCATTCTGCGCTCCAAGGAGAAATTACTTTCCTGTGTCATACCATACAAACCACCTGCTTTCATTGCAGGAGTAGGGAAAAGGACCTTTCACTCATCCAAACCTAGTCCAATACATATGATTTGAATAAACTACTCAAATGCATTTTTGACACTTGTAGCCTTGCTTAAACGCTCCATTTAGAGCAGAAGTATCTTACCTGAAGCAGCCTTCTCCCACTTGTTCACTCTACCAAAACTCTTTTCTGCTGGTGCCAGCTCCATTGAACTAGGTTCTTCTAAACTTGCACTGCTTTCTCCAAGCCAAATTTCTAAAGTTTCACTTCCTGTGGGGTCAGTGTATGGGGCACACGAACACCAATGAGCACAGAACATCAATCCTGGAGCAAGAGCTGTTGTCTCAGCACCACATCCCCACAACACTAAGACTTGATTTCTTCTCCACAGGCTAGCAGACATGCTGATAAATCCATGCTCTGCTTCCCTGAACCAGAAGTGTTTACAAGGAGGGTCAATGCTGGCTCAAAAACTTTTTACATGCACCACTATACAGCACACAAAACCCTGCATGCAACAGAAAAGAAACTTGACCAGAAAAGGTCAAAGCAGAACCCAAGAAGGGCAGACAAAGAGGCAGGGGACAATCCACACCGACCATTTTCAAAGCAGAAACTTGTTTTAAGTCAGTTTGAGGTGACAATTTTAAATTAGATGTGTCAAACAGCAGTTAGCTGTCTCTAAAGACCAATTACACATAACTGTACTCTACACAGAAGAATCTTGCTGACCAATTACATAAGTACAAAGTTGCCCTTAAACAAAGCATAGCCTTAAAATACTTTGAAGACCATGTCAGTACTTTCAGGTTGGTACTCCACTAGCCTTCATATCTCCTCAAGAGGCTGACGGTACATACTCCTGGATGGGTATTCTCTGATAGGCAGTTTACAAATGATAATTGGCTTATGAAAGGTGCAAAGGCTTACTTTTCCAGAAGGGGAAAATTGCTGCAGACATCTAAATCAAAGGATGAAATAAACAGTTTATAGCATTGACAGTCCTGAAGACAAAGCTTGAAAGAAAGAAACAGACAAATGATGTTGACAAAAAAAAAAAAATAGCATGGTGGGAGAAGCAAAAAAGGAAATCATGGTAGGGAGTGCTCCTACAGCAGGGTAAAGACTGAAACATGGATTTTTCCAGGAAACTGGGGAGAAAAAGCCTCAACCAAACAGCACATCATTACTAATGAAGACATTTGAAGTAGTGTTGACGAAGGATTTTTTTGGAAACACTGGTAAGCATTATGGCAGAGGGAGGATAACTGCTCCCAAAGAAATTTAGCAGATTTTGAGAACAGGCAAGCTCTCCTGGTCAGGCATAGTGGGAACACTGCTGTCTACTGCCTGCCATCAATCAAGCCATCTATATCCAAAGAGAAATGGGCTGAGATTTCACCTCAGAATGACTTGGTGCTTCTCCACTGGTGCCAGGACAGCTGCTGCAATCTCTCTTGAAGCCCAGTGCAAATACAGCTGGACAGGAAAAGAAGGACGAATTGCCACACCAGCAATCCAGCAGAAGAGTTGCTTAAAAGGCAAGTTTTCTAACACCCCTCATGGGCTGCAATTCTTCCCTCCAGCCTTTGCACAGTTCAGCACATCTTTTGCAATGATAAGCCTGGAGTTACAAAAGTGTACTTTGAATCCCATTTGCACATTCTGCTACATCAAAATGGCACATTCAAATGACTCTTGCAGTGTATTTTGAACAAGTCAAACACAGAACGTCCAATATAGGATTTCCTCTTTCCCCTGCCCATCCCCTTCCTGTTTGTTTACTAAAAACTTTCACTTCCTCAGTGACACTGACACCGGCTCTGGTGGTCACTTAACCCTAGTTCTCCAGTTCTTGTCCACTCACACCTGAATCACAGCTCCCCAGGGCATTTAGTACTTATTGAAGGGTTTTAAAAATCCATCAAAACACATGGTAGGGCTGGGGCTGCCCTGGAGAAAACCATTTTCTGTCCACTGGATCTAATGAATATAAACCTCATGATTCTGGCAAGGGACACTTGAGTGGGCAATTTCAACAAATGCAATAGATGTGCTACTATTCAGATCTTTCCCTACTCAGTTGATATTACCAGGAAATATTCTTTTTGTCTGAATACAGTAGAACTTAGTCATAGGTCAGACCTACTGATTTATAAATGTGTTACCACTACATTGGAATTCACTCAAACATATTCTTTAACTTTTGGTATTAATTTAGTTCTAAGCCCCTACTACAGTCATACATGGAAAGAGAAAACCTGCCTAGCAGCCAAATATACTTCTCTACTAATTCCTGTGATACCATATTTTCTACACTTTAAACCTAATATAAAACCTGAATAAGATTTCATTGAAAAAAAACCTAAAAAAGCCAAACAGATTTGTGTTCACCTATCTGTACAAACTAATGAAGGAAACATGAAAAAAAGCAATAGATTGTAGATACCACATCAGAAAGCCCACTTAGCAGATTATGCTTTTTTTTGACGAACTTCCTGAAACAGCTTAAACCAACAAAGGAGAAGTTAAAAGCACATCTCAGAGGGAGTCCTTTCCCTTCAAAATTTTATCATTTCCATACTTAGAACAGCCCTCTAAAATTTAGAAAACTGCAAAAGGTGCCACTGCAGAAGAGTAGCTGCATCCCATACTTCAAAGCCTTTGGTGAACTATCACGTGTTCCAGTTTAAGATTTCACTATTTCCTATTACAGCTGGCCTTTGCAAATTAAAGTAAGAAATTCTACAATATGTCAGCCACAGGAAGAAGTAGCCTTCTGCCACATGCAGCAGAGACCATAGAGGAAGAAGGACACTTTGTTCAGACTGTTTATTATTGCAGTCCTTTGAACTGAAGACGTAAGACAAGTGTGCTGTGCAAACACAGGAACCAATTGTAGATACTTAAGATGCCAGCAGTTTGAAAAAGATAGGCAGTGCTGACCAAAGGGAAAGCAAAGGCTGGCCTGGACAGTACCAGTCCACCCTTTTAACCCACCAGAGAAATGAAATCTACCCATTACTCCCTTCACCTTTCCCCAGTATCTTCCTTCTTTTCTCCCCAACAAAGTGTTACTGTCAAAATACAATTTCCCTTCTGACATGTGCCTGACGAAAGTAACCAGTCTATTTACCTCTATGAGTAGTTCTTTAAGGCACAAAAAAAATACAAGTATCTCATAAATATTTGCAGGAAATGCTTGCAGCACATCATGAGTTATGCCTTCATGTTTTGTTCCATGAACCTACATTTTTCAGGAAAGATGCTGAACTCAAACGTGAATAATTCAGTCTCGGAAATTACAGCATTTAATGACAATGTCAACAGGAAATGTATCTGAATCAGGCAAAAATAAATATGAAAGCAAAGACCTTTCCATCCTTCCCTGAAGGACAATGAAGTTTAAACTAGGAACAGTCAGACTAAGGACAGTTGCATTGCATTTGTCTTTTATTAGTACAGGCTGATTTTTTGAGAAGACACCATTACTGTTTATGGGGTGGCAGACTCCTTCGCCCTGTATGCGTCATTAAAGACTGTTTTCATACAAATGCAATTTTATATTTTTATCAACGGTTTCCTGTGGTATGGCTTAGCAAGTCTGGAAGTCTTTCTTGTGACACCATCTCTAGTATTCCTACACTCTCATTAAAGAGGGGACAAGAAAAAATGGGAGAAATAGGAAGTAGAAATGAGATCAACAGGACCAAAAAATCTTAATTCTCAGACGGGGAACTGGTTTTTCTATAGAATGAAGCCTTTTTGCTTAGAGAATGAAATCCTACAGAGGCAATATCATAATAAATGCTGCTTAACAGAGTCACATGGTTTGGTGCAATTATTTACACACTCAGTTCCATAGCTTCAAAAGGAAGTATCATTCCCTGCATATAAAGCTCATACAACTCTCAGGATCCCCGGCCCACGGATTCTCCTCCCATCCCTTGCATTAGCTCATGACAGCTCATATCCTTCTGGGATCTCTGTGGGAGCAGACATCCCCCTCTGTGCACAGCCATGCTACCACAGCAGATTGCCGGGAATCCTAGGTTATACCTAACTCCCACTCCATTAATTATTTAGTTAGTTAGTTATTCCCATATGCTTGTCTTCTGTGTTCACTCAGTTTTGAAAAAGGCTCCCTGAACCCCAAGAGTAAAAATAGCTTTACAATTCTCTGGATAGAAGAAAAAAAATGTCACTCAGTTACTCAGGACACCTACATATGGAGAGAAGGAATGATCTCATCCCCTTCCCAAAACACCTAGCCCTTTGACAAAAACAAAAACAAAAATTGTCTCATGATCAACATGTGTTCATCCCAAAACCTCAAAGATTCCTATGAATGTTCAAAATAACATGCAGAGTAGAGGTAGGCAAACATCTCCTTTTTGTGACAGCAATGGAATCACATCTGACATTAAATACAGAATCACTTAAAACTTTCCCAAACGATACAGAGAGGTCAATGTTGCTCCCTGATGTGCCCCACAAGAAGGGCCAGGTCGAACATCTCTGATTTGGTGAGACATCTCACTAAAGAACAAGTATTGACCTGAGCCAGGAAGACCTTGGACTTGTTTTCATTGCCTGTCACAGAACTGTTTCCCTCACACTTGCTGTTCTGTGATGCCATTGAGCTTACAGGAGTCAAAAAGGCCATAGGAAGAGAGGTCACTTCAATTACATAGATCAACTGGGGGAAAAGTACTATGAAATACTTACTTACACATTCATAAATCCTTATGTGTTCATAAATACCTGCAAGGAATAGTTTGAAAAGGGTAACATCAAACCCCACCGTATTAAACAACTTAAAGGTAACTGGGTTTAACCTTGCATTGTAAAGTTTCACAATTGATTGTTTTGTCAGAAAGAGTCATTGCACAACTCCACTGGTCAAGGGGCTTAAAAAGGAAGGTCCAAACCTTACCATGTCTTCTGTATATTTCTGTAGGAAAAACCACTTATTTAATCAGAAATAGAAAAAAGACAGGTATTGTCCAAAGATGATCGTTCTATGTCATTATGGTAAAAAAAATTATCTCAACGGCACACGATTGAAATAGATTTTGATGTTATTAAATAAAGAATTCTTTCCTAACTAGTATGTAGCTCACAAAGTTGAAACAGAGAAAGAAAAAAACTTTCAATCTCAGAAGAGATCCATAAAACGAGACATCTTTTGATCTCACAGTTCATTAATTTCAATCCTTCTCCAAGGTTTCATAACATCCTATTAACAGTATCTAACTGATTTCCAGCCTATTGCTACTTTTTCAGAGAAAACTATTTGAATTTTTTTCTCATCCATACTTTCAGTGCTGTTGATAGCACCTATTAAAAAGTTAACACCTATTCTGTCCTCAGTGTTGGGTGGCAAACGATCCACACAATTTGACTCTCCTTTAGGTAAAACTGAGCTATGTTTTCCCAACATAGCTTTCCAATTTCTCAACACGTATCTTCTGCTTTTTCTTTTAACCATGTAGTGATACTGTGTTGAGTGCAGACTTATCTACGTGGCACTTACACTTTACAGATACTTTCAAGTAACATTACCACTCCTAAATTGCAAAAGTCTTACAGGTACTTGATGGGATCAAGCTTAAAAATATTAATTTTCAATTTGTATTACGATGTCCTAAAATACAATAAGATTGGTCAGAGCGCTTCTCTTTCTTCAAAGGCGGGAACGAAAGGCAAGAGATGGGATATTGATCACGGGTTTCAGATGAAACCAGCTTTGTGCTCCCTATGTATATCTGCGGGAATATGATCTGGCTAAACAAGTTTTAAACGTTAATCCCTTTGGTCTTTAGTGCCAACAGAAGGGAGCAGGGCAGCGAGATGAGTTTGTGCCAACCCATTCACTGCAAACACTTGAAAGATGCAATTTCCACAGAAACTCTAAACTGCTTTACTGAAGGTACAGCATCAGCTCCTAAACTAAAATTGTAAGGAGAAAACCCTTCAAGACTGTTCCTCAGGAACACAGTACCTATAATAGCAGTCTACAAGCAACACCACACACCAAACATCACATTTTCTCATCTCTCTTTTAATTCCAAGCACATTTGAACACACAGTTAAAAGGAAGAAGCTTTAAGTTGCAGAACGCACCAGAAATTACGCTCCTAGAAAAAAAGCAGTGTAAGAAGGGATACCCAGGGATCGCATCACCTCACCTCAGGCAAGGCTATCGTTTTGGCTTGAAGCGCCGACTGCAGACTTGAACCAGTTAATTCCACACGCACCCCGGCACGAAACAGGCAGAAGGCACCCGAGCCCTCCGGATCGCAGCAGAAAGCCAGGCAAAGGGGTATCAGATAAATCACGCCTTCGAGAATGATTAGTGCATCCCAAACGCGGTTATCTCCCTTAAGACCCCATCCAGTCCTAC
>PYHW01009485.1:7323864-7337614 GCA_013186435.1 Turdus rufiventris
GCAGTCCCGGCACGGAACGGAGATCCCGGCGCGGAGCCGCGGTCCCGGCACGGAACGGAGATCCCGGCACGGAGCCGCGGTCCCGGCACGGAACGGAGGTCCCGGCACGGAACGGAGGTCCCGGCACGGAACGGAGGTCCCGGCGCGGAGCCGCGGTCCCGGCGGCGGGGCCGGAGCGCTGCTGTCGCTGCGCGGGCGGGGCGCGGCCCGCGGGTGGTTCGCAGCCCGGTTACTTCCTGCTGCCGGGGAACATTTGCATGTGGTGGACAGCGGGGCGAGCGGAGAGCGAGGGGCCGGCCCGGCGAGCGCAGCTCCTCGGCTGGAGGTGGGGCAGGGCTGCGGCGGGGTGTCTGTTCCTGCAGAGCGAGCATCGTCTAAAAGTTACAACTCAACACAACCCTGTTGGTCTGAGAGGCAAAAAAGGCGGTCTTGTTCCACCAACAGCCAAAAGAGCACCTTGAACTCCAAAAATCCGCTGTAAGCAGCTTCTAAGGTCCATTGTAGGCTTGGTTGGGAGAAATAAAGGACAAGTAAGCTTATCTTTCAATGCTTCTTTTCTTGCAAGAATGATTTACTAGCCTGGTGAAAAGTGAAATAAAAATCTCTCAGGTCAGCAAAACAGGAAATATAAATGTGTGGACATAACAGCCAGAGGATGCAGGTGAAGAGCTTGGCAAGAGCTGGAGTGAAGGTGTCCTGTGTGTTCTGCCAGACCACGTGGGCGAATTCAGGTCATGGAGATTACCAAGGCAGAATTTCAAATGAAAAGTATTTAAGCTTGCCATATAAAAGTGTTTAGATAATGGATCAAGTTTGAGAAACAAAGTGCTACAAAATGCAGGGCATTCAAAGGCACCTCTGGACACTTTCCCAAAGTTCACCAATACAGCCTAACTGGGGGTTGGAGTGGACTTGAGAGCCGGTGAGGACTTCTAACAGGACACCCAAATAACTGAAAATAGCTCATACCCTGCTGGGTTTATGAGGAGAGCCTGATTAATGTCGACAGGACTTACAGATCTTTGGTGCTGATGTAAAGGCCTGCCTCTCCTGGTGATGTGCAGATGGCACAGTCAGTTCACTCTGCTCGGTGTGTGCTGCAATCCCATCTCAATACCCTGTGTCCAGCACACAGGTCACTGCCTTGATCCTCTACAAGACTCAGTCCATAGAGGCAGTGAGACCATAATTTGTCACATTCCCTAATCGGTCCCAGATGTCCCTGGGCATCTGTAGAGCTCAGGAAAATAGTGGGCAATAATTTCTGGTCTTCTTTGAATTCTATCATCAGTGATTAAAATAATGTTGCATAAATACTCAGTATTAGACCAACCTCTAAAAGTATTGTAGGGTGAGACAATAAGGAATTCCTCAAGTTCTGTTAATAATAATAATAATAATAATAATAATAATAATAATAATAAAACAAACCAGAAAACAACCTTTTCCCCAGTGAAAGGTTTATACAAAAAGGAAAGATCTGATTAAATATACATTGTAGTGGGTTTCAGGATTTCTTTTGGTAGGAAATTTGGATTTCAAAAGTTTATGTAAAATGAGCTGTTTCTGTTTGGAAGTGCAGTGTTGGTACTTCAAGTTTCCATTTTCCTCTATAGGGCATGCACCTTGATCTTGTACCTTTATTTTTGGAGAAGTAGTGCACAAATCCCACATCTGTCTGTTCTCCCTCCTTTCCTTTTTATTTCTTCATTTCATTATCAAGTATTCCACGAGTTTAAATTTGCCTCCTAGCAAAACATTGGTTAAAATAAAATTTGGTTTCATAAATGAATAATAGATTCCAGCAATCTAGTAGAATCTTATCTATAATGTGAATAATGTGGAAAAATAAAAGAGGTGCTGAATTACCCTTAATGGACTGCCGTGCAATAGTAAATTGAGGAGAAATAAGACAAACTCATCAGGTCTACCCTGAAAGAATTAATACGAAGAAGGGTTAGAGTAGAATAAATACACTGTGCTTTTTAAAATATATTTTAAAAGACTGGTTGTTGGTATCATTTGAAATGTCATGGATTTATGTATCCTTGCTCCTACTGTTAAGAAGAATATGTACAAAATCTACTTTAGAAAGTGTAAGCAGAAAAGGAACTCTCCCATTATATATTCATCAAAAGGGGAAAAAAAAGCTGATTCCAGCCTCCCTACATCTGTAAATCAGCTGTTCATCACGTTTTATATGTCTTTGTGCGTAGATCAAGAGTTGGGGGATGGTGTGAAATGGGGCAAGAATGAAACTTCAAGCCTGTCACTGAAGGGGAAGTCCTTGCAGGAAGGACTGTGAGTCACATTAGCCAGCCAGCGTTCATGCCCAGCAATTGATTTCCCGCTTTGGGAGGATTTGACTCCCAGACAATGTCTCTACTGCTGATTTAAGCAAGGCTGGAAGGCACTGCTCCTGTATGGAGGCCAGCTGGCAATGTGGGATTCCACATCCATGCTCTTGGCATGGGGACTACCCCAAACTGGCCCATGTGTCCTGGTTTCTGCTGGGATAGAGCTCATTTTCTTCTTATTGGCTGGTGCAGTACAATGTTTTGGATTTAGTACGAGAATAATGTTGGTAACACGCTGTAGTTTAGTTGTTTATGCTTACCCTAAGTCAAAGCCATTTTAGTTTTCCACGCTCTGGCAGTGAGCAGGTGCACAAGAAGCCAGGAGGGAGCTGACCTGAACTGGCCAGAGGGATGTTCCATACCCATCATACCCAGTAATTGTATATATTATTATATATTGGGGAAGTTGGCCAGGAGTGTGCTGATCATATCTTAGGGATGGGCTAGGCACTGCTTAGTGGGTGATGAGCAACTCTCTTGGACAACACTTGTTTCTTCTTGGGTTTTATTCCCCACTCTCTTTCTCTTTTTCATTACTACTATTATTTTTACTACTACTACTACTACTACTATTCTTTTTTACTTTATTTCAATTATTAAAACATTCTTTTCTCAACCCCTGAGTTTACACTTTTTCCCAGATCTCCTCCCTATCCCATTGGGAAGGGGCAGTGAGCGAGCAGCTGCCAAGTAATTCACAATTATAAGCCACACCTGATTATAAGCTGCATGTCCTGGTATCGGCAACATTTAGGTCTTCGTCCATATATAAGCTGCACCCAATTATAAGCCACACTTTCGTTCGCAGCGAGGATGCTTGCAGAACTTTCACAAAGTTGACAATTAGTAACAGAATTGCGGGATCGTGGAGTTTACTGGCTCATCTTGGGGCCGTGTGGGCTCGGATTGACCCCACTTTTCCCCTGCCAGGGCTGGACGAGCATGGATCAGGCCCGCTGCCTCCCCGCCGGGATCATGTGGGCTCAGATCGGTTCCACCTTTCCCCCGTTGGGGCTGGGTGGGCTCTGGCTCGGCTCAGGGCCATGCAGGCTCACACTTCCAGGTTGGAAAATTTCTGAACTTCATCAATATATTGGCCGCACCTGATTATAAGCTGCACTTCCAGGTTCGGACCAAAATTTTAGTCAAAATGGTGCGGCTTATAATAGTGAAATTACTGTACTTGCCAGCTGGGATTAAGCCACAACGCCATGTTAACTTTCAGATCAGCTCTGGAATACTTTTTGAGAGTGGTAAGTGGCCTGGGATGGATCGAGCAATTCGTCAGTAGACTCAGAGGAATGTCCAATGATATTTGGTTGGGCACTGTTAATTACTGACTTAATGAGCCTTGTAGGGTCCACACCAATCCCTCTACAAACCTGTGTAAGCAGCTGCTCTGGTGCCTGTTTGAGTTGTGTCTGGGGGCATGAAGAGGCAAAACCTGCAGGAAACAGTGGCTCTGGGCAGTGAAACACTTTGTCATGGACAATGAAAACAGGCAACAAACTTCCATCTACATTTTAAATATTCCTTCATCTCATTGTTGCTGAGCTCTTTCTGCAGTATGTTTGAATACAAAAGCAGAGCATTAATAGAAGACTAAAAAATAGTGAGTAAAGCATAAATGGCATAATCAGGGAATTAATTTGAGGGAGATCACAAGGAATACCTGGGTTCATTCAATTAAGGAAAGAGCAGGGAAAAGATCACTTCGTTCAAAAATAGATTTGCAAGGATTAAAACTATTTATAAAATAACAGGGAAAGATAGAGCACAGACACATGTAAAGCTAAAACATTTAGACGTCTGGCTGTTTTGTATGAGCCAGAGTTTTGGAATCACAGTAGACGCAGTCAAACATCTTATCTTTAGACATTCCAGCACTTACACAGTCACTACTTGTATTGTTTTTCTCATAATTTTATCTCAAGACATTATCATTAAGTAAATTGCCTATTGTCAACATGCTTTATAATAACGTAGCAATTTTTAAACTAGTAGTACAGAGTGGATTATAAAAAATGAGATACAAGTCATGCAGTCATTCTTCACTCAGTGTTGCTGGAGAAAATAAAAGCTGTATATTCTTTAGCATTAATATTTCATCATTGCCTTTCTTATTGTAACCTACTATTTTAAAGAAAGTCATGTTGACCTATAAGCAGAATATTTATAAATTTTATTCGAAGTATGCCTTTCATATGCTAAAGATGGGTTGCTTTTGTTTGTTCAAAGAAAAATAATATAGAAAATAAATTTACTTTGAAGTATGAGACAACAAGTTAATGCATCTTATATGTGGATATTCATCAGTTCCTATTCTCATTTCCAGTTTGGAGCCTGGGAAAATTAAGTTTTGTGACTCTAAAGAGAAATTAAAACAAACAAACAAAAAAATCTTAGTTTTTTAAAGGCCGTTCCATTATGATTATTTGAAATATATCACACAGTAATTTACAATCTTGACTAATTTTGTGATTAAAATTTTGGAAAATATTAAAAAACACTTTGGGGATTAACGCACAGATCGTTGTAAACTTCATATATGGACTCAACATGCATTTGACCTGCTGTTCAGACTAACAATATACATACTAACTAGGCTAAAGCTGGGAAAGCTGGCATCATTCCTGTAGGCAGGGGTCTACCTAAAGCACAGCCACTTGCATTTTATTACACTAATATTTTCTGGCCATAAATCCTCAATTCAGCATTTTTTATTTCATCTTATTACTTTCAGTTTCCATTAACCACTTACAATAATACAGGAGATAGAAAAAATACTTGCCTTGAGATCCTCTGATTCTGAAAGTTAGTAAAAGATGGTTCTTCTGCATCTTTGTTGATTTTAAGTATTTTATTCACCTGCCAATACCTGTTTTTATACTTTGAAATCTGTCCCATTTTGTTTCTGCTTGTTTTGTGGCTGTGAGTGGAAAAATTGCTATTTAGTGAACCAAAGCAGGTCCAACACTGGAAGCCAATTTGAGAACCATCTGCAATAAACTGGGTTGTGTTGGTGAGACAGCATCTTGGCTATCCTGATGGAGACTGAAAATGGACTGTGTGCACTCTACAGAATCCCCCAATTGCCTTTCTGTAGAAAAGACAGTTTAAATGAAGCTTTGTTGTGGTTCTCATGAATATCATCTTCCAGAGCCAAGAAAAGCAGCTGGACTGATGGGTTCTTCACAGTTCATTCGGGTAGGCAATGAGAAGGTTGAGCTGACAACTAGTGATTCCAGGAGTATTCCTCTATTAAAGGTTTGGTGCCATTTGCAGATATCCTGATTGGCCTGAAGAGACTGCCCACGATAATAAAGAATGTGTTTAATTTATGCTTAATTTAGTACACAGCTCTGTGATCACTAATATTGAATTACCTGAAAGAACAGATTTGAGCTAATTTGGGAGCAGGTGTGTGTGATCATTTCAAATTAGCAAGATCACACTGTGGTGATATCTTTGTCTACTTGTTTGTTTTCTGCCTTGCATTTGGGGCATTGCACTCTCAGGGGACATAGAGAATGTTTTGGAAGGCAATGCTACCTGTAAGGGCAACCTCATAGGGGTGATCTCTTTATTCCCTGTGTCCTGACCTGGCACAATTTTCCATCATCGGAATGTCAAGAGGAGCTAGTGCAGATCATTTCACAGTCTTTCCTGTCTGATGCTGTGCAGCCATACCATGTACAAACCTGCTGCTGAGCCCATTTGGAGTAGTGGAGTTGCTGAATAACCTTCATCTTGAATGAGCCTGCTTACCTCTTCTTCCACTCAGCAGCAACTTAGCTGCTGCTAGGACTTCTGGCTTTACCACCTCAGGCTGGGTTTCCAAAATGCTGTGCAGCATGTCTAAAAGGCTGCTGGAGGGCTTCTGAGCTGCCCTTCCAAACCAGGCTCTCATCTGCAGGCTGTGTCCTTCACAAAAACTCAGAGCCAAAAGAGCAGATGGGGGCAGGGTAGGAGTGGAACAAGTGGAGCTACAGCCAGTCCCTCCACCAGCTGCAGCATGATCACTTCCTGTGAGATTTGTGAGGGTCACGTCAGCAGGGACAACCTGACCAATTGTTTTCTGTTGAGTGGTTGACAGCTGTTTGCAGTAACTTGAAATCACGCATATGTCGGACATGAGCAGTAAATCATTTCTCTCTGACTTTCCTGTTCCCAGTTCTTGTTTCCCCATGAAGCTCTTTGTATCCTGTTCTTGGAGACAGGCCCTAGTGGCTTTGGAATCCCAGCTGTGCCATCCCATCCGTTTCAGCTTTGCAGATCTTCGCCCCAGAATTTGGAATATTTGAAATTTCAACCCTGGACATCTCTAATATCATCCAGCCCTTCTGTGAGAGCCCCCAAACGATGATCTTGGCTGAAAAAAAAAAGTAGAAAGCAACCGAAAAGCAACGGCATAAAGAAACCAATATCTTGAACAAAAGTGGACAGAGGCCCTATTTCCAGACACACATGGAATGTGGAGGGTGGGCACTACCAGAGTTCTTGTCTTGGATCAGGTTGTAGCAAGTAGCTCATACAGTGTCTCCTGCTGGCTGTGCCTGCTCTGGTAGGAGCTGTTCCTTAGCAGCTGCTGAGCCTTGGGTAAGTTATCTGGTGTGGAAGTGTTTAGGATAAGATATGAAGCAGTCAGGAAGGCTAAGTCTGAGGTAGCAGGAAATTCTGAGGAAGTAGGAATTGCTGATATTCTCCAAGGTCCCTATCAACCTGGTCTGAATCTATGCTAGTACTTGTCACCTGGATCCACTCTTTGGATGTCCTAGGATATTCTATTTACTATCACATCTACCTCTTTATTGCATCCACCCATTTGCTGCCACAGGACTGTTGAGCTTACTGGCTACCATGCACACCCTGTTCTTGCTGTTCTTTTTTTGGCAACAGTCAACTGATTTGGTTTAGCAGGTGAATACAAGTAGTCCTGGTTCTTCTCTTATCTAAACAAGTCCTGAAACGTTAGGAAAGTTATTTGAAAGTCTAGACCAGCAGCTTCTGCCCTGACTGGGTTAGCTCAGCTTCCGTGTGGTGCAGCCTAAGGGGTGGTTTCTGAGGAACACCAGCTCTATTTAAGGCTTGCATAGGTTTATGACTTGACTTTGAGTCAGTGCCAATTCTGTATTAGTAGACTGTGAGAATGCCCAGGCAAAGGGTTAAGGAAAAAAATTGATGAAAAGATGTGAGGCAAGTCAGAAATCTAGGGTAAGATCCATGACAAAAAATCTGACTGGCAAGTGTCCGTTAGAGATGACCAACACAAGTAAGACTGCAAGCTTGCACTGACCTCCAAGGATGGTTGTCCACCCAGGATGGCAGAGACAAACAGGGCATTTGGGCAGACTCTTGAAACAGTGCTAGCTGTTAAAGAGCCTCTGAATTTCTAGTTAACAACCATCCTAATTTAAAGCCAGCTTAAAGTTCATTGATACAAATTTAAACCATCAAAATTTTATACTGTATGTATTAGGGCAGTGTTTTGTATTACACAGCTACTGCAATGTTGGTCCAGTAGTATTTAAAGTAAGCTTTACTGCTGTGCTGGACCACAGCCCTGGAGGCAAGGGTGGCAGTATAAACACAACTCAGATGTCAAAAGCAACTTTAGACTGAGCTCTGGAGTGATTAGGCTATTGTCGTAGATGGCAGGCCTTTAAAGGGATGTCAGATTATTTAAATTAATTTTCATCCATATGAAGTAAATTGACAAGCATATTGGCAATGTTTTTCCTGTGGTCCATGCTGTACCATTGAATTTTATTAAACAACTTCCATTAACAGGTTGAACTGTTCACACTACTAACACGAGGTCATTAGTGCAAGCTGAAATTGGGTTCCATGCATGTGCACACACTGCTGCTGCTGAGGCAGCCCTCTTGCCAATAAAGGGCTAAATTTTAGCTTCCTGGTACTCAGAAGTAAATCAAGCTTACTCACAAAAAGAAACACGGACATGCACTGTGTAGTCCCCAAACCAACAGAGAAGCATACATTGCATTAGGCATGCAAATTGCTCAGTGATAGTTATGGCCAATTTGCTATTTGTTGTCTATAACATGATTTCTTCAGATGCATCTCTGAGTGGTCTTATGAAATGTGCAGGCCCAGAGATAAAGTGAACAAATACAATCTTTAATGTTCTTGATTAAAATATGATACATAGTAGATTCTAAGTTAATTTCAGTTTCTACATAAATTATAGTAGAAAGAGTTCTTCTTGTTTTACATTTGTGTTAAATAAAATAAAGATGGTGAAAATAAACAGGAAAAACTACATTATTTTGAGCTTGAAAGACAAAAAAGCTAATATAGGTTTTCCAAGTCTTTCACCTCCCAGGAAGGCTACTGAATAGGGAGCTACAAAGAGAATGAAGGGTATCAGAACCATCCAGAAGATATATAGCTACTAAGGCACTCTCAAGCACTTTGGATATTGTCACTTGCCACCCCCACAGAAAATAATTTCTTCTTAAGGTCTAAGCTAAATATTCTCTCTTTCAGATTGGTCATTCCCCCTTGTCCTAGTCACTTTTTGCTCTTGCAAAAAGATCATTCATCTCCATCTTTCTTGCAGGCTCCCTTCAGATACTGAAAGTTCGCAGTTAGGTCACCCCCAAGCCTTTTTTTCCCAGGCTAAACAAACTCAATTCTCTTAGCCTTTCCTCATAGGAGAGGTGCTCCATCCCTCTAATCATCTTGGTGGACAAGGTCCAACAGGTCCTTCCCATGCTGGGTCCCCAGAGCTGGGTGCAGTGCTCCAGGTGGGGTCTCAGCTGAGCAGAGGGGCAGAATCCCCTCCCTGGCCCTGCTGGCCACACTGCTTTTGATCCAGCCCAGGACACTTTTGGCTATGAGTGACCATGGCTGGATCATGTCCAACTTCTCATCCACCAACAACCCCAAGTCCTTCTTGCAGAGCTGCTCTGATCTGTTCATCCCCCAGCCTGTGTTGAGGCAGGGAGCTGCTCTGACCCAGGTGCAGCACCAGCACTTGATCTTGTTAAACCTCATCAACTTGAGATCCCCATATTTCTTGAGATTGAGATTGAGATTGTCCAGGTTCCTCTGGATGGCATCCCATCCTTCAGGTGTGGTAACTGCCCCACACACCTTAGTGTCATCAGCAAATCTGCTGAGGGTGCATGCAATCCCTTGGTTTATGTCATTAATAAAGATATTAAATAACACTGGTCCCAATACAGACCTGACTCGTCACTGATGTCCACTGGCACTCTGAGCCATGGACCACTACCCTCTGGATGGACCTGTCCCTTTGATTTCTTATCCAGCTAATCAAATCCCTCTCTCTCCAATTAGAGAGAAGGATGCTGTGGGGGACCATGCCAACGGTTTTACAGCAGTCCAGATAAATGACATCTGTAATCCTTCCCTTGTCCTGAGTACTGATGTTGTCACTCCATCTTAGAAGGTCACAAGGCTGGTCAGGCAGGACTTGCCCTTGGTGAAATTCCATCCCTTGTTGATAACATTATTATTTTAATATAGGTCACAGTTTTGGAAAACTATTGACTTCTACTTAGATGACTAATCAAACAGATTAGTCAGGAAGATTTTTTTAAATGGAAAAAATACCCACTGCAGAGGTAGGTGATTCATAATTTGCAGGTATTGCTGAAAATGTAAAATATCTAATTGACTGAGTAAATGACACTAAATGTTTCCTCTGAAAAGGCAAATTTGCACACATTTTAAATCATGGGGGCTGCTTTCCCATTGCTTGGTGACATTACTGAAATGCTGTGCCATTATCTCTGCATACATGTAGTACATTGTCAGGAACTGACATTACCCAGCCTCCAAAGAACCTGCCTGCCCTGATGTGTCAAATCAATGTCTCCCAGCTACAGTAACAGGGTCATTGAGCAACAGCCAGTTGATCTGTCAAGCTCATGATCAGAGGAAAGGTTCACAGCAGTTCCAAAGCAGAAGACATTTCTATTAGTGACAGCTACAGCCCTGACGACCATTTTGAGCAAAAACTTTCACGTGACTCTTTTACAAGAGGCTTCCAGAAGATAAGGATTCTCCAAAACAAATGGGAATTGTGGCTGCACAGCAAGTTCAGGGAAATGCCTTCTGCAATAAAAGAAATAAAGGAATCTGAACCTGGGAATCACTGTCTGCCATTCCTACATCTAAGGGCTGTTTGTCTTAGGCATGAGTGCTTGTGAGAGAGCAAGTCTAGCACAAAAACCAACTGAGCAACTATCTTGTGTGAATAACCTCCTACTTCCCACTCTCCATAATTTATGCACACTACTGCAAAATTAATTAGACTTTTTGTAAGCCATTTTTGAGAGAAAACCACATCAATGCTAACCTTTAAAATGAATCAGTGGAACAACAGCTCTCTCAGATTAAAGCTTTTTGAAAAAAAATTATTGAGATGCTCTAGTAATCTAGCAAAAGAGCTGTTACAAATCACAGCTGGAACTGTGTGGCCACTTTTCTCATGCTATTTTTTTTTCCTTCCTACCTTCTATTTTCTTTTGCATGTGGTGTCCTAATTGGTCAGTGCTTTGTTTTTTGAAGGTTTCCCTCCTTGTTCTCTTTATTCTTCTTTCTCCTTTACTTTTTCTTCTACCCTATTATCTTTCACCCCTTCCTCATCAGTGATCAATTTGCAGACTGGAGCTGGTTCAGCAGAGGGCCACGAAGATGGTTAGAGAGCTGCATCACAACGATGCATGAGGAAAAGCGGACACCTGTGTTCATCATGGGGAAGAAATGGCTGGATGAAGGTCTAATTTTAATGTTCAGCTACTTGAAGATGTGTTATAGGGAAGAATTTTTGGGTGTGCTGAATGAAATGATAAGTTGCAATAGCCAAAGTTACAGCTGTAAAAATTCCAGATGGATCTAAGGAAAAGTATGAGGGTAGTTAAACCAACAAATGTCCAAAGCCTGTAGGATCTCCATCCATGGAGATACTCAGAAATCCTAACCCTAATTTGAGTGGGAAGTTGAACATTAAACGTCTTTGATCTGCTAATCTCTGTTTGCTTAAGGGTTTCTCCTCAAATAACCTTCTCTTCAACCCACCCCAGTGAAGCTTTTTTCCCTACCTGGTCAGCCATCAGCAACTCTGGCCCCAAAGTGAGACCATGCTTTTTATTCACATACACACCTTCCACTCAGCAATTTTTCATCATGTTCTCCCAAGCCTGGTTGTCTATGAATGGGAAGAAGTTGCTTTAGCTCGTTGTTGATCTGCAGATAGTGGCTAGAAGAAATCTATGCAACAAGAAATCTGCTGGAAAAACTTGGTGCCCATGAGGTTGAGCCCACCCACCAAAATTGTACCCTGATGCTGTATCCAATGTCTGCCTAGGAAAGCATTTCCACTGCGTGCAGCTATTTCACTCCATGATATTTAAAAGGCAGATTGAGAAATACAGCTCTTAACATCCAATATAATGTAATGACAGGAATAGCAAAATCTTGATAAGAAACAACAGAGATATTAAGATACATTTGTCCCGAGTATGAGGCAAAGTGTACAAAAAAAGGACAAAATTATAATAATTGTAATAATTATAATTGTATAATTATAATAAATATTTTAATTTCATGTGAATAAAAATCCAAGTAGCAAATATCTGAGAACTGCATGGTGACTGCAATCAGTAATATACTCTTTCTTGAAAGGAGAGTTATGAATAGCAGTTTTGGCAAGAGTCTGGTTTTGACTACCAACAGCAGCATTAACTTGCTTTTATGGCATTCAGAGCAAAGTTAAGGCTGCTCACTAATTGTAAACACATAAAGAAACCTTGCACACCGTTTTTCCCTGAAAGAATTGTCCCAGAATACAAACTGCTTAGAATGAGAAGATTGGACTTGATGACTCAGAGGTCTCTTCCAACCTAATTGACTCTGTGATAAAAATATTTAATTTTGGCACTTAGAAATGTCATTGAAATGACAGATTCCTCAGATATGGCAGGTAGAGTCTTCAAGGATTAATCAGCCCATTTACTTTTGATCTGGTTGCTTCCCCCTTATCTGCACAGTGGAGACTACAAATGAAGATAGAGAGGAACCAACACGAGCTACTTCTTTAACAAGAGAAACAGCGAAAACCTTTGTGAAGGAGTCCTGTGGGATTCCCACTGCTCAAAGAAACTGCCAGGTTGCACGAGACAGAGGGGGAAAGAGGAACTTGGCAGTGTAGAGGACTTCACCACCAAACAGCCACACTTCAGGAGCATGTGCCAGGAGGGAGCTGACAAGGAATACTCAAAACTTTTTGGACCTTCAAATGGGGAGTGTGTGAATGTGGGGAGGCCTGGGGGGAGCCCCCAGGCAATGGGGGTGAGCTTCACCCAATATTCCAGGACTGCTTTCCTGGGTGGTACACTTGTGAGGCTCTTGGGAGGAAAGGGTTAAAACAGGAAGATTGATAGTTTTGCTCAAGCTTGAAGCTGGGAACACTAAAAATGATGGTTTGGACAAACACTATTTTGTATGGCGACTGTTGTTTGTCCTCTGCCTGTTTTCAGGAGAATTCCTGCCAGGGGCATGGTGACATTTTTGTCATGGTGGGGCAGGCAGCGAGCTCCCCTCCCTGCTGCCAGCTAGGATGAACTTGGCCGAACACAGCCCGTGTCCCTGTGTCTCTGTGACCAGGCCTTGTTAGTGAGGTCATGAAATAAACCTACTCTTTGCATTTTGGCTGTGGTTTGAGGGCTGCTCATGCTACCTGTACGTGTGAATTTACAGAGAGGGGGAGTGTGTCTGGCACACTGGACTGTGAAGGCAAAGAGAGGCAGAGATGTCTGTAAGAGAGTCTGATGGTTCTTGTTCAGCTGACTGGGTGGGCGAAGGCAAGGCTGTGCCTCAGCTCAGCTCCATGGGGTCAGGAAGCACCTGCCTGGGACCACCACCCTGTGCACCTGCAGCCAGCAGCTGTCTGCAGCACTCTGAGCCTGAGTGCATCAGCTCAAACTCCTGTGCAGAGCAGTCATGCAGCACTTCCCAGAGCCCCGGGCAGCCCCAGGCACAGGCCACAGCTTCTGGGAGGACACACCACATCACCCCCTGGGACACCCCTGCTCTGCAGCTGCAGGCTCCATCTCCCAGACTTCCAGCCCCAGGAGACGGGGGCGAAGCCAAGCCGTGAAAGGACAGCTTCCTTTGTTCCTTTGTCATTCTCTTGCATTGCCTGCAAACAGAACCGTGCACCTTGAGGACGGTTTGTGCCGTGCTAAAGGCCAGGGCAGTGTGACCTCCATGTAAACCATCCACCAGCTCTCTGACAGATGAGCATTTTGGCCAGACAAAGCAGGCTGGATAGAGGCAGTAGGTGGACAATTACCCACTCCTCACACAAAAACAAGTACAGTAATTTCACGACCATAAGG
>PYHW01009485.1:7345269-7370844 GCA_013186435.1 Turdus rufiventris
AAAAGAAAAGAAAAGAAAAGAAAAGAAAAGAAAAGAAAAGAAAAGAAAAGAAAAGAAAAGAAAAGAAAAGAAAAGAAAAAGAAAAGAAAGCTTTCTTTGCTTCCAGTCATTCTTGTCTTCATTTAATGGAATTCCATTTTTGGGAGTAGTAGCATGATGCAACTGAGAAAACAGCTATATAAAAATTCCCCCTCCCTATTCCACACTGGCATTCAGCTGCTCTAGGATACCTTATCCTGTGGCTGCCGAGGGAGAGAGGGGGGTGGAAAGGGGAACGTATTTGCATTCCTCGTGCTTTCTCATTTTGGAAATTTGATCCATCTAGTGCATAGATAGGTTTATAGAGAGAGAAATGCTGCAGATTATAATCCAGACTCTAATTAGCTCCAGAACTAATGAGCTGTCAGTCAGTTTGTGTTTCTACAGCCGTGTGCCCTGCACCAAGATCAGCTCTAGGCTTGCCATTTCCTCCAGATTTGTGCAACCTTAGACGAGATGGATCCGGACTGTCATCCTGATTTTTCAGTTTCTCAGAGGAGTCTGGGGAGTTGGGGTCTGACTTTGTCTGCCCAGGGCTGTGATTTGCACGTTTCCATCTGTGGACAGCCCCAGTGTGCTGAGTGCTGTGCTGTGTCTCCTTGTGCCTTTCCGGATGCCTGCCATCTGGCAGACCCCACTCCCCTTTGAGTACTCTGAAGGGGGTGACGGATTTGCTTGCCACCAGGCACACAAACACACACATTGTCCGGGGCTGGCTGTGTGCCCTGCTCCTCCCAGCTGAGTGCAGCCCACCCACTCTGTACGTCTCAACCTGGATGCATAACCAGCTTAGTATGCAATAATCATTAATTCTTATTTCAAAACAATCTTGCCCTACTTGCTACTATATCATTAATTTCGAAGAGTTGCATAATTTCTTTTCTGAGTTATACCCAGCAGCTCCTTTCTACCTTGTAGCTCCCAAAACTGTGTTTTCCCAAGCATCCAGGGGTGTGGGGATGGCCAGCATCCTTGGGCATTTGGGGCATCACAAGATGGAGATAAATGGGAAAGAGGGGGAGGCAGAGTGTGAGATAACCTATCTAGATAACTGTGGTGTTTACATAGCAGCATCTGGTATTTTAGGAAAACCCATGGCAGATATGTAATCAACAGAATAATATTTATTAGCAAATTAATCTCTGAGCCAACAGCTGCAGCTCTCACATGAGGTGACACATAGATTTAGTCCATAGAAAATGGAATAGAAAGGAAAAGGGAAAGAGAAAGGATTATACTTTTGGAGGCAGCCAGGATTTGGGTGTTCCCTGTCCTGGGCTATGCCAGCATTACTCCAGTTCCCAGTTGCCTTTTTCTGCTTCAAACCAGCCCTCACAGCTTGGAGCAGGATGCCCTACATCCACATGGATCTTGCCTGCAGCTGGTGGCCCCCGCTTGCACTGTCCCATCTGGGACTGCTGCTCCCTAGAGAATGAGATACTGGTAGCTTGCCAGCCAGCCTGACATCAGCCAGCTCAAACTGAAACAAATTTTAAGTGAAAGAAAAGTGAAATTACATTGATATGCAAAGTAGAAGTGTTCAGTTGCTGCCTTTAGAGACAGAGAGACACAGAAATATGGAGGACAGATAGCTAGCAGTGATTTTCTCCCTTTTTTTTTAAGATGCAGTTGGCCCTCCAGTTCTCCCAGCTAGAAAGTTTCAGGATACTGAGCTGGGTGGTGTTCAGTCACTCATAAGGCACGGAATTAAGGCACTGGGCAAGGCACCTGTTATCTCCAGTATCTCCAGGCTGGTAGTTTAATTTGGATCACAAACACATTTTTAAAATAATTTTGTGGTTGCCCCCCTTACAGCGGCTCCAACTGCAGCCCAGTCCCTGGAGCGTGCAATCTGGATTCCTGCCAGGGAAAACTTAGTCAGATCACTGCAGCCATGAACATGCATGGGACCAAGTTACAGCTGGTCTGTGATAAAGCCACAGAGATGTGTGGCTGCATGGGTCTCTGCGCTGGCTGTTTACCTCTTCAGGCTCCCTTCCCAGGGTGCTGCATCACTTGCTTGCATGGACCTAGCTGGAGTAATTTCTCCAGCATGGCTGGACACTGATTTAGGGATTGGAATCTGTGTTGACTTCATAGGAAGGCAATATGACAGAGAGAAGACTGAGAATCTCTCCTTGGCTACAAGGAAGGGATATATATGGGGCTCACACCATCCATGGTACCAAGTAAGCATTCAGCTAGAATAACCAGGTATCAGCAAGAAGTCATGAATTCAAAAGTTGTTACACATTTCTTACTACACAATTGCAGTTCTTTCATGTTAACCCCCCATACTCTGGGCAAATCCATTTTATAGTGCAAGCAGCAAACTACAGCATTGCTACTTTCTCCTGTGGTCAGAACACTAAGTTCTCACACTCCAGAAGGTAAGTGCCATCACCTAAGGCCCAGACACATTTTGACCTGTTTTTAATGAAGATCTAACCAGGAAAGCACAGTGCAGCTGCCAGCCTGCCTAGATGGAGGCTGGCCACTCATTCCATTGCCTCCTTCCTTTGGCTTTCTTTGGAGACCCTTGGGGAGCTTAAAGTGTTTCAGATGCTGTAGAGAGGGTATCTGGTACCACCCTACTGCCTGTTCTGGTTGCATTGGCCAGTTATTCTTTGCCCCCAGCATGGGACAGCTGGCTCCCAGGCCTACCACTTGAAGCATCTGTGGCATTTTTCTTTAAAATGCAGTTTGCCTGGTGTGCCACAGGGATTGAGAGTCTTGCTGTGGCCAGCATAGAGCAGTTTGTGTGCTTACTTCCTCAGCAATAAACTGTGGAAACTGATAGTGCTGGTGGAGATCCTAGCATTGCCACTCAGCATGTGGTCTCAAAAACATGACTTGATAGCTGTCACCAAGGTTATCTGATTCCTTTTCTTGAGTAAATGAAAAATAAAGATCCTGTCACAGCCCAAAAGGCAATACAAAACTCTTATTACAGAAAAAGAGAGGAAAGGAAGGGGCAGTGACTGCTTAACACAATCTGGACTCCAGCAAGAATTCGATCTTTCCTTAATTCTGCTTTATCTGAGTTACTGCAAATTGCCGTGGATTTTTGCCATTCCTCTTTGCTGATGATGGTCCTGCAGCAGTGCAGGGCAGCAGCATCTTTTGCACAAGCACAAACTGTGCAATATTCCAGGTCTGCTCCCAGGCACTCCCTCTAGCCCCTGCAGTAGCCTGGGCATGACAATCTGCTGCTTCTTTCTCTCTTAAAACTCATGAAACTTTTTGCAGGACCAGATAAACTGTGATTTGTAAATTCTTGCTCTTTTTATTTCTCACCCAAACAGGTGACTGCCAAGATGGGACCCACTGCTCCTTGGAATTTCTTCTCCTGGAGTTTTCCCAGGTCCCTAATCCCTGTCACTCATCATGCCTGTCAACATGGCCAGATACTCACGTCCACTTCCCTTGTGGTTCATAGCTGTCAAACAGCTGCTCTTTGCTGGTTCCTTTTCTGAGCTGAGTTGAGATCATGAAACTTCTAGGGGTTTTTGCATCTGGCATAGCTCTTTTTTTTCTTTCCTTTTTTTTTTTTTTTCCCCTTAGCTATCTGACTGTTGATTTTGCCAATTCAGCCAGATTGGATTCTTCTTGGTAGACCTTAATTCAGCAGCCTCTGCATCCATTTTTGAACTGCTTTCTCTACTTGCAAAGCAACTAAATGATTTCTCCACTCCGAATTTTTAGAAAAAGTGATAATAATTTTGGATTAGGTCATTCTTCTTATTAACAGAGAAAACAAACATGCAAGCAGTCAGACTGTTTCCAGCTTCAGCTTGTTTATACTAAATGCTTTGATCTTTAAACAAAGCTGATAAATTGGAGCAGCAGCAGGGACAAGCAGCATGGTCAACCCAAAATGCTGAAAAGTCATGTCAGCTGCTATCTCTATGCCTCAGGCCAAAACATGAGGTGAACCTGCCGACAAAACAATTTAAAATTAGTTACATTTTGGACATTCTTATCTGATTTCTGAACTATTGCAACGCATCCAGGTCTTGTTACTATGTCAGCTGTTTTATTGGGAATTTTTCAGGTTGGGTTTTTTTTGTTGTTGTTTGTTTTCAACTGCAAGGACTACGGATTTATTTTTAGATGAAGGTTGGGGTTTTTTTTCAAACAATGCTTTTTACAAGCTGCAGGGGGAAAAAATTGAAAGACTGCCAGAAAAGTCACAAAATTTGGTAGTAAGAAGCAAAAGTGCTCACAAGCAGTGTGTCTTGTAGAAGCCACAACCCAGGCACTTTGGCATTCAGCTCTGCAGCCTGAATACAGCCCTGTGGGCTTTGCTCTATCCTGCTCCCAGTATTTGGCTCACTCTGAGCCTCAGGAGCCCCTGCATGTTGGTGTCCCACTCTGAATTACATGACCACAAAGGCTGTTCTCAAACCTGACTTCTCAGCACCTGTTCCTGGCAGGGTTAAGGAATACCCTGGTGGGTAATTTCTGTGTAAGGTCTAGAACTCCCACAAGGCTCATAATTTTCATGAGACCAGCCCTTTCCGTGTCAAAAGCCCACACTGAACACTTCCTGAAGCGTGGTTTCTCCTGCGGGAGGAGCCCAGAGCTCCCCACACAGCTGCTTCCTGGGGAACTCCAGCTTCTGTTTTGGGGACCACTTTCCAGAAGTACAGATATGAGCCTGAGCTACAAATAGCATTGCATCTCCTGGGAACATCCAAACGTTCTGACATCTGAAGGAACCCCTTGGACAAGCTCAGCTGTAACCTGCACCCATGGAAAGCATTCCTACCTCAGCACAGACCTTTGGCACAGGCAGTGGCCCCCAGGTGACCCTCTGGGGCAATGGGCTCTGCCAGTTTGGAGTTCTCCTAAACAAAGCTGTCTGTGTTTAACCTTCCCAGGCAGACTTGCAGATGAAGTTCGTGCATAACCGGGAAAGCAGAGCGTACAATTTGCTCTCCTGTTTGACATAATCATAGGCTGTCCCAGTGCCTGGAACAATTTAATGAATACCTTAGGACAGGTTTTGCTGTCAGATCACAATACTGCCTTTCACAAAAAACTCTTGCCACGGTTACCATCCCTGTATCTGACACTGTGACAATGTGAAAGACCCCCCAGAGGTCTAGGTAGTAGTGCACCGATGTGATGGAAGTGTTTGCTCAGCCTGCAGCAACCCGTGATGACTATGCAGAGGCACATCCTCTGTGATTCTATTCTTTGGCCATATTTTTAGGATAAAATCCTGGGGAAAGGCATTTCATTAGTTCAATAACACTGAAGGTGCTCTGTGAGCCCCTGTACTCATATTTACACAGTGCTAAAAATCTGCTGCTACCATTGCATTCCTTTAATAAACCACAGGGGTTTCACAAGAAGGCTGAAGCAAAACTTTGAGAAAAAGGAAGAGAATGAGCAAATGCACATAGAGGGACAGGAAGAATTGCGCTGTCATCAACCCAGACTGCCTCCAACAGCATAATTTTTTCCTCAGCAGTCTGAGAACCCAGAAACCCAGAGCAATGTTTCAGGTTTTCACTAAAGCTGATGGGGAAGCATCTTGAAACTTGCTCTGGTTTTGTAACTTTGCAAGGTGGCAAGCCAAGACTTCAGAGATGTGTGGAAAGCAAGAATTCAGAAAATACATTTGGATGAGACTTGAAGAAGGGTTCACAAGGGGCTGGCAGCCAAACCACACTTCCTGACACTGTTGTGACACATGCTAATAAGACACTGATCCTTGGGTCTCTATATGGAGAAATCACGGGCTTGACCCTTAGGCTGCAGGGATGTTGCAGGAAGTGTTTTGCAGAGCTGTGTGCACAGCTCAGCTGGGAATTCCCCCGGGTGAGGAAAGTCTTGGGCAGAGCCCAGTGCTGTCAGGGCTCCCAGGTGGGCTGCTGCTCTCCACACCTCTGCACTGGGCAGTAACCCTGCTCTCAGCATCAAAACCTCAGGCATTGCTAGGACACATCACAGGGCCATGCTGAGCAGAAGCAGAAACCAAACCTGTGGGGGACAAGCCCTGTTTGCAGACAGCCTTCACTCCTGCCTCCTCCCTGCTTTTGTGCAGCTCAGGTCTTCAGAGCCCGGGTGAACCTCCAGCCTCAGGTTCAGTCCCTTCAGCTGGCCTTAGCCACTCCTATTGCTTCCTTTCAGCTACTGCTGCCTTCTGCAGCTCCCTGCAGCCTCCCAAGTAATAAGGAGGTTTTGGCATTTTTCGTGGTTTTGGGTGGGGTTTTTTTTTTGGTATGAATTAATTTTAGTGGTTGGGGGATTTAATTCAACTGAATCAACACAGCATCACTCTTCGTGTACTTCACTGGTGTATGCATATTCCCAAAACTCCATCCAGATGGACAAGGCTGAACCAATCGACAGCTTCATCATCTGACAGCTGAAACAGGAAAGGGTCTGAATTGATTTCAAGCCTGGTTTTAGAGCATTTACTCCTCTGCCATTGCAACACACACAACGATATCTCTACTGACTTCACAAAGAAATCTGAAACATCTTCACCACTGAAATCAACTTTTTATAAGTATTCTGGACCTCACAAAGATATTCAAGTGGTAGGACTACTAAGATGCCCGAGTTGGAAAGGCTACACCAGCAACAGTAAATCAGTACATTAAGTGAGAAGATTACTACCCCCTTCTTGCTAGTTGGAGATGGGAAGGTTCGTGTACAAAAGGGAGGACAATTAATGCAAATAGTGACTATGAGGCATATGAAAGCGGAGAGAGCAAACCAAGTGAAAATAACCCAATTTTCTACTGATTTGTTCAATGGGTTATGGCAAGTAATTTTTCCCTTCTGCTGTTTACGGGGTTTCCCTCTGCTAAATGTTACCATGGTCACTGTGGTGTAACATTAATTTGCTTATATAACCTTTGAGTTGCACATATAGACCCAGATGTTATTTCAGAAACACTACACTTGGGGAAGGTTTTCTAAAACCTGCACATACAAATTTCATGGAACAGTTCATTTTTTTCTCTTAACACTAATGGGGCCTCATTCAGAGAAGGGCACAGCGATGCCCTACCACAAAGAGAGAGTTGCTCAGGCTTGGTGATGCTCTGCTCTGGTCCCCCTGAAACTCCAATTAAGCTTCAGCCCTGTAATGTGCCTAACTTCATCTTCTATCACTTTTCTTCATGCCATGCATCAGAAAAAGAAACGAATGGGCTTGATTTAATGTTAGATTTAATTAAGATAAACCTAATGAGGTTAGGGGCTCAAGAGATTACTGAAAAGTAGAACTCAGTATGTGTTTACTGCATTGAATCCTTAGAAAATAAAAATTTGCATTTTTCCTGTAGCTTATTTTGTGTCTTAAAAGGGGTAAAAGATCAAACTTCTGTGAGTATTTACCGTAGCAATGTAACTTCTTTGTTGCTCAATGTATCATTTATAAAATACCTAAATTCAGAAAGGGTAATAGAACAGGGGCCATAAGCTGTCCAGAAATTTAAGTGTCTCATGTTAACTTTTTTCTCCAATATTAAACAAAGTAACATTTTATAGCAAGTCATGACTGAAAATCTCCTCCATGAAGGGTTTGTTAGTTGAATTATTAACAAAAAACTAAAAGTATGTATTTCAGGCTTAACAGACTGGTAGATTCAAACCCTGGGGAACTTCACCAGTTCTCTGCAAGTGGGAAGTGAGGGCAAACATTTATCACAGCCTGGCAGTGTATTCTGACTTCAAGTTGTAATTTAAAAAAAACCAAAAAACCAATCAAAAACCCCCCTTTTGTCCTTCTTGGTTAGAGAGAGGAACAGCTACGAACAAAGATATTCTTCTGCTTTTGATACTCCACGTGCTTGCAAGGCTCAGCAGAGACCTTTGAGAAATTGTTCATTTTTACCATTAAGTTCATTGCACTGAAGTAAAAATTTAAATGGCTAAAATGTTCTACCTTTTATATTTTAGTTTCCACACTTTGTATACTGGGCACTGAACAAAATCTAACTACTTTTCAGAAGGTAAAAATAAATTCACAGGCATTTCACCGTCAGAGCTTGCTTTTACAGAAGTAGTATCAGCAAGATCTCAAAATGCTTCTAAAGCATCTCCTTAAGGAGAAAAAAGAGGACCAAGTAATAAGACAAGAGTATTTCTACACGCAGCAATAAGCCAAATATAGTAAAATTTTAGTGTACAGAGTACTGTGATATACACAGTATAAATTAATCTATTCTTCATTCAGCCTCATGGACTTGGATTTTTATTTGTAGCTTGTAGTGAAAATCTAGCAGTGTCATTGCATTCACATGCCACTGCCACAGTAGGTTTAGAGCTCCTGTATTATTAGCACTCTTGCCAAACACCCCTACGACCTAATAGGAAACTTCTAAGAAATATTATTTCCTTAATAAATCCCGTTAAATACTGATGCAGAGCCAGCACAAGACTTCTTCCTTGCTGTAGCACTGTGGCAAAGAGCAGTGATCCAAATTAGCCAAAGTATCTTCATAAAACACCTTACATGAAACATGACTGTAACAGTTTAGCACTTGTCTGGTTCTGGAAAGACAGCAAAGCTAGAAAACAGCTACTTCCCAAGGGCTATTTTACTGCACTGCAAACTTGCACTGAGTCATAACAACCCATATACACACAAACATTTTGGTCTCTTTAACTGTTTTGAAGAGTTGGATTTCATTCCTTAATGGGAAAATAGATCCTCTTATTTGGGTATTCTGCAGTTACTCTAGTTTTCTTGGATAGCACTAATGCATGGTTTAATGCTTACTTTCCACTGCCTTCAGCATCCTGCTGCAACACAAGCAGAGGAGAAGCAGCATGAATTTATCTTAGAAATTATTATTTGTACACTTACCTTGACAACAAGCTCAACATTGAGCTTGAGGATTAATAAATAGTAAAAATATTTCTGTGAGAGCAGCATAGCCATGCCCTGGACATTTCTCACCCTGCCTCCTCTTCTGCTTAGAGAACTGCACAAAGGCCACTCCTTCCCTCCAAACTACAAGTGGAAGCAGAGAGCCCTCACCAGGAAAAGCTGGCTTATTTCTGCCCTCCCTGAAGCCTGTGTGAGGATTCCAAAGGCCTAGAAAACAGGGGCCTAGAAAAACCCCTCTGCTTACTGATGCAAACCTTCAGTCAGAAGATTTCTTCAAAATATCTTTGCAATGAAGAGGAATGGCAGGGAGATAAAAAATTAAAATAAAATGGCAATACTCAGAGGGTAGAGTCTCAGCTACAAATACACCCAACTCTCTCTTTGAGCTGCAACAAACCACAGCACTCACTGTGACCCTTCATCCTGCAAAGAAAACCTGAAAGTTTCTCAGTGAGCATGGAGCAAAGAGGTGGACTGGGGTTAACCTCTCGTGGTGCACTTGACCCTCTAGTTCTACCTGATGCTCAAATGCTTTTGCTTCTCAAGCACAGACAGCAGCTCCTGTGGCTTTCAGGCTATTTTTCTCAACCCTCTGCATGCTCAAAACTAGAGCAAGCACACAAGTAGCACATGTGAGACTTACAAAGGAATCCTGAACCCCACTTTCATGGGTTGGGGTTGAACCTTGCAAGACAGCATTTTATAAACAACTTTCTTCATACATTCACGGCTTTTTTGTCAAAATTATTAAAAACCATTTATTGACAGGAGCAATAAACAGAACAGATTTCTATAAACAGAAATTAAAGCGGAAAACAGCTTTAAGTCATTTTTGACCAGCCAGCCGTACAAAAGCTTAAGCAAAGCAGCAGTCAGGGAGGCTGGGTTTGGAAGAATCCACATGGAGTTCAGGAGATGTCATGCCTTATTAGATCACCAAAATAAGCTGTTATTGTCTTCAGTTTGTTATTGAGAAAATTTTGTTCTATTTCAACTTTCCCTCCTGGGCCTGCTAAGGAAGCCACCTGAAAAACAAAGAACAACAATCAATGCACAGGAAAAACCCCAAACCTTCTAAAGCACAGACAATTACAAAAAAAGTATCTCTACCCCGTTAATACTGGTGGAAAACGTTCCTTGGCAGCTAACACCTCTGGTCCTCTTTTTACGTCTCCTTTTGTCACCAAAGTCGTTTGTGGCTTGTGACTGAAAAACCCTCCTCGCCCAAATCATGAAAACAAGAGGATTTCAGAACTTAACATGCAGTGCCGAGGCAAGAGATGCAAAACTCTGGTTTGCAGGGTACTCGGCCTTTGAGACACCCAGGTATAGCAAAAAGCAAGCTGTAACCTGTGCTTCAAAGATGTCACATGCCAGATGTTGGGGGGAAGAGTAAAGCCAGTATTAGTGATTGGAATTAGGAAGCATAAAGGTTGCACTGAAGAGTGGCAGTGTAGGGGGGAACAACCCAAACAAAACCAAGCCCCAAACATGCAGAGACTCTCACAAAAAAAGTCAGTAAATTGTAGTTGCTATCGCAACCAAAGAAAAAGCTGTTGTATGCATTGGAGTTGCAGGCAGTGCTGAGGGCAAGGCTGGGCCAGCAGTGCCTCTGCAGGCTGGGGGAGCCTGACAGGCAGCACCGAGCACAGCTTTGTGTTTATGATCACCAGAGTGAGAACTTCACCATTCATGCTCTACTGGACTGAGCCCAGTGCACACCTTTAATGCTTAACGACTACAGACAAGCACCATTTCACAGGAGACTTTGCATTTCAGACCGGAGTATGAAATACTCCCCCCTCTCCTGTTCCTACTCAGGATGCCTTTTAGGATGCCCCTGAGGGATAACAGCTTACAGGTCATCAATTCCTCATCAGGAGAGACCGCACAGTCAGAAGGATGAACACCAAAACTGAACAGTGTCTGCTTTTTCCCCCTTCACTGTGGGCCCTGAGGACCTGTTCTGGGGGTCTGGGGGAGAATCCATGCTCCACAGTCAGTTCTGCTCCATGTGGCCATTCTCCCAGGCAGCTACAGGAAAATTATTTCTATAGTTCCCCATGCAGGGAAACTTCCCAGGTGGACAAAGTTATCAGGGTCTACAAGCCTGTAGTAGATTTTTAACTGATCTTTAAGCTGAGATGATGTTAGCAGCTGAAACTTTAAGTTCAGGTTGTGTTATTAACCCTTCTGAAGCCCCTTGAGACTTGACTCTGTAATGCAGGTTTAAATATAAACATGATGAGCTTCCTCTATTTTATGGTGAGTAAAAAACTAGCCTATTATCAAGAGAAAGTAACAGATTAATTTAAATTACACTTTGAACCTTTATTGATTTGTTCACAAAACTGCCACACTTATCTAAATCAAGCATTTACTTTTCTGTCTTGATTTTCTCCCTTTTAAGTTTTTTGTTTTTGCAGACAGAAACAAAAGTGTGAGCAGTTTGTTCATCCTTCAACTTCTGGTGATAGGAAAAAACGCTCTGCGTTCTTGTCAGAGAGGAACCTGCCACTTAAGTAAAAAACCAGAGGCTGGCTGACTTATAAATAGCACAAGAATCTGAAATTGGCAAGTGATCAGGAATGCTAATTTTACAACTTATCTGTTCTTACTTGAAATCCACAAAGCATTGTGGGATGATCCACAGTTTGTCTAGGAAGATGTTAAGTTTTAGTTTTTTTTACAAACAGAAGCTGGAATGCCCCTTCTGAAAGGCATTAAGAGGCTTTGCACTTTATAGCTGAGGTCACTTAAGTGTTCTAAAATATTAATTGGATTAGTCAATTTAATATGAGAATACTGAAATTAGTGTCTTGGGGTTATGCACTCCTGCTTTCTGGCACAGTTTGTATCACTAGAGTATCTAACTATGAGTAATGCATTGGTATTAAACACTACTGTTTACTAAACATCTCTCTTAGAAGACCAAGTAAAACAAGATGCTCCTACACTGACAGGTGGCATCCACCTAGGGACAGCTGAAAATTTACATGTGCTGTGTCCAGTCCCTAAGTGTTAAATGCAGGATAATTCTGATTAATTTCAAACAATGACTAAAGGTATTTGATATATCCAAAGGTGAAAACAATTTAAATAAACACATGGAAATAAGCTCTGCTGTGAAAGATCAACATTCAGAGGAGAGAAATGCAAATCCTCTGTGACAACGCTCAGTTGTAAATTGCTGGAGGTTGCAAATTTAATTACGTAGGAGTTGCCAAGTTTTCCTCGGCAGGGCTCAGTCAAGCCAGACAAGTGTAGTGAGGGAAGGCTGCCACACACCAAGCTTCAGAAGGGTGCTGGCCTGGCAGAGGGACACCCTCTAAAAATAACAGTAGATTGAGGAACGATGCTTTGAAAAAAACAAAGGTGCTCAGCTATTTTTAGCGATACCGACAAACATCTCCTGTTTTTGCAGTGCACTACAACAGTGAATACAGAAAGGATTCTTAATCTCATAAAAACTTGAGTAACTTCCAAAATTTCTTTATTTTGCACCTTCCCATGCACATACAATGACTCCCTGCTGGCAACTCTCCTTACCCTGGTTTATTCTTTAGCCCAAACCCAAATTACTTGGGTGGACAGATATTACCTCCTTTGCTGTGCTGCTGTCTCCGGGCAGAGGTAAAGGTCGCAGCTTCAGTTAACACCGCCCTGCACCCCTCTCACCTTCACCCCTTCATTTCAGTAACTACTACTAAAAAGAGCCCACAGCCACATCAAAAATGTGGCCAACAGGTTTGAAAAGGAAACATCAGAAAAGATGAAAATACGAAAGGAGAGGAGAAACAAATACAGAAGACTATTTCAGGAGTACAAGCTGCTTGTGGTGCAAACTTCCCTTACATTCTCCAGTGTATTTTTGAACTTGAAGGTTTTTCTACTGGTCTTGGGGTTTTTATTATATTTTTTAAATTAATACTGAAACTCCTTTAATAAAGTAACTTCCTATCTGCTCCAGCCACCAACAAATGTAACTGTGGACAAAAAAAATTATCATATTTTTTCTCCCCTCTCAAACTTTGCTGAGGAATGGGAAATACAAGCTTTTTGACTTGATATGCATTCACACAAGGATACTGTGAATCTATTAATTTTATAGAATTCTACTAAAATGAAGAATCCCTTCTCCCTGTACCAAAAGCAATGGGGAACAAAGCCCAACCCACTTGAAAAAGAAGACAATGGTATTCTTAACACTGGACATAATAAAATAAAATGCTCTCAGGCAGCATTTTTGAAAATGTACAGGTAAGCATGTGAATTATGACACTGTCACTGTGGTGCTGCCACCCTTTAACAGGCCAAACATTTATTTCATTTTTCTTACTTTGCATAGGCAAACTACAATTCAGTATGCAAGCATGATGAGCTTTAGGAAGACTGAAGTTCACAAGTATCACTCTGGCTTGGTGTGTGCTGTGGGTAAATTCTGGCTTTCTCTTTTATCAAGGACAGAGGACACAGATGACTTTAAAGTGGGCTGCTTAAAAGCTGTTGTCATTAACACAACAGTCACAGCTGAAGTGTATGCAATTACATTTACTTAGAAATTATTAGCCTGCAAAACACATCAACCCACGGTCTTTTACCTGCCAACTCCCCTAATACCCAAGCATCTTAAAAATACTGTCAAATCAACCTCTGTTCATTTCCTGGCCTCTCACTCCCTGCTTTGCTCATTGTTTTATTTTCTCCTAAATAAAGATGACTCTGCTTGGCAAGACCTATTTGGTTAGGTCTCCATTTTAATATCATAGCTAAAAGAGAATTCAAATAAAGAAATGGGTTTTACCCATCTTTACAGCACTATTTGACAAAATGAGACATAGCTACCACAAACAACAGTAAATGAACACAACTTCTACAATGGGAACAGACTCCACCATTAGCAAGAAGGTCCTACAGCAACAAATTGCAGGTTCCCCCTTCTTTGCTGCAAATATTAACATGCAGAAGTATTTTCTGGTACAGAAAAGAGGCTGTGAAAGAGATTGGACTACCTGGGATGACTCCATTTCCTAGAGCTAAGTACACACTTCTCACTCTGCCCAACGAGGCAGAGCACAGCTTGATAAACACTTCATAAATTGCATTTATGAACCACTTAACAGGCAATAATAAACATACATGTTTTTTAATGTATGCGCACACAATTATTATTCCTGGCTAGAAAGAATACTGTTAAAGATTAATTCAACCTAAAAACAGACCAGCAACATTACAAATTTTCTAACATGTCTGTAAACAAGGAGATTTTATGCAATTCAAGGGAAATGTTATTACATTTCTTGTAAATAAACCAGCAATCTTGCACTGGTTCGCTGCTCCCTCTTGAGGCAGAAGTACAAAAGTTCACTTCGCTTCAACCTCAACCCCGTGGATTTTTTTAAAGGGAATTCATAGAATCCCATTTCTCTCGACAAGACCAACTCTACACAGAAGTGGCCATGCCTGCAGAAGTAGTAAGTGCTGTTTTTGCAACAAAATCATGTGGAACAAGGCTAGATATCTTGTCCACCACTAAGGCAATGAAGACCAAGTCCTCTGACACAGCTAGGTCAAGGTCAGCTACCACCCTGCTTTTACACCAGCAGCAGGATCCCTACTTTATGTACAGTGAACTGATAGCTATCTTTCATAAAAAAATACATATTTTCCACTAAATCAGTATTTTTATTGCAAGGTTGATTCTAACTGCCTGGCTTTTTAAATTTACTTTTTGTTTTGCTGGAGATCCAGAGGCCTGGAAGTGTAATGGCAGTAAATCCAGAAACTTTCTTAAATACAGCCAGAGATTTTGGTAACCAAACCCATAACAGTCTTCTGTGGACCAGAGTATTCACCAAAGTCAGGTTTGGAACAGTCATGTTTGACACATCTTTGTCCACACAGGATGAAGACACTTCCCTAAACACTGGGCTTCCCCTTCCCCCCTCTCAGATAATCAACCTTCTGGTTTGGTTTTTGTTTTTTTTTTTCTTATACTGATACTATTTCTAAGGAAAGGCATAAGAAGGTGATTTCTCTTTGTGAGAGTAGCCCATAGCCTGGAACACACTGAACAGAACTGAACCCAGCACCTCAGCCACAAACATTTAACAACTGAGCCATGGTTTTGAGCAACAACTCTTACTCCAGCCATCTGTGTTAAGCCAAACCCATGGATGTAACCAACATCATCAAAAGTCAACTGCACCAAGATATAGAGATGTCAGGATACCTGGCCCAATCACCCAGAAGAGCTCAGCTCTTCTGTAGGAAAAGGTGCAGGCCTGTGGGGAGTACTCCTGGATGCTTTTGGGGAAACACAAGTGAAATGTAGAGGTCTTTGGCCATTTAGAATTCCAGTAAAAAGTGCTCAGAAGTTGAGCAGAAAACTCTCTAAGGTCACTCTTCATCACAGGAATGAAATATTTGATAAAATGCAGTGGTAAGATGTTGTAATTAGAGAAATTCTACCTAAAATTAAGGTCCCTGTTCAAAGACCCATATGCCATTTTGACATTTCACCAGACTGAAATACAAAAAGGAACTGAATCATCACCTGCCAAAGCAATGGTGCTGTGCACACTATGGCCTTAGAGTCTGCTAATACTCAAGCTGTGTGAATTTCTCAAGCCAGCTGCTTGCCACCAACAATTCCACAAGCCACCATATGGCTTGATGCCCTGCCTAACCTAAGTCAGACACAGTTTTTGAAAAAGCAGGAAAAAGTCTTGGGAAGCCCTCTGGCATTTTGCAGGTAAGAACTGCTTCCTTTTTTGCAAAAAAAGCTACAAGACATAATTAATATAGAAAATACACAGAGGAAACTAAAACAGACACTCGGGGGAATTGTTAGTCATGTAACTGCTTAAAAACCCAAAAAACCTACCAAAAATCTCCAATACAAAAATCCCCACACCAGTGCCACAAATTCTGTGTTTATCACGAATCACTTCAATGCAAACAGTCTATGTGGAACCACACACCTGTGTGGACACCAACAGTAGCACCCTCGATGGCACCACACAGGTGTCTGATCTACTCATCAGTGAAAGCAGTGACTGCAGGGTGTAATTTCCTGCAACTCCTTCATAAACTGACAGCCATGAAAGTCTAGGACTCACTTATCAGATAGTGAGAGCTGGGTATAATATATTGGGTTTTGATCTTTTTATCATGATGCATGTGCCTAGCAACTGGCTTTGAAACTTCTACAAGAAACCCCATTTTGTTGCTTTAAGAAGAAATAGTGTCAAAACCATGGAAATAATCTTATACTCCCATTTCTAAATATACCAAAAGTACTGCAAACACAGAACTCACCTAACACAAGGGTCAAATTAAAAAAAAAAAATCCCCACATTCAGCTGAACAGACTTAAAAGTCTTATGTATGTGCTAATAATACTTATGTTTTAGGTCAGGTGAGCATTTTATTCACTACCAAGACCTCATTCAGTAACATACCTGGTTAATATCAGCATTCCGAGGCAGAAAATATACAATATTGTTGGTGATCTTCTTGGAGAGCCTGAAAATTTCAAATGTAGAAGCCAGTAAAGGAAAAAACAAGAATGGGGAAGGAAAAGTTTCTTTATAGTCATTCATTTTGAAAGTATGTCTCAGTTTCAGCTATTAAGCAATTCAATTGTAGTTAGTTTTTTGAGTGTATGAGTAGGATTCTCTTCTGAAATGCAGGAACTATTTCACCATTAGTGCCCTAAAAGTAGAAAAAATCCCCAATAGCCACTTTTTATGAAAATTTAACTGAACTACAGAGAAGTATTTGAGAAATGTGAATGTAGTTTGTAGCTAGTATATTTGGTTTACACTAGTTTTTTAATCCATTTTGTGTGACCTCACATGCATACAAAGATTCTCTTACTGGTACAAATATAGCTACAATTTAGTAAAAAAGGGAACAAATTAAGATTATTCTGTGACAAAAGAAACTTCATATATGATTAAACTATTATGATAACTTCCCAGATGAATGAGTGCTCAGTATCACTGTGAATAAGCTAGCACAAAATTCTACATATTAATTTAAAGAGTTAATGTCTTGCTTGTACCTTTCTGTGATTTCCCAAGTCATAGGGAGGTGCTATGACTGAGAACAGTTTTAGTAAGATATTTTAAATCAGATATTCCCTTTTACAAATCAATTAAATAGTGGAATTAATGAAAAGATCATAGCTTACACAACTAGTTATCTATAATTTCTCTCTCTATATATACCACATGGTTATTTGATTACTTTGGAGTATTTTAATAAAATAATTTAAAGTAGTTAAAACTGCTGAATTAATGTCTGAAGTTGAGAGCTACTCAATTCACTGATGGATTTTTTACTTTCAGGAAAAGCTCATCACAGTTTTTTTTGGGTAATAAAAAGTAAAAACATTTAAATTTAGGTGGGGAAGAGTAAACAAACGGTTTGCATCTGGAACTGCAGATCCAGCTGCTGGCCATATCACCCACAGTCAGCCAACTGGGCATGCAAACCCCACAGGAAGAGAGGGAGGGGAGGAAAGAAAGAAGCCCAGCACCAGGCAGAATTGGAAAGGATATCCATCAGGGCAGATCATGGTTTGGATGTCGAAGATGTCGGCAGTAGCGTAGTCGGGGCCCCCCCAGGGCGGGCTGAGGAACACCACGTCGGCGCGCAGGCCGGCCGCCAGCGCCATGAAGTCCCCGCACAGGAAGTCGATGTGCTCGGCCACGCCGTACACCTCCGCGTTGTGCCGCGCCAGCCGCAGCTTCTCGGGATCGATGTCGATGGCGATCACTGCCCACAAGACACACCAACTCAGGGATGAACGGGAACTGGGAACACCATTCTCTTACAGTTGCTGAAATGGACTGGACTGACACCATCCCTTTTCATACCTTCTCCCAAGCATCTCCACACAGCACCAACTCCTCCTCTCTGCAAGTTCCTTTCTTCCTTCTGCATGACTGCAAGCTGTCCCTTACCCAGCTGCCTAAACCTGCCTGTCCCTCACACAGCACCTTACCTTATCTTATCTATCCCTTGCACAACTGCATGTCCCTTACCTCCTCACAGCACAGCCAACAGCCTCCATCCCAAACTGCACCAGACTATCTCAAACTGCAACTCTCAACCAACTAACCCACTCTCTATAACCCCCATGCTCATTGGGCAGGCAAGGCTGTTTTCACTCCTCGGTAATCAGTACAGCTGAAATTCACTGAGGAAAATTGCCTTCAGCACTATCCTTACACACTATTCTTCTACACCACACAACCACCACAGGTCATCACGGTCAGACTGCTGCTGTGACAACCCTGCACCTCGGCTCAAGGACTGGACATGGTCTGTTTGCCTAAGAGAAGAAGTCCTTGCCTCAGGTTTGGCAGGAGCCTGACAACTTCAATGGCATCCATTAGAAACTTACTCTTCTCCTTTGTTAAAAAGGAAACATTAATCTGTGGTTAGCCACATAGCTCTGAAAATTGAGTTTAAAAAGCTCCAACCAACACAGCCCAAGAGAGATGGATGATACAAGAATAGCACATAATAACAGAAATTAAAATTTAGCTAGGAAATACAAAAAGTGAGATGTATAGATTGGATCATAGCCTCCCAAATTTACCTACCATTAGTCTAGCTCAAATATTAAGCAGAAGCATTAGATTAACTGGTATGAGTATCTAGCTGGAAATGTTTTTACAGGAAGTACTCTCAACATTTCACTACAATTTCATTAGCTGGCATCAGACTAACATGAAGTTATCATCACTTTTCTGTACTTGGTTCTGCAGAATCTGCAGGTGAGTCCATTCAGTGCTTTAAGTACTGTTCACATGGAACCTGTTTTTGAATACAGACTTCAAGTAACAACTGGGAAAAGCAGCAACTTTGACAGAAATCCACTTTTATCAGTGATCTCACAAGTATCTGACAGACCAGATGTTATGCCACACAAAAATAGCGTTGACTAGTACAACACAAAGCCAACACTGACTTAAAATAGAAAAGCAGGTTTATTGGTCCTTTTTGATAGCAGAGAGATCATATTATGAGTCTGATGAAGTAAACCAGCTGCTGTTGCTACAGAAGCACCGAAAAAGGAAACAAATCAACAAACAGAGTACATACCCAAATGGCGTCAGGAAAAAGACTGAACAAAACTAATGCACTGTACACAACACCTACTTACCTCTTTTTGAGGTCAATGCAAACTGAATAGCATTTCCTCCAACCCCGCAGAATGCATCCACTATGATGTCGCAGTTGAACGACTGACTGACACGGACGGCAATATGCTCAGCTATCTTCTCAGGAGTAACAGAAAACCAGCCCTCTGCAGAGGAAGGGGAAGAAATGTGTTTTCACCTCTTATTTTAAGGCCACATAATTTAAAAACAAACAACCAAGCCCCACATAAAACTGAGGGTTTAGCACTAATCCCAAGAATTTTGGCTTAGCGCATTCCACCAGGAAATACCAGCTTTGAAGATGATAAACTCCGCTCAGTCCAGAGATTTGCTAAGCAAACAAAGTCTCACTGAAGAAAACTGATATGCCTCAATCTCAGTACATGCTTTGTTGACCTTGGTGCTGAGGATTCTAGTTTATCAAGGAGAAGTCCACGGGCATAGCTGTGAAAAACTTTATACATCAGGATTATGCTCTGGAGCAAAAAAACCCAGAAATATATTCTCTGTTAGCCAACATTTTATTTTCTTCACCACAATATCTGGTCTGCCAATTAATCTGCAAATTTATGAGGGAAAGCATTAGAAATGGAAAGCTTACAAACCCAACCAATAAAAAAAGTCTGGTAATCCTAATTCCTCTTTTACCTATAAATTTATGATTTGAAGTGGTTCACAAGTAAACAAGGAAAAAAGTCACTTTGCAAGTGACTGCTTCAAGTCAGAACAAAACAGAATGAAATCAGATCCATCAGCATACTTGGAAATTTCATAAAATTATTTTATAAAATATAGAAATAAAAAAATATCATTGAGTTTTTGAACAAGTCCTGACAAAATATAATTCAGGTTCAGGAAGATCTTCAGCAAATATAAGGACTAATGCAGACAGAGATGTCCCACACTAAAAGCACTTCTGAGGCCCAAGATTTCTAATCACCTGCCTGCTGTGGAGGGGAGAAGGAATTTAGCCATGGGTGCAAACACACATTCACTAGTGTTCCTCCTTTATAAAAATTAGTAATAAACTTCAAGAAGGGCCACAGATTTGGATACATCTTTGGATACACCACCAAGTCAGCACACTTAGTACTGAACACACCTCTGTCTAGTTTAATTCCCTCATCAAACCGAGAGAAGAGCCGGTAGCGCTGTGCCCAGTACTTGAGGAGCTCTGGATCAGCAGCAATCTCAGGAGGTATAGTTCTCAGTGCATTTTTGTTCCTCCTTCTTCTTTTTGTCTCCTTCTTCTTTGCAGTAATGTTTTCATCTACAGCTGGAAGATACTGCAAAAGTTAACAGTCACTGTTCTTGTAGGCTAGGAGTCTAATTGGTAGGTGAGTTTTAAGACTTAAAAACACTGCTAAATGTTCTTTATTACTGTTTGCCAAATTATGAAGATTAGAGGCTTTAAATTAAAAACTAGCTTCCTGTATGTCAAGGGATTAGTCACAGTCCTAAAAATAGTCACTATTCACCCATTATTTAAGAGCCTTAATCTTCATTGGGAGACAAAAAATTCTATGTCATGAGCAAACAAGTGGATCAGAGACCAATTTAATGCCCTTTTATCAGTTATGAATAAAAACCTATCTAGACAGGAGTTTTATAGTAGAAATCTAACACAACCAAACTACTGTAGGAAGGATTAAATTATATACAATAACCTGAATAATCCCGCTTTCCTTTGTTTCATGTTAAATAGAAAAGTTCCCAATACTGATTTTTTTAAATCCTAGAAAATAATTTTAACAACACATGTTCCCCAGAGCTCAGCAATGTGCATTTGAACCCAAAACTTGATTGTTTGTGCAGCTACCTGAGGTTTAATAACCCTCATCCTTGCGGGGGAAAAAAAAAGGCATGAATTGCAAATCTGTTAGACCGTGTCAAGGACAAACAATGACTGTTCATCTATAAGGAATTATTATAGAAGCCATTATTGACAAGACCTGGGATTTGTTACCCCTTACACCTAATGAGTCCCACTGAATTAACAAAATAAATAGTAGCGCATGACACAGTAACTTGAGAAGGCAGTATTAAGTCCACTGTCAATTCATTTCAACAGTTTTCAGGGAACTGATTTACCTCGGCTGATGTCCTCTGTCTCTGGCAGGAGATAATCAGGAATATCCAGAGGGACAAGCTGCCGCCCACTGCCACGCTCAGGTTTCCCCGTTCCCTGCTCATCGGAGCCACTCGCTGCAGCGTCCCCCGCCTCCTCCTCAAGCTTACTGCCCCCAGGTTCTGTGCAGGCTGCACTGGAGCATGGTGGTTCCTGGATTTCAGCATCCAGCGTGGCATTCTGTATGGCAGGAACACGTTCCTGACCCTCCGAGTCGCTGCTGCTCACAGACATCACCTCTGCTTTACCCTGAGGCGTGGCTGCCTGGGATGTGTCCTCCTCCTCAGGTTTACTAACCTGCTTCAGGAACATTTCCACCTGCAATTGTCAAATAGCACAGATGATCAAAAGCACTTGCCACTGCAGGCACAATCTACTGTGTGTATTTTTGAAACAATAAAATATCCAGACTCAAAACATTTAAGAAGTCTTTAACTATGCCCCCTTTTAAAAATATTTGGGAACAATTTGTCTTTGGGAACTAAATGCCAGCTACCTCCAAAAGAGAAACAAAAAAACAACCAACCAGCAAAAAGATCAACTTTATAAATACAGTAAGTAATTCTCATGTAATATATAAATAGTCATACAGCCCAGGTGAGCAAGTTTACTGCTTCACAACTATCTTTCTCTAATCTGTATTCAGACATGTACTCTGCCTCTCAGGGAAGAGTTTTTAGCAGAAACAGGTAAAATTACCTTCACACATTAGTAGCCTCACCTTCAAGATGTACCAAATGGTGCAGATGGTAAAGGGTTCTGCTGCACAGCAGAGAGCTGGACATAAGCTCCTAACCAACGCACAGACAACACTCCAAACTCCTCAAAGGTAGATGCTCCTTTTTACATTATTGCTGTTCTGAGTGGCTCTAGATCTGGAGCAGTTCCTTACCTGGAAGTCTGAGGAAATTCATAACTTTTTTTTCCTTCATATAATTAAAGTTGCCCTCAAACTATATTGGCCCCAGGTACAAAATCAAAAGTGAATCAGAAATTATAGCGATGTGACTGGAGTTCAATAAAACATGTATGGCCACCACCAGAAAACAGTGCTTTGCACTTGGGTTTTGGGGAGTGCCAGCATCCCAGCAGAAGGTAAAATTAAAATTAAAATCTGTCCCCTCAGATTTTCAGAAAGATTTAACTAAGCAAAATCTCCAGTGAACAAGTGTTTCTACTTCTTAGCAATTTCTGAGTTAAGCATAAAATTATAGATGAAAATAAATGCATGTAGAGGTATAAGGAAATCCTTTTGAAATTACTAAAAACATGGAGTTACATGAAATACACAAATCTACACAAAGATTTTCTGTTACTGCTGAAATGCCAGCATTAACAACTGGCTCACGGGCAATTTGCAATCAGAGATACTTTTAGTAACAACAGAAACCTGCACACACCACTACAGCTATGTGCACTCAGATGTTAGGAATAACTTTCACATAATTTGGCCATTTAAGCTCACATTCCTCTTGACAGGGTCCACTAATGCCTTTCCACAGCCATCCTAATCTAAATACTTTTCACAGTGGTGGGAGGCAGGGAGGAGGGGGAGAAAACAAGAAAAAGAAAAAGAAAAAATGGAGCAGTGGATTGACATTTAAAAGCACCATCTACTCTGGGGAATTTTTTTTTTTTTGTTTTCATAATACAACAACAGCTAAGCCAGCAGATAAATCTATGAATTACAGCAATGTTAACAACTAAATATACCTTCTTCAAAGTTTTGCTCTTTTTGCATGTCATTTCAGATTCTTCTGTAAAGAAGATGTGTGTGTTTTTGCTCTTCCTTGGTTTACGCATATCCAAGAATTTGGACTTGAGTTTTGCTTTTTTCTCCAAGTACTGCACACTTCGGTGGGTGAAATCTGGAATTCCACCATACCTGAAAATAGACACATAGATAGATGGATAAAGACTTGGTTAATTTTCAGCTTAGAAGCTTTAGCAAGAATGTTGATGTCTACAAAAATATGATTTAAACTTAAGTATTATTTTAAAATACATCATTGGGTGTAGCTGCAAAACAGCATACCTTCACAAAAATTAAAAAAAATTATTTGAAAATGTTTAACCTAATTAGTTGTAGATTTTCTTTCTAATAGTTGTATAACTTTAGATGAAAACAATTTCCCAGGCCAATCTGAAGAATAGGAATTTAGCAGAATAAAAGATTAGCAGAATAAAAGATCTTTTTGGTGGCTGTCAAGAACCTCCAAAACAGCTATTTTAACTTCTGGGAAATGCAATTAAAGAAAATCAACCAACTAAAAAAAAACGTCATTGGTCAAGACCTGGCAACACTTCACTAGTAAGATATTTCACTAGTATAAAAGAACTTCATTCCAATATGAAAGTTAAAAATCATGATCTCAGTTCACAGGACTCCAAAGTGAGAGGACCATTCATTATCAGAGCCTTTAAGCTGTAATTTGAGTAGCTGACCAGTCACTTAACATTTATATAACTGAAAGCACCTTACTTGTTACACTAAGGTGCAATACATCAATACTTTCAGTTGTAGAAAAGACTCCCACAGACTAACTCTGGGAATCAGCTTCAAAAGTTTAACAAAAAGGAAATTGAGATGAATGATCTATTTCCATAATAAGAAGAGAGCTGACTTGCTATGAAAAGCCCCACAGTTTCTCATAAGTAATTACTTTTCTCCTGTGCCACACTTGAAACCCAACAGAGAGCAGGTTTCCTCTGCATCTTCCACTGGGTTCTCATCCGCATCCAGCTCGTGGCTAGGAAAAAACACAGATGACAAAGTTACTTATTCTGAAGAAACCAATAATTTTACAGCTATACCACAAAAAATCTGACATACTGGAAACATTTAAACGTGGGCTTCAAGTAAGCTCCTCCACACACTGCTGAAACCAAACCAAGCAAATAACACCACTCTATTCTTGTGCATGAATTTTTGGGTTGGTTTGGGTTTTTTACCCAATTCTATGGACAAATGCCCTTCTACTGGGGCTATAATATTCCAACTATTCTGAAAGACCTCTTAAAATACTTAATGGCAAGGCCTACATGATGAAGATAGTTTGTTCACCCTATTTCCAAACTACCTTAATCATCTATCATATTATCTACATTATTCGCTATTACTAATGCTGCGGCAAAATCAAAATACTAGAACAAAACTAAAGCTACATGATTAGCAGGTAAGAATTCCACCCACCCCTTCACATTTGAGTCTGCAAATTTATTGGAGATGAGTCTTTGAGACTGTATCTTTTTAGAGAAGGAAGAAAAAAAACTGTGACAAGGCAGATACTGTCTATTTTATGACTGCCATAGCTCTGAGCATTTTACAGGCAGCATTCATACAGTTAAACAGCACAGATTATTTACTGTTGCTCTGGTATTGCCTACACTAATTAGACCTAAACAAGCAAGCTGCCCTATGCAATTTAACAGTCTTGTATACTTCAGTGGCACAAGATTAGTACCATCACCTTGTGCAGTCATCAAGGCCATTCATTGTTTTCATAAAGCACTGGAAGAGAGGAAATATCCATGGCTTGTGAGGCAAAGCAATAAGCAGTGATGGAAGACTATGTGGCTTTGTACTGACGTTTTAACTCATATCCTCAATCAAAGGTATAGTTAGTATAAATCAGAAGGCTCCTGGACCTGGACTGCAGGAGAAAAAAAGCTCATGTAAATTTCATGACTTGCCTCCTCTTGACTTTGACATGCCTGTATTCAGGAGGCTCTTCATTCTCATCTTCATCTTGGTCATGAAACAGCAGCTGCTTGTTTCCATTTGAATTCAAGCTACATGATTCCTGCACACCTAAAAAAAGATGCATCATTTATTCCTTCTGCATAAATCAATTCCTTATCTTCCTGTCCCCAAAGTACCCCTGCAGCGACAGCTAGTGTGCCAAACACACATCTTTACTTGTCTTTCTTTGAGGGACAACATACTAATAAAGCTTCCAATATTACACTGTAGTGTTAGCAATCATATGAAGCATCAATTTCAAATTATCTCTCCAAGAAAAATAAAATGCCTACAAGATACAAAATTTGAAAGAGTTTCCTCCTTGTGTGTAAAATTTCGTCTCCATCCATTACCTATGCAAAGATACTCACATAGATTTAATAGAGGAGATTTAAACACTCCTCTCATTTCTCTTTTGAAAGGAGATCTTTTTAGCTCCCCCATTCCAGCTCTACTGTAGGAATCAAGCTGGGACCACACCTGCTTCTTCCTCTCTTAGAAAATCACTAGCACCAGACTTAAGTCTCAGCTGCAGTATCAAGACTAAAGTACAGTAATTTCACGAATATAAGCCGCACCATTTTGACTAAAATTTTGGTCTGAACCCAAAGTGCGGCTTATAATCAGGTGC
>PYHW01009485.1:7371241-7382511 GCA_013186435.1 Turdus rufiventris
ATATATGGACAAAAGAACAAAAAGTTGCCAACACCCAGGAGTGCGGCTTATACTCGGTGCGGCTTATAATCGTGAAATTACTGTAATTAAATATGCACTAACAGTGATCTCTCACCAATTTCTGTAGTACATTTGAAGATTTATGAAGTACATGTTCTGTTAAAACCACTTCTGGCTGAAGAACACATTCAATATACAGGTTAGAGATGAGAAATCATGAAAAGAAGCAGAGGGAAGAAAAAGGAATCAAGCATATAATCATTACACAAAATACCTAACTGACTTTTTAAAAATGGCATAATACAGACATGCCCTTGTTTCTCACACGTAACTACCCAGAGAATTCTGATAATCAACTTCATCTGATTTTGTATTACCTGACTGGTTAACACTTTTATTTTCACAAGATGCTCTCCTTTTCCTGCTTCCTCCATCACAGGGCTCCTTCTGGCTTTCACTGTCAGATGAACTCTGTTCTTCAGGATTTTTGTTGGCTACTGTTAATGCAGCACTGTTCTGCTCCACTTCCTCCAAATTCAGATTTAAATTACAAATCCCAGAGATTATTTCACTGTGGGGCTCAGCAATTGAAGGGAGTGTTTCCACACTTCTGGTGTTGCAGGGAGACAGCTCCAAGCTCAGTACTTCACCATGCTCAGGTTCTGGGCTAACCAAGCCCAATCCTCCTGAAATCCCAGTCTCCTGTGTAACCCCATTAACTTCCACCTTGTCACCATGTGAGCTCTCAGTAGTCCATCCTTGACTTGTCCAGTACTGAAACTGTTCCCAATAATACCAGTACAGTTCACTATAATGCTGCTCCCATTCTTCCTTAGTATCTGGACTATTCCAAGGCTCAGAGGCTGTGATGCCCTCAGATGATGAGACCTCCTGGTGCTTTTCCAACCAACTTTGCCAAAGAAGGCCCTCTCCGTACTCACCCCAGTACTTCTCCCATTTTTCCTTAAGTTCACTGGGCAAAGCCTCACTTGCAAGGCTTTCTGAATTTTCACAGTTCCCTTCAATTACAGCCTGAGGCTTGCTGCTCATCTCACATTGCTCTGTAGCTAGGGCCAGCTCACCAGAAACAGACTGGATACAACTATCACAAGCTTCGTCCTGGCATTCCTGCCCCATTTTATCCTTGTATTTTTGCAGTACCTCTTTTTTCTTCTTCTTTTTCTTTTTCATAATCTTCATATTATTTTTCTTTCTATAATTTTCTGTTGCCTAGAAGATAATGGAAAAGTTAGAAGTCCACAATATATATATACGCTATCTTGCCCTGTCTCCATTTCATTTCTGCTTCCATTGGAACCTTCCCTCTCAGTGCATCCCTGCTGCTAGTTTTCTCCCCAAAAAGGCTGTAGAGTTTCTGAGTCTGATAGGACCCTGCTACATAACCTCAACTGACACTTCTAAGGAAGCTGTGAGGAAGGGCTGTAAGAAAGGCTGTAGAAACACACACACACACACGCAAAAGCAGAATGATAGAAGTTGGGCTGCTGAGTGGGAAGTCATTAGTAGCTCAAAGATTCAGAAGGAAAGTCATCAACAAGAAACACTATAAAATCCTAAAGGGAAGTTGGAAGTTGGTCAGGAATTGAAGGGTGACAAGGTTGAGCTCAACAGCAAAACAGCATCTTGGTAACATCAAGGATCTGTTTTATGGGGCTGTGGTGGATGACCCTCACTTCTATCTCGTATCTGCCTGACCAGCAAACACTGCTCAGTGTCTTATCAGGAGAGCAAACATAATGCTCAACCTCATAGAATGTTAAATCCTTGCTATCTCTGGATGCTGTACACAAAAAAAAGCATCATTTTATACTCAAAAACTCTACAAATTCTGCAGCTGAATCTCTGTATGTCTTGAAGAGAATGACCCAAAAGAGGGGAGAAGTATCTTTTCCATCCCATAATAATGTCCAAGTTGACTAACAGAAATAGAAGGAAACAACAACCTCCTGGCCAAACAGGTGGCCCTTTCATTTGTGCAATACAATCATTTCACTTGTTACAGGTATCTAGTGGAACAGAAGACAGAAACCTGTTCCTGAAAGGAACACTAAGGTAACTTGTTGGTTTCATCAATGACAACCCCACTTGTTTCAGAGGGGCTTCCTGTGATGACAAAACTTACATGGACAAAGGACTGTGAATGCACACCCCATCAGCTGCAATCCTTAGTTTTGTTACACTGACAAAAGCTTAAGGTGGATTATAAAGAAGTTAAAACTGAAGAACTGGCTTTGATCTTTCATCCACACCCCTCCTGTCAGTAGACACAGTCATCTGGTCATCTAGTAGTTATCTAGTAAGAAAATGTATTATTTTCCCATTCAACTGATTTGCCTGTTACTACATAGCAACAAAATTTGTACATATACTTTGGGCTTGAATTTGGATGCCTGTATGGTCTATTTACAAGTTATCAATTAAAATCACATACAAGTCCCTCCTATTTATTTACAAATTGATCAGGTCAGAACAATGCAGTGCTCTGTCTCACTGTCAGGGAGATCTGTATTCCATAAAGTAGACACTGTGAATATTGCACTGTCTTTCTCATCTGTGAAAACTTCAGGCCCCTTTTAAAGCCCAAATGCTCCCTATGGGAAGCAGAGCACCAAAGTCTCACTCCTGCCTTTTGGAACAGTCTGGCTTTATCAGCTGCATGGGGCACTTGAAAAATCAGCTGTTTACATTACTATCAAAAGCTAAATTGTTAAAGCACACAGGGTGAAAATACATGCTCATACTGCAGTGTACTAGCTGTCTTGATGTGCAGCATCAGCTTCACCACAGCTGTTTTAAATCAGGTTTCTCTAGTCAGTACAGAGCAGTATAGATATGGAAGCATAAAGCACAACCTTGACCCTGTTCAGTCCAACTGGCAGGGGGGGGTTTTAGAATCTGGACAGACCAAGGTGCTGTGTGCTGTTACCAGGATGCAATGCAGGCAGCTTAAAGGCAGCTCAGATACATTCCCAAGAACTGCCATCTCAGAAACAACTGAGAGGAGGAACATCCCTAGGTCTGGAAACACAACACAAACAGAACAAATAAAGCAAGTAAAGATTTACCACGAAGTCCCTGTGGGCTGACTGGCCACCAAACTGAAGAGGCAACCCCATGCTCTTCATAAGCTCAGCTTCTGAGTCTAGTTCAACTTCTTCCAGGGCTAGGGCATGATTAGTATCCACCTTTAATTTTACATTGGGACAATGGTTCTCCTCCTCAGATGCTCGTTCTTCTTCTGTTAACAAATAATATTCATTAATATAATCTGATTCTGACACCTCAATGCCAAAGCATGGCATACAAAGAAAAGCAAACTTCTTCTTCTTCTTTCTTTCTCATTTAAAAATCTTCCTCATAAACAGCTCAATTTCTGCATAATTATCAGTAGGAATCAAAATGTAACTTCAACAGCCAAAGCACTGGGTCTGTCTAGGAACGTTCTCCATAGCAGCCTCTATGGCTTTGTGTTTGGGATTTGTGGCTGAAACAATGTGGATAGCACACCAATGTTTTGGCTGCTGCTGAGCATTACTCACACAGCCTCACAACTTCTCTTTGCCCAACTCTGCCCTCCCCAGCAAGCTTGCACTTCTATCAAATTGTTAAGCAAAAACATGTGTATATAAAATTACAAATATAACTGAGAATGTAGGAGCTGTATATGGATGGAAATCCCGAAATAAAAAGCTTTTGACTCAGTTGATAATACTGAAACATTCAAGGATTTTGGTTTGGCTGTTCAGGATATACTTACTGCCAAATTATCACATAACATGAGACCCTTCCGTTTTTAACTGATTATTCTCGCCACAAATCACTCATACATGTACAAAAACATAGATTACAATCTCCTTCTTTCACTCCTCTCACACCGCCTCAATCTAATCTGTGCTATTAATAACCAGCTTCTATTTCTGCTCAGACTTCCTTTCAAATCAAGCTATTATGCTGCTGGATCTACCAACACAGCAATGATAAAAAGTGATACCAAAAGAATTATATTCAGGTAGGCAAACATGAGAAATTCAGGATATGAAGTAAGGGAGTGGTGTTGAATTTGTTAGAGTATACACCACGATAATTCCTAGATTACAAGCATGCCAAGTGAGAGATTTACTTTTCTGGTCCTCCTCATATGATTCATTGTATATCAGTGCTATTGCTTCTTCTCTGCTTCTGGCTCAGCAAATTAAGTAGCAACAGCTAATGTCCTAAGCTGGGACAGCAGGAGACAAACATCTAGGATCCACAGACCCTCCAATATGCATTCAATTTTGAATTAAATTGAAATTATGATTTAAGACCAGGTTAGGGACGTGTGATATTGTCTGTTCCATGCACCAGGTGACTATTATGTGAGGCAGTAAAGTTTATCTGGACAGGAACAAGCACTGCACCTGGTTTGACAAAAGCTTCTACATCAAGATTACAGCAACCTGGAAGCAATGCAAGTTCTAAGTTATTATTCACTTTTGTCCCCACAGTAAAAGTACTGAAAAACAATACAGAGATAGGAACAACTTAAAAACCACATGTAACTCACTTCATGACTGCATATCACATTGCCTAGTACCTTGTATTACCTTACCTGTACTGTCATTGTAATCTTTCACATAAAATCCTTTTAATCCCAGTTTATATAATTTTCGATCTCTGTAAAAATAAAGACAGACACAGATGCAGAACGTCACCACTGAAACAATTTGTTTTTACAGTAACAACAATCATTCAGTGGAAAAAAACCTCCCTAGGGATGCAATAAAATCCCCACCACTGGACGTTTCAAGATGACACTGGATGGGGTTCTTAACCTCTTCTAGGCTCCGCTCCCATGAAAGGCTGCACCAAGTGACCTTTCCAGCTCCCTTACCACAGGGCTGCCCTGTGACTCCAGACACGCGAAACAAAGAAAAAAAAAAAGAAACCACATCTGGAAAGGGCAACGCTTTAATTAAAGCCTGACGGGAAAGCCCATAGGAACGACGTTCAGAAAACGCTGCAGCTACGCACTACACTCCGGAATTCAAAGCTCCGGTCCTCCTCTCGCTGGGGAGCGCCAAGGGGCGGAGGGCGCGGACTCCGGCCTCTGGGGGCTCCTCTCACCCTTTTCTGCTCCCCTCCGCAGTGATAAACACGACAAACATATCGGGGTGCTTCTGTGCACAGCCCCGCCAAACCCCGCTCCGCTTGCATCCCTCGCCGCAGCAGCGCGGCGCTTCCCGCCCGTGCCCAGCGGGCCGCGCCCCGGGCAGCGCGCCCGGCGCTACTCACTCGACGAAGGCGCGGGAGCAGAGGCACAGGATGCCGCCAGCAGCCCCCGCCCGCAGCAGCAGCTCGGCCACCAGCCTGGGGCCCGGCTCCTGCACCATGGCCGCGGGAAGCTCCGCACGCCGGGCCCGGGCCCCGCCGCCTTCCGCCGGAACCGCCGCCCGCGCCCGCCCCGCCGCGGCCGGAGGGCGGGCCGGGAGTGCGGCCGGGGCTGAGGCCGGGAGTGCGGCCCGGGAGTGCGGCGGGGGCTGAGGCCGGAGGGGGGCTCAGGGCTGAGGCCGGGAGTGCGGCCCGGGGCTGAGGCCGGGAGTGCGGCCCGGGAGTGCGGCCCGGGGCTGAGGCCGGGAGTGCGGCTCGGGAGGGCGGTTTGGGTTGGAGAGGACCTTAAAATCACTTTGTAGCAAGCATTCTGCCATGGGCAGGGACATTTTCCATTAAACCAGGTTGTTCAAAATCCCATTCAGCTTAGTCTGGAACATTTCCAGAGATGGGGCATCCACAACTTCTCTGGGAAACCCCAGTGCCTCGCCACTCTCACAGTAAAGAATCAAGAGGAGAGCTTAAAATGGTGAGGGAGTCAGAATAAAAACAAAGCCTGGTGAGAAAAGTGGCTTGGGAGGAGGCAGAAAGGTCGGAATGAGGCTGTGGAGGCAGAGGTGTGGGGTAGGGAGGGAGGAAACCTTTGGGTAGCAGCAATATGTGCTGGGGTGCAGTGATACAGATAGCAGATTTCTTTACTGTGGGGTCTTGCTTCAGGCAATAGCTCAAGATAAAACCTGGGCAAACGCCATTGAGAGACCTGATGACTTAAGAGGGTGTTTGGAACAGGAGTTTGGTTGGAGACAAGGGAAGTTGCAGTGAGGAGCAGACCACAGGATCTTGCCCTGTAGAATCAGACTCTATCCTTTTATCTCCTGTAGAGAATTTATATGATGGTGCACTAGGTTTGACAGATTTCCTGCATGAAACACTGGTTGATGGACTGTTCATTTGTACTTACCTATAGGATACATAAAATTCATGTCTCTAAAGACCATTACAAAGCCTGCCTTGACATCACTGGGACAGGCTTTCTCAGATACAAATTATGGACTTTGGGATCTCTTCTTACCTGCTAGCCTGCTTAATGGAAAGTGAAAGAGTATGAGAAAGAAATGTTGCCTTCATATCTATTTTACTTTTAGGCCCTGGCCTGGTTTCAACCAGGACAGCAGGGTTAATTTTTTGCAGTGGTGCTAAAATGGAGAATACCATTCTTAAGCCACATCAGGCCCTCTGGAATGTATTTGTTTTTGACAAGCTGGGATACTGGGCTTTATGTTACCTGCATTCAATGCATGATAAGCTATGCAGTTTATCTGCTGTGCTGTCTGATTCTGTTTGCATCAGTGTATTTTAGGTAAAAAGGCTGTACAGCCTCCTGAGGGTGCAAGACGTCCTCAGGATTTAGAAGACATTTCCTATAGAAAATATGCAGAGAGGAGTTTGGAGGCAGAAGGATGTCCAGGTGACAGTAGGACAACGACAACAACAAATTCCATCCATTTACAGAAAAAAAATTTATCCTGAATCACCCACCACCTTACATCTGATATAAACAAAAATATGAAACACCAACGTTAGTCGGGGCTTGAATATGTCAATCACTACAGTAATTAAGTACTTTAGGAATGACAAGGAAAGATTGCACCAGTTCTAGCATTCATGTGGGTATAACTGCGTCTGCAATTAGGATGATACATCACCTTCATATTTCAAAAGTGAAGATGCAGTAAAACGAAAACCTTTCAACACAAATTGTTTAGCAACAGCCAAACGCTGTGCGTAAAAGCTGAATTGTGAATTGCAAAATATTTTGAGAATTATGATACTCCTATTCCTAAGGAAACAATGCTACATTTTTTGTGAAATGCAGAGAATTGCACTATTGTATAAGAACAAGATGTCTCTTCTTTTATAATATTGCAGCCCAATATCCTGCAACCTGCAGGAGCAGCCACCATCAGGCTAAACCTGTGTGGGAATGCCTAATACGCCTGCAGCTGATGGCATATTTTCTACTTGTTTAGTAAGACAGTGGACTTTTTCTCATGATACTTGTCCAGTTTACTCCACAGCAGTTGCAAAAAAGAAACTTTTTCCATTTTGAGCATGGCTTCTACCAGCTTGAAATGATGCTTCCCTTATAAGAAGAGGAAGAAGTGAGAACTTGATCCATACTCAGCTACTGTGCTGGTGGATTTTATAGATATCAGTCATATTTTTTATAATCTCTTCCAAGATGACAAATCCTGGCATATCCAATGTTCCATCTCTGGGAGCTAGTCTATAGCTCTGGTTTTCCCCATTACAATGCACTTGAGCTGTGATTTCTAGGATACATGACTTTAGAATGTGACACTTAAACTAGCAGAAAGATGCTTGTGACAGGACTTGTTTCACTTTAGATTGCACTGGCAAATAGCATGTTTAAATTAAAGTAAAATAAGCCATCCTTAAAAAATTCCCACTGATGAGATTCTACTGATTTAAAAAGTCATATGTCATGAAATTAGTAAAAGTTTTCTATTGCAAGGAGCCTGTTTTATAGGAAGATAAGGGGATGCTTCACACTGAGTTGGTGCAGGATTGTTTTGTCCTTCCACTGAAACCAGACATGATTTGCTTGGTCCACGTGGATGACACCAAAGCAACCTGCGTTGCTGTAGCCTGTTCCCCAGGCCACCTGCCCTTCTCTGCCTGCCCTTGCTTTCCTTTGGTACATCCTGTTCTGAAATGCTGCTTCTCTACTCCCCCACCCCTTTCTGTTTCTTGCTCTTTCCTCTCACACACAGTCATGAGACTCAGCTTCAAAGCCTTTCTTGGACCTATCTGTTGTTATTTTTTTTTTTTTAGATAGTAATGAAGATCTCCCCTTTGCAGTGATCCTGGCTCTACTGCTTTTGTCTGTGCTTCTCAGAAGGTGACCTTGCTTCCCAAATGGCTTCAAAGCTTTTCATCATTTCCTTTTAAAATCCCTTTTCAAAGTGAACTTCCATGACAAATACTGACCAAATAACCATAATATGAAGGATTCTGAGAATAACATCCTTAGTTATTAAAAATAAAACAAAAGCAAACACATACAATGTTTACAAAATGGAACATATTCTCATAGTAACTCTTGCCTGCTCAATAATTCTGAACTCCACCCTTACATTCACATCTCCCTTACCATGTAAGAATAGTGCTGAATAAATAAGGCAAGGATTTCAAGGACAAGATGAAGCTTTTTATATGTTTATATACGAACACTCAGAAAACAGTGTTTACTGTTTCCTTGAAGGAAATTATTGGATTATATTTGTATCTGAATATAATAAAATCAAATAGTTTATCAACATCTCCCTTTATAGGCAGATGATAAGATCAAGAATTTAAGAACAGTATTTAAACAGTGTAAAATTTTTTAATTTATGTGTTTCTAAAGACAAGTGATGTATTACCTTTATGTGGAGGATAATCTGAGAGAAATATCCAAGAGTGTTTAAGTCAATGCATTGCATTCTCTCTTAGCAGGAAGGGATTGGTAAACCTGAATTCCCTACATGAGAGTCTCTAATCTCTGTAATTCATGTATTGAAAGAATTGATTCAGCTGAACTATGTGGCCAGCTTTCTGCAACCTGTGCCCTGGTTCTGGCTGATAAAATGGCAGTTATAATGGTCTTTGTAGTTGATTTTTTTCTTTGTAGTGCTCTGTACATTTTCACTTTTCAACTTCACACTTAAAAGAAAAAGGATGGGACATTATTCCAATGAACTGTGGACCAGAAGGTGGCAAATGGTGACATCTGTGGAACTTGTATGGAAAATTATGGCAAGCTAAGTGAGGGTTTTTTTCTTTTCTCTTAAAACTAGTCTCTAATAAAGAGGAGAAGATGGAGGACATGTCACTTCACCAGTTGCAGATGTACACAGAAGGACATACAATTGGATTAAACTTTAGAGACACTCTGATCCTCTCAAAAGGTATTGGCCAAGCAAGTGAAAATCACAAGGTCAGGGTTTCTTAACATACGGTTTTGTGACCATCTGGGAGATAAGGCATTTTTTTCTGTGTCTAAGATATAACTGATCCGGCACATGAGAAAGTAATTTTATGTGGCACTATTATCTCAGTGGGAATTAAACTCTGATGCTCCTGAAAATTTTGTACTTCTAGTTTTTGTTCAGCTTTTGCTTTTATTTCAAAATACATAGAATCATTCAGGTTGGAAAAGATCACTGAGCCCAGCTATTAATCTATTAACCACTGCCAAGTCCACTATTAAGCCATGTCCTATGTGCCACATCTGTAAGTCTGAAATTCCTCCAGGGGTGGTGACTCAATCATTTCTCTGGGAAGCCTGTTCCAATGTTTGGCAACCCTTTCCATGAAAAATTTTTTCCTAATATGCAACCTAGACCTCTCCTGGTGCTACTTGAGGCCATTTCCTCATGAAGGAAATCCCAGCTTGCACACGAAGCCAGCCCAGATAGATTGGGCATTATTTTTAGATGGTAGATGAACCAGACAAATGTTTAAAAAGACACAGAGCAAACATGGTATCCAGACAGGTTATTTAAGTCTGTTTCTTACTATACAGTGCATTTTTGATGTCCTAATTGCCTTCTTAAAGACACCTTAAGTCTCAGCCTTCTAGTAATGGGCAGAATCTCTAATTATGTTGTAGCTGTACTCAGATTGTGTCATCGCCAAATCTATGGAAGCTGCAGGTTCTTGGGATCACTGTGGTTGCCTTAGCTGTGATGGCTTCCGTATTTGCAATTACAGTGAAACAATAACACAGTTAACCAGTAATTGTTTCACTTTCACAGAGCAAAACCAAAGTGTTTAAGAGAAAATGTATTGGAAAACAATAATAAAGGGTACTTCAGCCACAACTCCACATCCTGTGATTCTAGGAGAGAATATGAATTTTAATTGCTCTTATATAGTGAAGGGCTCTGGGTTTCTTTGTTGTGGTCTCGTTTGTGTTTGTTTTGGTTTATTTTGTTTTTAATGTGTATGCATTTTGTATGGGTTTGGGTTTGGTTTTGGGTTTTTTTGTTTGTTTGTTTTAGTCATGTCTTTTCTGTTTCTTTTTCTGCAAAAAACAGGTCAAATAAGTATATGTGATATTTTGCCAGAGTGGAAACATTGCCGCAGAAAAGATAACTGGTTTGATGCAACACTGGGGATCTGCACTGGTTGTTGCTAGCATCTTTAATTCCTAGATAAAAAATCTTCTACATCACACTTGGAGGCAAAAGCCAGAAAGACTGCAAAGCTAACATATAACTTTTTTAATGCTTGTATTGTGGATTTGATTGTCTCTGGTTCCAGAAGTCTTCACAGGCCAAATGAGCAGTTGATTGTGCTTGCTACTGTCAAGGCGCCTTTGAATCCTGTGGGAACTGTAATTATTTAGAACAATTGGAACAGTACCTATTTGGTCTTGCCAGTTAGGCACTATTAATCTAATACTTCTGTTTCTGCCCAGTGTAGTCTTGGGCTTAACTTTTTTTGTTCTTTTTTTTTGATAGTAAATACAGTTCAGTCATATCCAATTCCATAGATGTAGATAATGGGCCAGATAATTTATTTTACAAATGGCCACTATTCATTTGCACCTTTGGAAGTGCCACTGATGTAGTGTAAGCCAAAGAAGGCCATATACAGTAATTTCATGATTATAGGCCGCACCTGATTATAAGCCGCATGTCCAGGTTTTGGCAACTGTCTTGGGTTACAATACAGAGTGTGATAAAAGGTATCTATTCTATCACCATCTGTTGAGGGTGGGGGCAGTGATCCTTATCTCCACGGCAGATATTCTGCCAATGGGCCATCCATTAAAACCAGGTGGGGCATTGTTCTTTATCTTTTCACAACCCATCCTTCCTCCACAGAGTCATTTTCTGCTAATGGCCCATTGAGTCCCACTGTGGGACTGA
>PYHW01009485.1:7382625-7408239 GCA_013186435.1 Turdus rufiventris
GGGACTGCTACCAACACCCTGCCTGACAGGGTGTCAGGCTGTACTCTGACTTTGTCAGGGTTTGGGGTTTGTTTCTTTGTAGTATTGTATTTCTATTTTAATTTCCCTAGAAAAGAACTGTTATTCCTAATTCCCATATTTTTGATGGAAATCCCCTTGATTTCAAAATTATAGTAATTTGGAGTGAGGGGGTTTACATTCTCCATTTCAAAGAGAAGCTCCTGTCTTTCTCAGCAGACACCAGTCCTCCTAAAACAGCAACTTTTCATTTTTTTGTCCATGTATAAGCCGCACCTGATTATAAGCTGCACTTTGGGTTCAGACCCAATTTTTAGTCAAAATGGTGCGACTTATAATAGTGAAATTACTGTAATTGGATTGTGAATCCACCAGGGACATCTTTAAATTAGTTTGAAGATGTGTAGCTTTTATTTTTCTTCATCATAAAGCATATTGATCATGTAATTGTGTTTTTATATATATTCCTATAAGTAAGTTTTATAGTGCTTTATTGAAGCTCTGTTTTCCAGTATAGGTCTGAAAATTATAACTTCATGTTTCTCTTGTTGGTTATTAATTCTTACTTGTGAATTTGTGGATTTTTTGACATTGTGAGAGCCCTAATCATAAACCATTATACTTAATAATATCTACATCTCACTGAAAAGATTGTTTCTAATCTAAAGAGTGAGTAGCAACTTTGCATGAAGAATGCAAGGCATTTTATGCTTTCATGCTGATAAGTGGTGTCAAGAAAGACAATTCAAAGGATATGGCCATAAGCAAGTGTTCTGAGAAACCATTAGTTTTCACCTCAACAGCCACTTCTAACCACAAAACAAGATCCTGCTGGTTTAGGTAACTGCAGCTTAACAAAACAAATGTAATGGATCTAACCTCCCAAGAAACAGGGAGACAAATTAGGGGTGTGCCCTTGCCTAGCTGCAGTAAAGCAGTTTAATATTAGTCCTTAATAAAAAGGAGGTCTATCATACAGGGATCTTCCTCTGAAACTGAGCTTGCTCCTGCTGAGGTCCTGATCTGCAGATGCAAGGATGTCCTTGATGGGCTGGCCCCTTGCTAGAACTTCTTTTTAGGTTGAAAGCTTTAGGTGACCTGTAGCTTTATTATTTTCTTTCTTTTAAATTCATAACAATTATATGTGCATTTCTTTCATGGGACATTTGAATTATGTTTTAAATTTATTTGCCTTGTTTCATGCTTAATATTTTCAGTAAAATTCTAGGGGATGTGTTGTTTCTCTGAAATTAAACATTGAAACCTCTTGCTTTTCAGCTCGTACTTGAGGACCCAGAAGCTTTAGCTTCATTTTACTTTTCAATGCTTTTGTTGAACAGGAAAGTCTTATTTAATTCTACTCTTTCTGCACTCTCTCAGCTCATCAGTTATTTTTAATTTCTTTAGTTCTAGCATGACAACTATGAGAAATTAGACTGTTCGTCTGAGAGGTATTTTTCCAGGTTTAACATCTGGCCTGCAAATTGCACTAATGCATGCAAAAAGAGACTACCTACTGAAACGTAATTTGGAAATAAGGAATCTCCTTTCTGTAATACAAGCTCATATTAGGGTGACAACATAAAGAGAGGAATGGCATAGGAATGCCCAGGACTGTAGCCAGCAAGTGTCTTTGAGATAATTAGAGCATCAAGAAGAATCATGTTAGCTTCTAACTACATTTCTGCTAGGAAATGAAATAGTCAATCATCTGAGTTAAAGACCTATTGTAACTTGAGTGCATTTCAGAGGTACTTAAGCTAATTGCTCATTGTGTTTTTAATAGCATATGACTTTTTTAACACCAGGGACTATAGCAGGCAAGACTTGTTTCACTTAAGTGGTTTAACTCAGATCAGGATCTAAGTGGTTTACTGATTTATTAATGACATGTAATTAGCTGACACTCTGTGAACTTCACCTTCTGGATCAATATCAACAGGCTGACAGATAAACCAGAATACAAAACATTTGCAGGTTGTTAAAAAGCACCTATAAATTGCTAAACTCCCTACTCCCCACATTTCTAGTCCCACAGGAGTGCACTTTGGTGTGCACACCCCTCTCTTACAGGACAGGGGGTGACAAGTGCACCCCTCTCTTGTGGCCATGTATATTCTCCTGCTGGAGAGGAGGTTCCCATGTCTTTATATGTACCAGTGCCAGTCTCTGCTGCCTGCTAGTCCATGTGCTGGCAAGAAGGAATTCCATGGACTCCAAACTATGGGTTCTTTGCTCTTGCACCCCATTCTGGGAGCATGCAGGACATGATGGCAATGGGGTGACTTCTGGCAGCATCTGAGCCAGGGATCAAACTGCTGTGCTGAGTGCCTTCCACTCCCACATGTCACCCCACAGTCACAAGTTTCTTTCCATGTTTTATATTTCTCAAGATGACTCTTTTCTCAAAAGCCTGTTGGTAATCCTGTAGTTGCTGCTTAATCCAACTGATTCCTGTTGTAAGCAAACATTTTCTTTTTCATTTCCTATTTTGGGGTAACCTTCTCTCAGATCACATCGTTTAGAGTGTCCTGTCTTTACGTGCTGTTTTCACTTTCCTTTCATACAATGAGTTTCTCTTGAAGACAGTTCCATCAGGAGGTTTTGTTACCTTGAAACTCAACTGCTACAAAATTACTGTTATAACATTTTATGGTTTTAACAGGTGAGGAGCTTTGTGCGGGTGGAAGAAACACCAGATGCTCTATTACTCACCATGGAGACATCCTTGATAACTCCTATGGTTTTCCCAGCATGAAGCACAGGCTCTGTCACTCCATAGCTGGTCATCTCACAGTTAAAATGCCAGGGCAATATTCTCATTGTATGAGATTATGCTAAGTAAGAAGTATTTTAGATTGAATGAAACTCACAGATAAATATGTACCTACAGTAATTCTGGTAAAAATAAAAAGTGACATAAAGGGACAAACCAAAGAGGGTCTGTCTCAGTCTCTTTAGCCATGACCAATTGTAACTAACCAGGACTGAGGAAATAAAAAAGAATAAGCCATGTAGGCTATAGCAGGTCTTCTGATAAACTTGAATTTTCTATATTCTGATACCAGGCCACCACCAGGGAGACCAGCTGGGCAGGGAGGTCTCGTCAGGATCCCCAGTGCTGCTCCCCTAAACTTTACAGTGGATAGTGGAAGAGGCCAGAATGGATGATGGAAGGATCTGGGCAGGAACACCCTCAGCACAGGGTGTTGCCAGCCTTGAAGGGGGAACATCTCCTTCCTGGCCTCTTGGCCTCTCCCTCCCTTCTGAGGCTCAGCTTCGAGGTACAAGAGGGCTCTGATAAAGTGATGGGCATGGGAGGATTTCTGGGAAAAACGGGCTGTGGCACTTGGGCACACAACAGACAGCTTCAAATGCATAAATAAGGGTCTTTAAAGTAGAGGAAAGGTCTGAGACAAAAAGCAGGATCTTTCACACCGTGTGCAAGTACCATGGGATGCTCTGGGCAAGGTATCATTTGAATCTATGGTATCAGGTAAGGCGAGAGACATCTTTATGAATCAGGGAAGTGCAGTAGCTGAAATAAAAGCCTACAAGTGACATCCCACTAATCTTGGGGGATTCCTGTGTAAGTTATGAGAGATTAGACCACCAAACTGATTTTTAAAACAAAAATAAATCAGACATGAGCAGACTATTCTGGAAACACCACCCTTGCAGCATTTCAATAGATTTTGCAACAGGTCTTGTACTGCTAAGACCAGAATACAAAGAGATATAAAACTGACATCAGATAAATAGCATAGGAGTTCATGATTTTTTTTTCCTTTCAAAGCACTTCTGTGCATAAAGGTACTTCACTTTCAGCACTTAAAGAAAAATCCTAGAAAGTGATTTTTCACTCTGCAGTTCACTCAGTTCCCTTGCTGTTGTCAATGGGATTGGGACTGTCTGTACTAGAGCGCTGGTAGCTTGTGAGTCTTTGCAAGCAGGAGGGGTTTTGCCCATGTCTTTCAAAGGTTTTTTTTTCTGATAGTAGAATAATATTGGGTGTTACCACAGTGACTGCAGGGAAATGATCACAGTTTCTGCTGCTTATCTGTTCCCAGTAGGATTCATTTACTTTAGCTCCTTTTGCCTGTCAAAGCCTTAGCCATGTTCTTTTATTGCCTCTTACTACCTTTTTTTTCACCTAACACTTCTCCATACCTGTGCCTTAGCACAGTAAATCATACTATTTATTCATGACATTTTTAGTTGTTATCACTGTTAGCAGTCCTGGCCTCCTTTTGAGGATACTTTTGGCTTCATTCATTTTGATGAAGCACTTGTAGAACTGTGCAACTTTGAACTTGGTGTTCAGAAGTTAAAAACAAAGAGCCTACAGTGCGCTGGGCTGTAACCTGCTGTATGACAAACTTCTTCAGAAGATACCTTTGTTTTTGTTAGCAGAGTACCTTTAAAATAATTTTGACTTGGAATTTCCAAATTAATATTAGTGCAGGTTTATAGTGAAATACGTATTTTCATATTTATTTTAAATGGCATCAGGTCACAAAATAGACTTTAGTTTTTGAAAGAACGCCATGGAAATGTTCTTTCAAATCACTGCTTTTTAAACTGTTAAGCAATACATAATGAGTGATTCCAACTAGTTTTAAAATAGCTTTGCTATTTAAGAATGAAAACATTTCCTGATCTTTATAGTTGTTTTTTATTAGGAATGAAATATGAAGACATGTTATCTGGTAACAGATTCTTTTATACAAAAGGAAGGGGATGGTCTGATATCATCTAATTTTTACATCTCCTTCCAAGGGTGTTGTATGTTAGGTATTTTTCTGGAAAAAGTATTTCTTTGAGCTGGCCAAAGCATCTGCACCTGTGATCTATTGCTAAAATGTCACCAAATACAAGACAATTTAACAATCCAGGGCAGTCTGTAACTGTTCAGGCTTTTTTGTAAGCTTCAGAAGATGCTGCAGAAGTCTCTGGGAATCCTTGAATTTTTGAGCTGAAAATGGAAATGCAATCTTTCATGAGGCTTTCAGTCACAGTGCTACCTAGAAAACAAACAAAAGGACTGTCTATAGGTAAATTGTGGTTTTTTGCCATTTTTCTTGATAAAGAATTTTCAAATTGTGTATGTGTGTTGCCTTTAGAATTGCTCCTTTATAAGGAGTCTTCCTTCACCTTTTCTGAATTAAATGTAAATTTTTTGATCACCTCCCCTTGTGGATATGAATGTGCAATGCATCTTTCTTTTTAATAATGATGACCAGAGGAAAAAACCCATGAATTTTAATACCTCTAATAGGAAGCATCTTGCTGCACTTGATTACATTGTATGCAGAAATACTATGTTGTGCATAGAAAAACAAAGAAATTATGCCTCAGGTGCAGATTTCTTAAGCTGCGTCTTTGCAAGGTGTAATGAAAAGTTTGATCTCAAAAATGGGTTACTATTACTGGGGCAATCTCCTGTGCTCAGCCTGTGATGATTTCATATTCATCTTTTCAGTTTTCTGACTTTAGAATTATTCTTACTTGCTTCATGTGGTTGTTTATTTTGGTGTTATTTTTAAGTGTGAATTTAAATTCCAGATGATAGCATGGCACATGTATTCATGTATTCATAAGTTACACAAAGTGGTGCTAAAAAAGCTGTTATTGAATTGGCTTGTAATAACTACATAAGTGTCACAGGAGTACTATAATCAACAAATATTAGGCCTCTGTAATAAAATGAACATTACACAAGCAAAGCATGCCATATGCTGTGCTCTTGGTTTTTCTTCACAGAATTTTGACCACACTGGCATTGTAAAATATTTGAGTGCCAAGGCTCAGTGATAATTGCAAAAATATTAAATTCTTGACTGCCCACTGAATCTTGACTAATGTGTATTTTCAGTTATTGTGTCCTCAGCATGTTGTGAGGAGTTACGCTGTAGGATGCCTTTCCTGAAGCTCTGATTTGAAGTTTTGCATTCTGAGCATCTGACCATTTATGAACAGCATGATGCAGAAACCACACGACCTTTACTTATTGCTTATTACCATGATGCTGTTTGTTATAGATTATGGTTGATTTCTGCATTAACACAGCCTGCCTCTGCCACTCAGCAACTGATCACTTTAGCTGCAGGATACTAGGTAAATACTTCTGTGGTAAATAAGATGTTTAGAGCCTAAATTTGTAATCTAAGTTCAGACACCAGCCTTCATACCACAATATGCAGGATGAATTTCATGTTTTTCTTTTCAGTATTTCATTTATGCTCAATTTAGACACAGACTTGTCAGCTGGGAGAATTAATTACTTAATTAATTTTACAATCATTTGATGTCAGATTTGCAAGCAAAGGTGTGCACCATTTTAAATAACCTTTTACATCAGCATGACAAATGGATTTCATATACAGTAATTAAATCATGCTGCACTGCTGTGTACAAGCAGAAAAGGCAAATAGAGGTTTTAAGGACTGTGCAAAGGAATAGGGGACAGTATAGCCTTGGCAGAAGAAGAAAGAGGAGCTCAGAGACTACTTACTGAAAGAATGACCCAGACAGGGGATGTAACTCAGCCCAAGGATTTAGGTTCAGCTCTCTGTGACCTCAAGTCCAGTTTGCTGCATTACATTGGTGACTTAGAGCTTTGAGAAGATTATTTTTGAGCTTCAAGACCGAAGCAATAGTCACATAAGATGAGAAAAGTAATTAGACAGACAAAGTGTAATTATTGAGGTGGTAATTGCTAGTAACTGAATAACAGAAAATAGCAAGAAAAAAATTGGGGAATTGAAAGAAAATGTTGAGCAAGTATTGTATGGTATTCCCAGCTATTCATGCTTTTTGTTAACCAATAAATAATTGCTGGGTAATTTTTGAGCTGTATATATACTGTTCCTAAAATGTCTCTGTAAATGATGAAATATGACCAAATCTGAAGAGTCAGAGTTAGTGAGGGTCTCTCTATAATCTGCTGTATGTACATGACACAGTCTCTCCTCCAAGTGGCTGGATTGGTTGGAAAGCTGTGTGAATTCTGCTTTCTGCCTTGTGATTCCTCAAGAGAGCAAAACAGACTTCTCTTCTGCAGCATGAGCATATGTCTGCCTGACATCTGCATTTGCCCTTTGCAAACAGGTGTCATCTTAGAACCATGCCATGCCTTTGCATGAAATAACCTGTTGGTTTAAGATCCTGTCAGCCCACTTTTCTGTAGAATTGCAGGGTACTTTTTTATTTTTGCAAGCAAATCAGGTTCACACTGCACATTTTTGTCACTGTACCAGTAATCTGTGTCAATTTTTGATGTTTGATTTCTTAACAGCCTGCTTATCAGATATGTGATTGGACTACTATTTTGGGATGAGGCACAGATAATCTAGTAATAATTAATTTTACATGTATCCACATCTCAGATTGTTACAACTGACATGTCCATCATTTCTACAGTTCTGCCCTAGGACCAAAACTGGGTTTTGTTTGGGCTTTTATCCTTTCTTTATCAATTCTTCCATGAATAATTTAGTATCTAATGCTTATTGTTAGATATAGTTAGATACAGCTTATACAGCTATCAAGTATAGCTAATTTATATTATATTATATTATATTATATTATATTATATTATATTATATTATATTATATTATATTATATTATATTACATTACATTATATTATATTAATTTTCACTCAGTTTCAGTCAATATCTCTAAAAAGTAGACCAATGAATTTATGTTATCTTACACAGAAAGATTTTCTTTAATGCAAGGGGGGGAAATTGTACTTATTAACATCTAGAAGAGGGCACAGGCAATGTTTTGTCTTAAGAATATTAGACATTCTGTACTGCAATAGACCAGAAATTCCAGTTAGCCCAATATGCTCTGAGAGAGGCAATAGCAGAGTGGTATTCAGGAAGACTCTGTGAGTCTGGCCATTTCCTCTTTTACCTGTGTATTACTGCAGCATGCAGAAATATTAGGAGTGTTATAAGGTACATTTCTGCCTGTCCTGTTTAAGGACCAGTTATTCATGGCTTTGTTCAAATTCTTTTTGAACCCATTGATAACCTCTGCCTTTATGAGCTTCTTTGGTAGGGAATTCCAGAAATCCAGTGCCTGCTGTGTAACCAAGTATTTCCTTTTATTTTTGTTAAAACCAATCTCTTACTAGTGTCACTGAGCTTGCCTTACTTCCAGTGCTGTGGGGTTGATGAAGAGTTCTCTGTTCACCTTTCCTGCTGCCTTTATGACGTAATAAATCCCAACCACTTTCCTCTCTGCCTTCTCTTCTGAAACAGTACTCTCAGAGGTTTTTTGTCTCCTCAAAAAACAAATGTTTCATTCTCTTCATCATTTTAGTTGCCTTTCCCCATGCCCTTTCTGACTTGGTTGTGCCCTTGTGAAATATGACTACCTGAGCTACAAAAATTACTCAAGATTTGGGTGCATCATACTTTTGCACTGGCACAAAATGACAGTATCTACCTTTTTGTCTAAATGCCAGTAAACATTCGGCTAATCATTTCAAGCAACCATTGATGAGAATGCCAGGATCTCTTTTTTGAACTATGAGTCAAATGTAACTTCCTTCAAAAGCACTGTGCAACTGATCACAAACAATTTTCAGCTGTTCTCATTAATAAGTAAAATGAGCTGTGTGGTTAATTAAATTACATGAATTATTCAAAGAATTGGCTCCAGAACTGATTAAGAACTTCTTCATTCCAAAATTTTGAGAAATTAATATAGAGAATAAAATAAAACAGGACAAATGTTGCCAGAAGGAAAAGTGCCTCCCTAATGACATTTCAAAATTTCATTGACAGATAGGAATCTTGATACTAGAAATGTATGCATTCTAAATTGTTAAGAAACATATGCAGGAGGCTGGTCTCTTAGGGATAAACATTGCCTAAACGTCAAGATAAAATGGTGAAGAATGACGGTCTCATTACACCTCCAGGTGGGAGTACCAGCATCAACACAGGGCCAGGGAGCTGTGCCTCAAAGAAAGACAAGCCTTTCCCATATAATCCTACTATTAAAATGAAACTCCATTAAAACTGGAGGAGGTAGAGGTATGCATAGCTGGTCATATCCTGTCTTGGCAATCAGATGTAAATGTAACTTAATTTTGTTTTGCTGTGGTTACCTAAATTAGCCTAACATTGCACCCTGTAGCTACTTCTGCCACAGGTGAGAAGTCCAGGATTACTACACTTTTTGTTTACAGCCATTTCCTTTGGTTTTCTCTACTTTAAACTTTGATTTGACTAAGGTAGAAACAATACATGGTGCTATTTCCCCACTAAAAAGTCTATTTCTATTATTACTTTTTTTGCTGCTTTCTCTGAGAATGCCTTCCACTTGCTGTCTGAAACAGGTGCAGACTTCTTTGTGATTATCTGGTACTTACCATAACTGAATTCACAGTTCTGTTCTTTTAGATACTTATTAGGTCTTAACACCCAGGGTAAAACAGACCCTGAAGAAAAGAGGGAACAGGGAGAGGGCACAGAACACACCATTGGTGAGTAGCATGAGGAATGAGTGGAAAAGTTACTGGGAAAGAATCAGGTGAGATGTCATCTTGCTTTCAAGAAAAATGTTCTAACCAAATATAGACCAAGTTGCCCCAAAATCTGCCCTGAGATATACAGGCAGATTGATAACAAAAATCAGCTAGTAACATACAGGTCAAAGTGGATGTTGCAGCCAGATTGGTTATCACCAGAGACGCTGAGATAAAACAGAAGGAAGAGTGAGGAATTGAATTTCATTTGCTTAAAGTATATGACCCTTTGACCTAGATAAAATAAAAGAAAAAAAATCACATAGAAAGCACAAAGGAGATTTGTTTCAGTTGAAGGTCAGTGTTGTCACAAGATAAAATGCATATCTTAGTAATAAATACATGTAATTCGGAATTGGTATCAGAAAACGTGGTTCTGGAATAATGCCTTGGATGTGAAAAACCTAAAGGGTTTTAAAAATGACTTTGAAAATTCCGGAAAGGTTATATGGAAAATTCTCAGGGAGAAAATTAAGTTCTTATATATTGCATGTGTTACTGCCTCTGAAGGAGTAAGAAAAGGGGATTTTTATTTATATTTCTGTAACAGAATTAAAATATTAAGTTGATCTATGTGTCAGTTTCGGCTGCTTGTCTTTGGAGTAGAACAAAAGGTTCTTCCTGCCTCTTTCCTAATCTTTCCACCTCTTTCCTAACCCTGGACTTGCAGGACATAATGCCTTTGTACTTCTGTTGACATTAAAACTTCCTGGTGTGTTTCTAGTGTATACTCCTTATACGTTCAGCATTAGCAGCTTTGGCCAGAATTGCAGTCAACAGAAAATCTTTCCTTAAGTCAGTCTGGCAGGGACAGCAGGTTTTTCCCACTATCTATGAGTTTTCTTCAACAAATTCCTTCTTGCTACAGATAACTGTCATTGACAACTCCCTTAATCTGTCCTGTTCTAGTCCTGTGACACTTAATTGCTATGACTCTTGACCTCTTATTAAAATTCTTAAGCTGGTTGATGTGGAAGCATCACGTGCCACTGCAAGTAGAATAGATGCTTCATGGGCTTCTTCAGTAGCTGTTTGACTGTTCCAGAGTTTTCTGAAGATTGGATTCATACAGATCTTTTCAGATCTGTGTTTTTATATTGCAAATGGGAGTTGAGTAGCTTATTAGAGTTCTTCTGCACACTACTTGTGCTTTTTTCCCATGAAAATTACAAATTTCATCTCTGCTGAACATTGTGGAAATGAAACAGAAAGACAGCAATATTTGTCCCACCTAATTTTATGTGTTTAGGTTTGTTTGATCCCACTCTCCTTGACAAAACAGACAAAGAAAACTTAATCACTGGGAAGGCCTGAGGGAAAGATGTTGCAACAATGCGAGTTTGATTTGGACATGCAGCCTACCTTTTGGACATCTTGCATTTCTCAAGAAGGATATCACCTAGTGAACCAACCATGCTTCGTTACTGACTCACCTCCCTCTTGAATTAGCTACCAGTATACACAAAGTTGTGAACTACTGCTCTGAATCCCTCAAAACACTTGGACAATCAAATGGGAGATATTGAAAACAGAATTAGGAGAATAGTAGTTAATTCAGTGGTTAGACAGAAAAAGATAATGGATTTTTAAAACAGTTGTTATTTTAAGGAGTAAGAGAAGTAGAAATTAAATTACAGTGTATATCTATTTTATCCCTCTAGCTTTTCAACTCTTCAACACAGATAAAATTCGGATGTTTTTTCAGTAAAACACTCAATTTGGCTAAAATTTGAATAAAACTGAGTTTGAATAGAGAATGTTACAGTGCTAAGGGGCTGTCAAAGAGGTGCATACTCTGGAGTAGCTGTAAAATATTTTTCTCATCTGAATAAGATAAGATGAGATAAAAGCATTCTGTCAGAGACATTTCTGCTCTTTCCTGGGTGAAGAAAATCACTAGCTGTAGTTCTGGTTCTCTGTTCTCTGTGGCAAGGGTGACCACAGGTCCCCTGTGGACAGGAGGCGTTGGACTTTGAAGCAGTTCTGAGGAATCAGGCAGCCTCATTATCTCTTGCAGTTTCTCCACAAACCAAGGAATAATATAAAAACAAAGTCACTGAGGAAGAACCATGCAGCTTACATATATGCTGTGAGAAGGAAAAAATCAGCCAGATCAATTTTCTTTGCCAAAGGTTAGAAATCCCACTTTAAAAAAAAAGAAAATGATTGCTTGCTAGTTTTTATTTCTGTTTGCATTTATTTATTCAAAACTCTGATGTGTTTTTTTATATGACAGATGAAGTGACTCGTACTCCTGAGTAAGTCATCTGTGTTTTCTTTTACTAAGCCATTAATCTTCAGTGCTCTTTAATGAGAAGAAAAATGACAAAACGTACTTAGCATTACATTTATTAAGTTAAAAGAAAGAGAGAAAAAAATTAAAACTGTGTTCTTCAAGCGGGTAAGCAAAAGAAGGTGTAGCTTTATATGAAGACCTCATATTATACCAGTATAAGAAATTATAATTACAGAATTTAAAATATAGATTAATTAATTAATTAATTAATTAAATATTAATTTTATTCCTGCACTGAAGTGCTAAAAAAATTATTATTGTGTGAGAAGTGAGGATGTGAATTTATAGACGATTTAAAAAAAAAAGTTCTAGAATAGCATTTTGTTAAAACCAGTTAATCATTTAAGATTTAGTTAGTGAAAACTTAAGGAAATGTGTTAACATTTCTGATAAGTAATTACATGTTGGAGAAAAAATATCCATACAAAGTGCAACCAGTCACTTGGTTTCTCTTCTACTGACATATCAAAAGGAATGTAAGATAGTCCATCAGGTTTTTTTGTCATGACCCTTGCTTGAGAAACTGCCATAATCTCAGGATAATCACAAAAATATCATGGTCTGAAAAATATTTTAAGCAAAAGAGGAAGAAAAATAATATTGTAGCCTTCCAAGATATATTTGGAGACCTATCTCTTAGAGATCGTATGTTGTCCCTTTTGCAAAGTCTGATGCCACTTCTGGAGTAATTTTTACTTTCTAGGAACACAAGAACTGAGATCAATGTTTGACACTTAGTGGGGCTGCATGAAGGTCCATAAAGGAATCCATGGAGGCTTCATGAACATGTACCTCAAGAAGTCAGTACTATCTATCCAAAATGCCTTAGACAAAACAGCTAAAATCACAAAGAAGACTGGGAAAAAAGTTCCCCAAACTAGAAATCAGTTATACACATTTTGAGGAAGAGAAGGAAACAAAGCCACTTTGTGCTATGGCTATGCAATTAACCAGGAAATTACCAATCTTGTCAGAAAAATCTGTGAACTCATCACAGAACTGATGATCAAAGAGCCACTTTAAAATATGCTTTTACTAACTCAAGACAGGTATTTTTAGACAGGTAAGATTTTGCCAGCCAAGGTGCTGATACTGAAGAACTACAAAAGCTTTCTTGCAGGCAAGGTAATATAGGGAAATACTTCCAATTAATGGGTTCTAGTGGCAGACCCTGGGTCTTACAGGGGAAGTCATGGGATTGAATCCTGATCCCTCTAGGCTGCATGTGAAATAACTTTCAGAGAAATGAGACATGGCTGAATTTCCTTCAGAGCAGGGATGGACAAGGTGACCTCTCAGGTCTTTGCACTATACTTTCAGCTTTTTTGTGTGCTTTTTTGTGGTTTTTTTTTTTGTTTTTTGTTTTTTGTTTTTTTTTTTTTTTTTTTTTTTTTTTTTGTGAGTGTGTTTGTTTTTTAATTTTTGTGTGTCATTTTTGTTTGTTTATTTTTGTTTGGTTTTTTCTTTAACAAGAATTCCATTGGATTTTATGTCAACCTGCTCATAATTTGGATATGGTATGATAATTTGGGAGGACAATAATAGGGTGGATGTTCTGATATCAGGATGCCATGAGTCTCAGCTGGGCTTTTTCAAAGTTTCAGAATCCTTGGCTATTTTTTTTACAAAATCTTGATGTTCCTTTTTTTTGTCAATGAGGTATACATTGTCAGAGATTAAAAATCCATTTTACCCTCTAAAATTAAGATTAGTTTTCATAACTGATTGGGAAAAGTGGCAGTTATCATATGCATAACTTTTGGAAAAGCCTGAGGGACTTGTATGAACTTTGCACAGTAATAGTAGCATATAAATAGAACACAATTTGCTAACTGACCAGATGTCCAGTTTGATAATGAATTTTATTCAAACTGCCTCTAACTTCCCTCAAAATCTCCATTTATGCTGGGAGCAACCCCCTTACTAGATTTTTCCAGCTCTAGCTGTAAGTCAGGCTACCTTTGCTACATCTGGTGCCAAGCAAAAGTAATTTATACAAAGAAGGGCTAAAGAGAAAGGATGTTAAGATTTGCTAATGTAATATCACAAGTTGCCAATCTTTGGCTCAATACTACAACATTAGCTGATCTCTTTTGTAGATGAACAAGGCATAATTTTCCTTTCATAGGATCCACATGCAAGTGGGTGTAGATGCATCAAAACACTAAAGGAACTAAAAATCCTTTTAACATCATTGTTGTTATTCTAAAAATTTGATTTTAAGTAGGGATTTTTACGAAACTCTTCTTAGAAAAGGAACAACCCCCAAAACCTCAGTCTGTATCTAGACATACAAAATATATAAAGAAAGATTTCGATGCAGAAAGGCTCTACATAATGGCAACTGTTACGCAAGATTATTTACAAGCACTGCTCTACCCAGGATGATTAATAATATCATTTCCACATCCACTGGTGTTAATGCAAGAGTTAATTATTTGTTATAACTTTGATTAAGCTGTTTATGAAGTTGGAGTTTAATACCTGCTCTATGACTTATAGTGTCTAGGTAAATGACACTTTTATTGGTTTTGAAAATGGTCTTGACCCACAGATGTGAAATCAATTAGTGGTTTGTTCTCTCACTTTTACTCTAATGAGCCTGGTCAGTTCTGAGCAGGATAAAAAGGGATCTTTAATCTCAAAGAACTCCCTGACTTTAAGGAGTTTCTCATAGTGACCACATTTGTGAAGGTCAGGAGACGCTTTTTTACTGAGGCATCATTGCATGGAGACACAGCACTGAGACAAGAAGACCAAGAAAAGAAAAATCTATACAAATACTGTTTTTTCTTCTTATTGAACTGCTTTCAGCTGCACATTTAGCAGAACTTACTTGTTGGGTGAATGATTCAAAGACAGTGTACTGAAAGCCCTACAGGGTATAAGAGACAAGTGTTTTGTTAGGGGTCTTTGGACTTTATTACTAGACGACAGAACTTCTGAAAGTCCTGTTAACTGAGTGGGCTATCTAGCAATTCACCTATAGCTCGTGATGTTCTAGAAAACATCAGCATAATGACAGCTGCACTTAACTGTACACACTGCTTAGCAAATACCCTCTTTTCAAAAGAGTACCTTTAAAAGGATATATTTTTCTCAGGTACTGTTTAACTCATTAATGCAACCACATACTTGCAAATAAAAATTTCAGTAGCTTCCTACCTGAGGACAACAGGAGTAAGAACATCTTACCATGAGCAATGGTATTTTTCTTGGAATTTCAGTTTTTAGGTTTGAAGTTATGTGGACAACCAGTACCCCTGATGGCTGGAAACAAGAATGATCTCAGCTGGGAGACTGAGTCATATATCACACAGGCAGTCACAAAGCCTAGGGTAGCAGATGAAAGAGGACATTAATGCAAGATTAAATCTGTAATACCGTGACCAAATCATTAGGGAGTGCACTTGCCTTTTACCTAACAATCACAGGTAATAACAGAGCATTTAAAAACATACAGATCTCCCACCAGAGTTAATTATTTCACTTCTTAGGAATTAACAAACTTCCTTGGCCATCAAAGGTCAATAGGCTAAGACTATTTCTGACAATAAGACAATCCTGAGTCTGGCCTGTATCAAAGCTGCTTCTGCATTAAGAACTGGCCAGACTATGCCATCTGTTAGGTATTCTGAGCAGCAAAGCAACTGGAGTCTTGAAGATGTGTGATCCATGCTTGCATGCTGGCATGCTTGGAGAGTTATCACTCTTAAAGTGTATTGATCACCATCTCTCCTGCTCCCCTCATGCCCACTGCATGAGTTTGTGGGATGGAAAATACCTGGCATCAACTAAGCTCTCTTCTGATGCCAAAATATCAGAATCCAGGTTCTTAGCAGATTCTGAAAGAGAAAGGAGGAATAGCAACAAGCAAATATCCATAAAGGCAATGCAGCTGGGAGCAGTCACTTTCTCTTCTAATTTCATCTGGCTTTTATGCTCATATTAAAACTTCATGGGATACTTTCAGGAGTTGTTCACGATCACTGAATTATGTGTTTCATAATCCTGTAGGTAAGTAAGGAGTGTGGAAGGCTTTATCCCTAGAGTAAGTCCTTTTGGAGGCCTCAGTAGTGGCAGAGTAGCCAGAAGCAGCATGGATGCAGTTACAGAAAGTTACAGATGACACATGGGCCATGTGAGAATGGCAATAAATCCTCAGAACACTCAGGTACAGCCTGAACACTGGTGGTGTGGGCTGTGATGACAGAGCTCACTTTTGTCTACCTTAGTAGTGCCATAATAAGACTTGATGCAATCTGTTGTGTAGTCACAGTCCACCTGGGAAAAAATAGTGTTGCAGAGGGAAAAAAGAGATGGCCTTCTTGGTATCTGCAGCATAAACCTCAGTCTCAGAGTTTCAAGGAGCACATTTCTCTGATTAAATTTTAACACCTGGGAAAAATTTGTGGCAGAGGTACCCAACCAAAAAAAGAATACCACATTTGAAGAAGCATCCACACCAGTCTTGATCTCTTCCAATCTCATGGAAACTGTTATCATTGGGAAAAACACCTTTCTGAATACATGTAATGATGAATAAATTTCCAGGGGCTCAATAGGTGAATACAGGAGGGCTGCAAATACTGACATCAAGCCTTTACTAAGTGACAGTTTTGCAGATGGGAAAAAGTTGGCCAATCCCTTTAAAAAGTTGTGTGTAATGTGATATGGAAATATTGAAATATATATATATATATTAGTGGAAATATTGAAATATAGAAATGCCATGCAGTGGTCTAAATTAATTACCAGTTTAGTTACCAAATGATACAGTTCTTGACTGACCCAAAAATATTGTAGACTCCTTCAACTGTAACTGAGAGTTCAGATCAAAAATTAGCAGGTAGAAAGGGGCAAGAATGCATTACACTGATAATCTGATGTATTTTGTCAACTACATATCCATTTTTATATTATCCACTTAGCATTTATACAAATACACAATCCATTTTTATAGTTAACAAGAAAAAGGAAAACTTAGTTTCACAAGTGAAGAAAAAGCATTTTACAAATGCAGATGAATCCTTATGTCAGGTATCCCTGGGTTGGAATAGAAGAACACCACAGAGTTCTGTGCTAAGCTGGGAAGAAAAAGGCAAAGTCTTGGGATTTCTCATTGGAAAAGACAGGGAAATTTCCCTGCCACTTTCTTCTTTCTTTTCCATTCAGATGAATGCTAAATTATCAAGTACAATTTTAATCACAAGAAAATACTGGATTGACCAAGATTCCATAATTTTCTCATAGGTACAACCAGAAATCAGTGGTGACAATGTCTTTGGCCAGTACTTCTTAGCTACGATCAATATTACTGTAACAAGGGGCAAAAGAAACAAGTACATCAAAGAGATTTGTCCAGATCAAGGGCAGCATCCTTAACTGGAAACACCATCTTATCTCCTGCTGGTCAGTGACTTGAATACACTGTTCTGTGCCTCAGAATCCAGAAATATCTTCCAGGAAAGCACTTCATGAACTCTGGGAAAAAAAACCATTTTAGTTATCAAGACAGAAAAAGGAAACTAGTTCAATCCTCAAACAAAGCAAAGCCGTACTTATTACAAAATGCCCTCAGGAGAAATTATGAGAAGGATTTTTGTGATTCATATTATTTGATTTGAGATGTCCAAGCATAGGCACATTCACATGTTGGGCGTGGGAATGAATATGTGTGAAAATACAATACATGTTTTCAAAATGAACTGCATTTAAATGAATTGCATTTTCATTACTTGAAGGGCATTTAAAATATAAACTACATTTTTAGAGAAATATTATTTTAGATTCTAAGACTGTAAAGAAGCCCTAGAGATGTATGAATAATAAATACATATTTCAGGTTTCCTCACTGTGCTAGAGTAGTGTTAAAAGAGTTCAAATGTGGATGAGAACCAAGGATCCTGCTCTGTTGAATTGGCAGCATTCCTAAATATGTCTGTGGCACAGCGAATGAAGTGAGCATGGTTTAACACATTGCAGCGGGTCTAGTAAATTCAGATTTTATAATGAAACATGTAAAAGATGGTATTTTTTCCTTCTTGGATGACTCTATTTCAGAATCATGTTGAATTAATTTTTTAACAAAGTTAAAAACTTGGGGTTTTAACAAGATTTTATTAGTGGCTACTGCAGCTACAACTGTGCCCTGGTTTTGGCTGGGATATAGTTGGTTTTCTTCCTAGTAGCTAGTACAGTTTTGTGTTTTGGGTTTAGTATGCAAATGCTGTTGATAACACACTGATTGCTTAGTTGTTGCTAAGCAGGGCTTATCCCAAGCCAAGGACTTTCCAGTTTCCCACGCTCTGCTGGTGAACAGGTGCACAGGAAGCAAGGAGGAGGAATGGTTAGGACAGCTGACCTGGACTGGTCAGAGGATGTTCCATATCATATAGTGTTGGAAGCTGGAAACTAGGAGTTTTGAACTTTGTGTGCTGTCAGGGAATGACCCCCAAACAAACACTGCTTTTCACCTGAGAGAAGGCTTCCAAAATTGAATGATAGAACTAGATTCATTGGTGTGTAGCTTGAATACAAGTGTGCTATCACATGGTGAAAAATTTAAAATTTAGAGTTTTAGAAGATAGCAATACATGGAAGGCAAGATGGAAGTCTTAGGGCAGAGGTTTCTTTCTTTCTTCACCTTCTTCTTGGGTGCAGGTAGTACTTTTTAAATTAGATAGAAAATACCACACTGCGGGTCACAGGTGTTTAGTCATTGGGTCAAAAGTATAAATAATTTAGGTGTTAGTTTTTAATTGAACTGTTTAGCTTTAAAAGACCTTGTAATGAGAGAAATACATTGCCATTTCTTCATTTTTAGCTTGTTAGCTGGAAGTGCTGTAGCACTGAATGTAACATAGATAAGAATTAATAAACATCTGAGTCCAAACACGAAATTCCATATCATGCTTTAATCCTGATTCTGGCAGAAGATAAAAAAGAAGATAAAAGTGATAATATAACGTCATTCTCAGTGTATAAACTGGGGCAGTTGGCTGGAAGGGGCCAATCCCATTTTAGGAATGAGCTGGGCATTGGTCAGCAGCTGGTGAGCAACTGTACTGAGCATCACTTGTATGTCTTGGGTTTTATTCCTCTATCTCTTCTTGTTAACTCCCTTTTCATAGATCTTACTGTTGTTAGTATTATTATTAGTTGTTGTTAGTATTATTATTTACTTTATTTAAATTATTTAACTGTTCTCATCTCAACAGGTTTCTACTTCTTCTGATTCTCTTCTGCATCCTACCTGTAGGCTGGGAGTGGAGTCAACAGCAGCTGCCTGGTGCTTAGTTGCCACCTGGGGTTAAAAGATGACACAGTGTAACCTTAGACACCAGTAAATCTAACACAGAGTTAAGTCACTGTGCTGTAAATCACCTATTTAATTCATTACTAGTCATAGGTGTATTGAAAAATCCTTGTTTGATTTGGTACAAAGCGTGACTAATCACTGAAAATCTAAAAATTGAAAATCCAAAAAAAAAGTTCATGAAGCATGTTGTACTTTTTCTAGAAGGAAAAGAGGACTGAAAAACATGCAGGAGAGATAAAAGGTTTAAGCCAGTCTAATTAAGAAAGTGTGATGCTTTTGATTCACTTTCTTATTACTAAACTATAAGCTTAAGTTTTTTCCCCATTTTTTAGGTTCTTTTCAGCTAATAGCATTGCCTTTGTTCTTTAATTGTGAAGATGACATTATTTAACGTGCTCCTGAATTTTCTTCTTGTGTCATGCAATGAGCATTTAAAATTACAACCAAGAAAATGTGTATCTCTGATTACCACTAATTTTAATGGGATATTAAAGTGCTTTAATTTATTGTCTTTCAGTCCTTCCAACAGAGAATCCTCTATCTCCTGAAATACCTGTTTGCTTTATAGAAGACTCATAACAAGATAATAATATTAATTATCATGTTGGAGTGTTGTGGGGTAATATCTATCACTGGATTTTTTTTAGAGACAAACATCATGGATACAGGCAGCACTGCCATAAGCAAGGGAATGGATCTGATCCTTTCTTGGGGTGACCCAGTCATTTCCAGATGGTTCTCTTGTGTCTTAGTGACACTGGACCAAGCATGTTACTGAGGCATTAATCTGTTGTACTTTCTACCATAAGAAAAACTGCCTCAGTAAGAAACTTGACTACAGCTTCTGACTCCTTGTCAACCTACAGGTGACATTTGTCACATTTCAGGCTGAGTTTTCTGATTTTATTTAGGAATGAAACACACCCACAATCCAAAATGATGTTACAGTATTTTCTCATGTGTCTTTAAATGTATTCCCCTATGAGAAGAACTGTGGTTTCTCTCAAAAGACAACAAAAAACCCCAAAGCAAACCAAATCCCAAAATCCCCCCCCAAAAAACTCCAAAACAAAAAACTCCTGAAATAGGTTTTAGCATTTTCTATCTTCTGCAGTCAAGATTATAACTCACATAACCTTTTCTTAATCATGGAGAAGAAAAAATTCTCAAAATTTTCATTTTAGGCAGATTATTTGAAGTTGCAGTTTCATAAGTGTCCAAAACAAGTACTTTTCTCTTAAATTCCTGAAGCATAAAGCATCCTAGACAGATCCATTCAGCAAAACCCATGCTCCAGTAAGGATTTATGACCTTCCAGCCCTTCAGGAGGCCGCCCTGTTTGGTGTGTACCTCCTGCGTGGGCAAGGTGAAAGGGTGTATAAAGGGATGCATGTCACCCATACTTGATATTACAGCTCATCTACTTCATTTTCATCTGTGCAGATTCTACCCACTTAGATAATTGCTACATATACACCCACTCAACTGCTTGCAATAGAAAGAATGCTATTATTACAGTATTTAGCTGAAGTAATAACTACAGCAAAGCCATCCAACCTCTTGACAATCCAGACCTAAATTAAATTACAATGTTTGTTTTGGGATATGATAGTGAATGCTGTTTATAATGCTCAAAGTGGTGCACAATCAGTCAGGAGAAATGGGACCATCAGACTATTCGGAAGGGAAGACTTGAGTCCATGCATGGAAGGATCCTTACAACCCATAATGGGAAATGTTTAATGAGATAAGGCCATACTCTATCTATATGTACATGAGTTTAGGATATAACCATGTATTCAGGTGCCTGCAATAGTTAATAGCCATATTATTTGCATATGTGTCTCTCAGTAACAGCAACACAGGGCAAGTACATTAAATACACTAAAGTCCTGTTAAAAGATGTACACTTATGGCCATCACTAGTATTTTGACTGCTCACACCACGCTGCTCTTGGTTCATTCTGCTCAGAATGGCACTGATTTATCAGAGAAACTATGTGTGCGTGGTATTGCTGAGGTACCATGGGTGTTGCAACCCTGGAAACAACTGCAACTACCGCAAACATTTCTGAACCTCTGTTTGTATTTGAGATAAATTGTTTCTTCCTCTCTCCTCTCTGGTCTTGATGACAGCAGGTTGTGTGTGACACAATTGTTATGGTCTAGAGGCAAATTTTAAGTACAGTAATTTCACGACTATAAGGCGCACCCTTTTGACTAAAATTTGGGTCCGAACCCGGAAGTGCGCCTTATATTCCGGTGCGCCTTATATAATGTACAAAGTTGCGAAATTTGCCAACGTGGAAGTGCGAGCTGTGAGCCGAGCCGTGCAGGGTGGGCAGGACCGGGCAGCCCCTGGCCAGCAGAAGCCATGCAGGGTGGGTGGGACCGGGCAGCCGCGGGCAGCCCCCAGCCAGCAGGAGCTGCACGGGGAGGGAGAGAGTGGGAAGCCCCGAGCCGCCCCGAGCCGTGGGCAGCCCCGAACCGCCCCGAGCCGCGGGCAGCCCCGAGCCCCACCTCGCCAGCCAGGGGCAGGCGGGAGTGCCAGGGCCTGCGCACGGGGAGGACGCTTGGGACTGTGTTTAAAGGCTACACCAATCTGTGAAAAATGTTTGCAAATTGAGCATCTGCCAGTAAACTCCATGATCGTGGGATTTGTTACTAATTAGTTACTTTGTTGCATGCGGCACGGATCCTTGCTGCAAAAAAAAGTGCGCCTTATAATCTGGTGTGCCTTATAGTCGTGAAATTACTGTATTTCTATTCTTTGACCCGTATGCTGCTCTTGGTTACATTACCAACTGCTAAATTAGCATTTGTGCCATTGAATCAAAGGCTAAATATTCCACTGTGACACTGAACTGAATGGAGGGAAATCGTATATATTTCTGACCTGAATCTAGTCTGACCTACTATGAAGCATAAAAAATGTGTGCTTATGTTCAGAAAAGTGTCACCTTTTAATACCTAAATACGTAAATGGCAGGGGTGTTGTAACTAGATGATTTTATGGTCTCTTCCAACCCAAAACATTCTATGATCTGCAAGACTCTGTCTTTTCTATGCTATATTTTTCTCAATATATAGTGTTAATCAGACTAAATCAGACTAAAATGATAATTAAATACGAAAACCCATCCTATTTCCCTTGTCTCTAGGCATATGAACAGCACAAGACTATCAGTGCAAGCAATGAAATTTTATGACAGCTGCTGGATTCCAGCAGACTGGGGGAAAGAGAAGTGCAAGGGAGTAGTGAAGGTTGTGTGAAGGAAGGGTGGGAATTGTGAAACATCAGTGGGGTTTTATAGATATGAGAGTGGGAAAGAAGCTAGGCTACAGCCTTTTTTTCAAACAAACCATGGTGTGTAAAAGAGCCGGGAATGACAATGGTATTTCCAGATAATAAGGCTGTGGAGATTCAATAGTTTGGGGTCAATGAAAGGATGTGGGGAAGAGTGCACTTAGCCATAGAAGGGAGCTTTCTTTGGTAACACTGGGAAAAACAGGGTGAAGAAACTAGGAACCAAGGTGATTGAGACAAGGCAGGGCTCATTTGAGTGATATGAATTAATGTTGACAATAGAAAAAGAGATGCAGAAGGAGAGAGAATTTCAGCCTAAGAAATGATGCTGGGAAAAAAAATAGGGAGTAAGAATAATGCAGACTGAAATTAGGTAAGAAAGAAAGGGAAGACAGGAAAATGATATGAATGTCAGCAGAGTCCACATATATTGGAAAAGAATGCAGAAGACACTTTCAATATATTAAGGTATATAGAAAAGAGAGACAACAATACCTGCTGGAGAACATGTTTTCTTATAAATTGGATGAGACCCAAAAATTCCGATGATTTGTCACATCTCTGCTATCAGCAAATGATGTACTGAAAGCCAAAGATGACAAGAAGGCAGGGTGCAAACCTGTGGTATAGCAAATGGACACCCTTCTGTGAAGCAGCAACATCCAGCTGCAGTGGTTAGGGGATTTCCAGCCCTGCAGGCTGACACCACTGTCCCTGCCAGCAGTAGAATGCTGAATCTAGAGCCAGCTGGCCCACACTGACAGCTGTAGAAGAGAAGAATTAAATTGAGGATATGAAAAAGAAATGGGGAGACTTCTGCAGCAAAGTAGCCTTGGCTCTCTTGCATATGTAAGAGGGATGGCTTACACAGATACTGGATGAAGGAGTTCTTCCTGGAGCTAGGAGTAAGTACTCTGTGTTGTTCCTCATATTATCATCTTCTGCTTCAAGGCAAATGAACTGAGTTGGTTTTTAGACCACTAGATTTTAATGTCAAGTGACTTTGTGTGTTCCTCCAGGACAGCAGCGATATTTGCAGGCACAGGATAAGGTTGAACCCTGACAAAATTTGGTTTGATGCTGTGGATTTTACATAGGAAAAAAATAGAACAAGTTTTCACACTTAATGTCTGAATACTCCTGCCTAAGCAATATAGTTTCTTACACCATCTACAGTCAGCAAATTCCATCTATATAACAGCTTTCCAAGAATGTTTTTGGGGGATGTTTTCTTCATCATCAGTGAAACATCTCTCCAAGAAGAGAAAAACTAATTATTCTTTGTCTTGGCAGCCACCTCTAAAGCTTCCAAGCCTACTCGCAAATAATCCCACATCTGTGGTACTGTCCTGATTCCACATTTTAGAATCAGTGACTGATAAGTTTAGAATTTCAACGTTAAAGAAAAAAAAGTGTTCAAGTTTAATTTATTGAGACCTCCAAGACAGTAATCTCTTCCCATCACTCTGCATTACTGCCTGAAATAGGATCCAGTCCTAAGAGCCCACAAAGACTGCCATTGCTCCAGAATGGGGTTAGTAGCAATTGCTAATCCTATCTAGGTTCTGGCATATATGCTCAAGCAAATATTAAGAGACAGGAGGCAAGACTGAGGAAAAGTTTTAGAACCAACACCACACCTCACACATGACTTTGTCAAATCTCATAAAAATGGCCTAGGGCCATTGATCCAGATCTCTCTACAGAGCCTTCCAACTATTTAGCAGACCAACACTCCTGCCCAACTTAGTGTTGTCTGTGAACTGACTGAAGGTGCTCTCAATCTCCTCATCCAGCCCATCTGTGAAGATATTAAAAAGGACAGGCTCCAGTACTGAGCCCTGGGCAACACCACTTGTGATCAGCTACTAACAGGATTAATAATTTCATGTTCTGCTGGAATCATCCTTGATGAAGGGAAGCCAGCTACCAACACAACTCACTGTCAGTGTCATGTAAGCAACACCAGACTAGGACTGCCAAATTCTGTAACCTATTTATTTTCAACTTTCAAATAGCAGTAGAAACTCTATTACTTATCTTGTAAACATTCGTAACTTCAGTTTTTCTTGCTGAAAAACTTACTGGAATATAAAATGTGCCAAAGTTATACTGCCTTTAGCTTTCTTTTATTCTGTGCTTTGACTGACCTTTAACTGAGTTACTTTTTTCCCTTCTTATTCCCAAAATTATTTAACAACAGGTATACCCCAGTTTAAATTTCACTTCAGTAGGTTAAAAAAAGCCACATGCCTCTGCCTCATTCTTTGGACTGTTTTCTGTCCTTGTTTCAATCTAAATTGATCTATGTAAACAAGGAAGAAATAGAATTAAATAAAATATTTCAGAGAAGAGCTCAGCCATGCTTTCAATGTCAGCTGTAACACTTCAGTAATCCTACCCGGAACTTTGTGAGATAAGCCCTAAGGTTATATTTACCCTTCCCATTGGCAGGACTGCCTGGCAACATTAACAGTTAGAAAAGGAAATAAGTTTACCATTTCTCATCACCTTGAACTCCTGTTTTCTTAGCACTTACTGGTCTGGGACACTGAGTAATGCAGAATAAAGGAGACTCCTAATTATTCTTAACTTCTCAAATATAAGTGTTAAATTTGCTATTCTTGGTCACATGGTACTCTAAACTACAAAACTACTAGAAACTCCTTACTACTGGGCCTGGAATTAAATCTGATAGACATTGTTCCTGCATAGATTGAGGAAACGAACTGGTTCTACTCTTACCATGTCTGAACTTTGATTTTTCATTTCTGTTTTATTATTTCTCCTCCTTCGTCTTTATGATCAATCTGCCAATTCTCCGTCTCATTACCTTAATTCAAAATTAGAGCAAAGTACTTTTTCAGCCCTATTAATTTTTTATATTTATCTCACCCCGATTGCTACTTTTATTTTTAGCTGAAGCTTAATATATGCTTCTGATTCACATGGCACAGTTTATTATGCCAATCAGTTCCTTTTGCTCCATTTCTTGTAGAATATTTATAGCCATGATAATACACATTGTACACTAGGTATCTGTAGGAATTTTGGAAATGATCTAAAATTTTTAGCCAGTATTTCACCTAAAGACCCAAATGCTTAAATTTTGAATTCATATAATGA
>PYHW01009485.1:7408442-7426848 GCA_013186435.1 Turdus rufiventris
AAAAAAAAAAAAAAAAAAAAGAGAAGGAAAAGCAAAGATAGCAATGCATTTTTTTTCTTCACACAATTCTATTAGTACTTTTTATTCCAATGTATTTTTCAATATCCATATTATCATGTTTCTGTTTCATTATAGTTCTGTTCTTCAGTAGTAGTTTAGTTCTTGCATTTCCATCCAGACTGTTTGGATGATAGTACACCATCATGAAAACACAAAGGAAAAAACCACATGCAAACAAAACAAAATAATTTCAGCTACATTTGGTGTTGGCTGGTGTTAAGTACAACATTTTTTTCTCTCTGCACTGATCATCTAAATGTACTTTTTCCTCTTCAATACTTTCTATCTGCATTCTATCAAACTCTCTACTAGCAAAACCACTTTTCCAATGATTTGCTGCTTAATGCTAGGCAAGGAATATCAAGTTTTTATTCCCTCACAAGAAAACTGATTATTGAACAAATCTGCCTTGTGCCATGAAACCAGAAACCAACAGAAAACCAACAATGGTGGATGCCTTTTTTTGCAGGATTGTGTCCCCTTCCCCTGAACCACAGCTACAGCATTGCATGCGTATTGGAAACAATGTACTGCAGTCATGCATTTTGCTTTATGGGAGCCAATTCCTTGTTCTGCATCAAATCAAACCAATGAAATTCAATCACCTTAAACAGGTTGGATTAACCATTTCCTGAACTTCAAAATCTATACTTACTGGTTGTATCAGTCTAAATAAGACCTCCACCGTATGAGGAAGAGGGTGAACAACTTAAGAACAACTCAAGGGTATTTATTACATTTCAGGTTTCCTCTGCTGAATTTAGCCATATTAGCATGTTCTGTGTTATGCTTTAATTATATCCCAAGTTTGTGTGACATCTAAGTCTCTTAACCTTTTTAAAGAGGTTATTTCCTTTGCAAAACCAGTGCATTTTCTCATCTCAACATAGACATGAATTAACTGGAACCCGTCCTATAGGGAGCCTTCCTTCTCCCAGGAAGGGAAGGGCGCAGAAGGCTGTGGGGAGGGAAGCGGCTCCTCCATCCCAGCGCTCCCAGGCGGGGCTCCCGGCGCCCATCCCGGGATTTTTATCATTGAAGAACTGCACGGAGATGTGGGCGCGGAGCTGCTGTGTCTGCCAGGCGCAGCTCCGCCTCCTGGTCCCGGCTGCGGGGGTGGCGGTGCGCTTATCCCGGCACCGGCACAGCGCGGGGTCCGGGACCGCGGGCAGGTGAGCGGGGCGGGGGCTCGGGACGGGACGGGACGGGACGGGATGGGATGGGATGGGATGGGATGGGATGGGATGGGACGGGACGGAACGGCGGCGGGGAGAGGCTGTGCACTCCCAGCACTCTCGTGCTTCTGCAACCATCTGCTCTTAGGGACCCGACATTGAGGAAATCCCCGGCTCTCCGCAGCGCTGACGTTTGGAAATGTTAAATGACATTTCCAGATGAACAAAAGGGGCAAATGTAGGTGTTGGACAGTTGCAGTATTTTACTTGTGTCTGAGCAGGACAGGTACCAGGTCTGAAGCCAGATGCTGCTCCTTGTACATTCCCTCTTCATACAGCCGACCATGTGTGCTCACTCACAGGTCAGGAAAGCCATCCATAATCTGGGCTGGATCACAAGAAGTGTGGCCAGCAGGATGAGAGAGGAGATTCTGCCCCTCTGCTCTGCTCCAGGCGTGAGCCATCACCTGGAGTGCTGATCCAGCACAGTAAAGACATGGACCTGTTGGAACAGGTATAGGGAAGGGTAACAAAGATAATCAGAGAGCTGTCTTGCGAAGCAGGCTGAGAGAATTGGGATTGTTCAGCCTGATGAAGAGAAAGCCCCAGGGAGATCTCGTATCAGCCTTTTAGTGTGTGAAATGGACCTAAAGAGGACTGGAGAGGGACTTTTCACACAGGCAGAACCAGCAGGATGAGAGTGAATGGCTTCGAACTGAAAGAGGACAGTTTAGATTAAATATCAGGAAGAAATTTACAGTGAGAATAGTGAGACACTGGACCAGGTTGCTCAGAGCAGTTGTGGATGCCCCATCATTGGCAATGTTGAAGGTCAGGTAGGATTTGGCTTTGAGCAACCTGGACTAGAAGAAGCTGTCACTGCCCATGGCAGGGGGGTTGGAACCAGATGCTCTGTAAGTTGCCTTCCAACCCAAACCATTATATGATTTTATTCTTCTTCTAACTCTTACCTGCTACATTTCTGGCAACCCAGCTGAGCAAGGATGGTCAGGTAGGGGTAGTGCCTAATATCCACATGCTCAATCAAACCCAAGTGGGAATTCAGTTATTCATATTTGCTGAGGCTGTAAATGGGAAACAGTGTTCTGGGTTTAGTATCCTCAGTGTGTGTAAAAGGTAGAATGGCTGCAAAAACCTGGGAGACTGAGCACTGTAATTGCTGTTAGTTTCTGTCTGGAGGGGATAGACCATTCAGTTTTGGGATGGATGTGCTGAAGGTGGGGGAAGCTCTACAAACACAGAAAGGTGCAAGATGGGTGGATTTATGGAGATAAATAAAGTGGGTGGTGGCAGGGTGAGACCTGAGAATTTTTATAAGAGAGTTATTTTCCATGAAACTGTGACAAAATGTCCAGGAAATATAAAACTGAAATTTCACTTACATTGAAAAGCTAGAGGCAGAATTGTAGCTGTTAAATTACTCCCCCCATGAAACAGAACAATTGAGTTTGAGGAAAGAGTAAGAGCCTGCCATAAGAAAATACAAAAAAATTCTCTCTCCAAAAGCCTGCAGTTACTTCACACTTGCTTCTGTGTAAAGAATCTTCTCACTATGCTCTGCTAAACTTATTGCCAAGAGCAAACTAGTGAGCAGCAGGACCAAAATTATGACTCTTCAGTCATGGTTGAAAGCCAGCTACAAGGTTTTAATTTTTATGTAATAGGTCTCTTGTGACAGCTTTGTTCTTCCCTGGGATTACAGTGTTGATAAAATTATCCTTATCAGCAAATGATGCTTCATCAAGACCTTAGGATCTGAACAACTTGTACTACAGGAGACTTTTTTTGAAATGGCAGCCCCTCTCTAAGTAGGGAGACAGTAGCTCTGTGTTTCTTTGATATCACCTGTAATTGTACACGATCGGTACAGCGATTACTCTGGCATTTGATATGCTTTATAGGTGGAGCCCAAACAAATACCTCACATGTCAACACATATGTTGTCCTCTATAAGAACAATGAAATTACTCAGAACAGTAGCTACAAGTCCATCACTAGATAAGACGAAAAAAATGTAGACAATTTAAAAGGTGTCCGGTTTTTTGGGTTTTTTTAATATTACACTGTACCCATTTGTTAACCTTTTACAGGATATTCAGTATGGAAGTAGATTGCAGCTACTTCTGCCTCTGATTTGATAAAAGCAGAAGAGAAATTTCTCTCTTAAATTTGACATATGGGGCAAACCAAAGCCATTCTAAGTAAATGTGTTTACTTTGTGGTAACATTCCTGCATTGTCTCCTAATGCATAACCAAGAGGCTGTTAGTGACAGGCTTGCAATGGGCACTCATGTAATTGTAATAATTTCATATATGGTGCTTGATAGAAAGAATGCTCTGTGGTTTCAGCAGGGGACTGGTGAGACATAGCCAGTAGAACCCGGAAAAATAGAAGTCCTGTCCTGTAGTACCGCTTTGATGTTATCCCAGCAGAGGGACGCATTTACCATGTTGGACTGGCGTAATATAGTCGCAATACCAGGGTCCAGGTGTCAGTGATTGGAATTCATTCTTTTCTTATGAAATATTGGAGGTAGTGTGCAATTGAACTGTGAGAGCAGAAACTGAACCACAGTTGAGTGGTTTCCAGAAAAAGCTATGCTGCCTCTAGTTTTCCTCAATCATTCAATGATTTGTTCTTTTTTTTACCCTTGGATTTAGCTGAAATGTTGTTGAATTAGCTTGTATCCCACCCATCCAGCTAACTGGCAAAAGGTGAATTTACTTTGTGCCTACACAACTACTTTCAGATGTCTTTGGTCAAATCTGTACTATCTGTTTTTTTTAAGTTTTAAAAAAATACAATTTTGCACATCAGTACATTTTACTTTCTTTATAAAGCTTTTTTTCTGGTGTCTATATTGAACTTAAAATCAGAAACTAATAAGTTAAGATGTTAATTTATACTGTAGTCTGTGAGGTAACAAAGTTAAGGGTAGTGGTTCTCTAGCCAGCAAGTAATTTTCTGCTACATAAAAATTGGGTTGGAGGAAGAGGAATCAGTGGAATGTTACAGTAATTTCATGACCACAAGGCACACCTGACTATAAGGCGCACTTCCGGGTTTGGGGGAAAATTTTAGTCAAAAGGGTGCGCCTTATAGTCGTAAAATTACTGTACTTTGTTAATACTGATCAATGTAAACATCCTATTAATATTAGAAGAAAATTCTGAAAATGCTGAATAATGTAGGACAGATTCAGTTCTCCTTTGGCCAAGATTCCACCACTGGAATCTCTATCACTGGATGGATGTTTTGTTGTCATGCTAGTTGATGGCATCATTCATTGCATATGTGCTCCATTTAAAAGCTATTTAATTTTTAATAAAAATGTAAAGTGGCATTGGTAATATGCTTGCATAACACCCATATGCCAACCTAAGTTTGGGCTGTTCCCAAGAGTGATTTTGCTTGTGCCAGTGTTTTGACTGGCATCCCTTTAGCAGGGAGCCAGGAGATCCTGCAGGAGATCAGGAGTGAAGGACTGCTGGAAGGATGACTTTCAAGTAGCAGCTCATGTGTGGCTTAAAGTGACTCTTAAAGAAGCTCTTGTTAAAACTATATGTGCATGAAACCTGTCCAAGTTATTAAATCTCTAATTTCTTCAAAGAATGGAGGTGAATTTGTTTACAAGGTCTGTTTCCCACAAAATTACAATGAGTGGCATCAGCTTCACAGTTATCTTGCTCAAGTTTTTCTGACTGTTGAGTCTGCAATTGCTTGTGCTTGGGGACTTTGGAATCATCTTAAATCTTGCTGGTAGATTATATGATCTCTTTTTCATCAGTGATCTGTTATATATATCTGGATATATATATATAGATATATCTATATATACATCTATATATAGATATATCTATATATGTATCCAGATTAATCTCCATATCATATAGGGGTTTTTATTGATGCACTTACTATGGATATGGAAGTTCTAGCTGTGATTTTAAGACGCTTTTGCTACTGGCTGTAGTAGTCTGTGTTCCAGATCTCAACCCCACAAAAACAACACAAAATCCACTCACTTCCTCCACCCTATGTTGCAGGCTGAACCAATTATTCCAAGTACTGCACAGCATTTCTGATTCAGTAGCCTGAGAAGCCCCCTAATGTGTCCTTCTCCTGGGCTCTGTCAGCACAGCATGCTTTGCACACATTGAGGAATTGTAGTCCTCACACTTATCAGAACTTTATAAACAGTAATTTACTATAGAGTAGCACTGCACCACCAGTTTTGTCCTTCTTAAACACTCTTTAAACAGATATTTTAATATCTGAATCGTACAGACTATTCCTTTTTTTTTTCCTTTCACGTTATTTATAAAATCTCTTTTCAGTGAAAATGCCCAGATCTTCCTGTATCTTAGTGAGGCACCAGTCATCACAATATAAATAAACAATTCTATAATAATTCTTGTTACTTTTTGTTATACTGATTTCATTTGTTTGCACCATGTTGAGCATCTTTTAACACAGTGCTTGCTTCCTTTTTGTTTACAATCCTTCCAGCTTGTGCTCTACCTATAAACTGTCTTTGTCTCAAACCAAGAGTTTTTCACTTTTAATCTTCTGATTCTCTCACCCATCTCACTGCAGTGGGGAGCGAGTGAATGGCTGTGTGGTGCTCAGCTGCCCACTGGAGTTAAACCAAGTGGTTCTTTTTGGTGGCCAGTGTGGAGTTCGAAGGGTTTGAGATAAGGACAGATTTCATTGGTGTGTGTGAGACCAAATTTATAGCTACTGCAACTACTCATTCTGCAGGGCTTGCCATGGGGCTTGCTTGCTTTGGTGCATGTTAGACTGCAGTGCTTGTTCATGGCTGCTTTTCCCTTTTGCTGTTTGCTGTACTCCTTCTCACCTGCAATTCTGAAGGGAGCTGTGCTTTACACCAGTCCCCCCCATAGTCTACACAAAGTTTCGAAGAAGGAAAACACAAGTGTACAGCATGTTTGCTCATATAAGTACACAGCTGAAGACATAAAGTCAGGGAAGTCTGAGCTTGCTGAGCTTTTATGATCCTGGCACTGACTTTGGCACTTGGGATTTGTTTCTTGTAGGTACTTGTTCTGTTGCTGGAGCAGAAAAACCCACTCATTAAACAAGTAGCAACCTGATCGAGGCAAAGAAAATCTGCATTCAGTTATGGATTACTGAGCTGGATTGCAGTGTTTAAATCTCTGGCTAATGCTCAAGAATCTTAAAAGCAGCCGGCGGTGCTGAGTGCTCTTGCATTCCAGCGTAACCACTGCCTGCTGTCAGGCAGGCAGGGTCAGCTGTAAGAATGGACTAACTAGGGAGTTGTATGTGGAAAATATATCAGCAGGGCCATGGAGCTTTCTGGCCTTTGGAAGATGTGAAAGAAAGGTGTGTTGTATGGATGAGGGGTGAAAAGCTGCTTTTCCCAGTGCTAGCAGCAGTACCAAGGGGTGTCCCAGGCCCTGAGAGGAAGCCCTGACTGCCTTGGCTTGGCTTGCTGTCCCTTCAGCTGTTCACTCCACTGCCTGATCCCCTTGCTGCCAAAGTGAGAGGGAGAAGAAGCCCAGGCTGCACTCTCTACAGAGGATACAGAGAGCTCACACCTCTAGCAGCAGTCTTGGCTAACGCTGTTAAAAATACTTATCCTCTTTTGAGAGAAATCATCTGATCAGTCATGTTGCAGGGATCCTGAACTCCAGTCCTTCTTGTTCCAGCCCATATGCCATAAATACATAAATAATCTTCTGGCCAGCAGCTATCTTAGCATGACAGAGAGACCCAACATGTTTGAACCTGTGCTATACCAAAATAAGCATCAGGTGTATTTACAGAAGCCTTTTTTTCCTAAATTGAGAAACTACAACTGGTTTGTTTTTGTTTTTTTCTTTCTTTCTTCTCCATGCAGGACATGATAGGTAGAAAAGAATCCTGTGCTTCAAGACAGTTACCAATGACCAGCTGCCTCTTCTATGCACTGGGAGAATGGAGTGCTGTGGAGTTCCTGAAGAAATACCTTTTTTATGTGATCATTGGCTCACTGACAATTTGTGCAATATTAGTATTTTTTATAGTTCCTCTAACAATCGTCCTTTTTATTTACCTTACTAATATTTTGCTTTTAATACATCAGAGGAACAATGAATTAAAAGCAGATCCCTTGAGTGATGCTTGGAATAGAGTAAGAAAAACTATAGCAACTTTTTGGGATATATATGCAAGAATATGGCATGGTAAGTACAACATGACTTGTCTGAAGCATTGCATTACAGTAAGTGGTAAATAAAAAGAAGTTTTAATTTTTTTATTCCATATGGATGCAAATAAGTTACATTTATTATACTTTGCATGGCTTCTTTGAACAACCTTCAGTATAAAATTTCCTCCACGTGCTCCTAGGACTCTGCCTACTCCAATCCCATCCAAATGGCTCATGGCAGGAGATTTAGCAGGGATGGAAATGAATGCAGACAAGGTGGAACAGAGCTCTTAGTTGGCAAAAGCTGTGTCTTTCCCAGACTTTTGTATATGTTAGCCTTCTGGTCTGGCTCCACCCGAAACTTAAACCAAATGTCGGAAGAGTCATGACACGGATTCATAGAGCTGCATGTCTGTGAGGAAATGCCCTCCCACTGTGAAGTGAATATGTTTAACTCTTGTGGAGAGAACCTCTCTTTGGGATTTTTACAGATTATGGTTTCAATTTAAACATCTCACCTTCTCTAAAAGAGGAACACTTTATTATGGAAAATCCCAAACTCTTCATTGTCCTTGACACAGAATGGAGATTCATACTTCCAGATTTCAGGAAAGTATCCAGATGGTTTCTCTATTTCTGAAAACAAAGTATTTTCATACTAGTGTCTATTAAAAAAAATATTATTGTACTATTTACAAGAAGTTCCTAATGGGAAAAAATTACTACTTCAGTTCCCTGAGGAAAATGTCAGGTTCAGGTCTGATCTCATGATTAAAGTGACCAACAAATCAGTCTAGTGATATGCTGTGATGTTTGAATGACTTTCTCTGTGCTATTGACCAGGAGTTCCATCCAGAATCTAATTATTTTGAAAGCTGCTACAGAGGCTTTCACAAGTCTCTGAATGTCATTTAACAAAGGACAGTAAAAAGTTTTCTCTAAATTGGCAGATGGTTTAGAGATATCATTGTCAGTGTGTTGCTTTCCATCCCAAACAGGTTATGAACTTCATGGTGTGGCAAACCTCCCAGAAGGACCAGGCATTCTTGTGTATTACCATGGAGCTATTCCTATAGACTACCTTTACTTTTTGTCTAGGCTGTTTCTGTGGAAAAAAAGACTTTGCCTGTCAGTAGCTGATCATTTTGTGTTTCGTTTACCAGGTAAGAACACGATCTCTTGTATTTAAGATTCCTGGATACACCTAACCTGTCCTGGTTTTGGTGAACTTTATACTTACTATACTTGAAAAAGAGCTTTTAAACTAAAAGACTGCTTTTAGATTTTTAAACTAAAAGTTTGTAGATGTAACAGGACAAACAGGGTAGTATAACCTGTCTTTTCAGTGAAACCCTCCAAAGCTGACAAATAGTCCTATAATCCTTTTGGGATGAAATCTCATCCCTCAGTAGAAAGTGCTGGACAGGATTCTACTATTGACCTAGTGCTGAGAAGATACAGAGAAGCAAAGAGATTTCAGTTTTAGAAAAAACAAGGCATAAGGAAGTGTGTCCAGAAGGAACAGCAGGGGAATTTAAAGGCACCTTTCTGTCACTAATATGGAAAGCTGTTTTAATAAAGATAATAGAGGAAGCTATTTAGAAAGACACTCTTTGGAAAACAAAGTTTTCCTGAAAACAAGTATTAAAAGCTCAAGTAAATTTGATGCTAAAATCATATTCAGGCACTCCTAGGAAGATGATAATAATTTTCTTAAGGCATACTTAGTAAATACTGTGTATTGCGGAGCACATCAGAAGTAAGAAATCATCAAAAGATGATGATTTTTCTCAGAAAAAGAGGAAGTTTAGCAAAATGTTCCAAAGTAGACTCCTTTATAAAGGGATAAATAAGAAGGTACTGTTCAAATGGAAGTGTCCCTAGCACAGATTTTTATTACAAATATAAAATATGCATTTGTTAGGACTAAGCAACACTCTCACCTGTGCAGTTCCTGGGCTAGTGGTGGGTACATAACATACTGCTTGCATTATGTCCGTGCAGAGCAACAAAAGGTGGCAAATTCTGTGTCAACCTTCAAAAAGGCTATAAAAAGACATGTGGTGAGAAAGACTACAAATAATTTAAGTCAGACCTGTCCATTGCATTAGTAGAAGTTGTGGCTAAAAGTAAAATTCCTCCCTAACCTTTTGCTCTACTGTGCTTGCTTTTTGCAAAGAAAGGTTACACTTTGCAGGTTGGTTCTTTAAAGAATACTCATGAGCATGTGCTGGACCTCAGTTCAGTTTATTTACAGGATTAATTACAGTTACAGGAGAATTCTTCTTGTGAATTAATAACTCCCTCCACCTCAAAATAGCTGATAAATAGTAAAGTTACAAAAAAAAAAAAAAAAAAAAAGACAGACAAGGGTGATTCAGAGGTATGGCATGGCTTCTTTTGAAGAGCTAGAACATCAGACAGAAGCCTTGCATGGCAGAGATATAAAAAAATTCTGTGAGACCTGGAAAAGGGGAATAAGAAATTATAATATTTTCATGTGATACATTATAATTCTCAAAAGTTTTAAAGCCAAGCAAATGAAGAACTTTTTTGCTTAATAACGATAGGGCATTCCTGACTTTAACATAAAACAAATGTGTCTGAGTTCACAAAGGGATTAAACAAAGTCAACATTTGTCTTTGACAGAAAGATCTATCAAGAATGATAACTTGAATAAGATTAAATACAATTAAATTACAGGATTCAGCACTGTCTTCGAAAGGTTTTTTGCAGACCTCTGTCAGTCCAGAGTTGTTGCTTCCATTTATTAATATAAAAAATTTATTCTCAAACTATGATGTTTGAACAGAGAATTTGAAGACTGTGGAAATGCTTGTTTGCTTTCCATCAGAGTTCCAAAATGATATATTTAAAATATGAAGATAATATTAGAAAGCATAGAGTACTTCTGTGGTTCTCAATCTGTCTTAGAGAAATCCCAGTTATGGAAACAGAGGAAGGAGATTCACTGTGGTGAATTCATTCATGATTCATTCATGTGGTGCTGAAATTGCCCTGCTAGCTTCTGTCATTCATGCATCGTGAGAGTCTTAGAGCAGTTCAATTTGATTCAGATCGTTTGTAATTTAACCGCAAATTACTCAACTGAAAACCTCAATGTTTAAAATGTTAGACATCATGTTTTAAAAGAAGACCAAAAATAGCTGCTTGTCAGGTATTTATTTTTGTAGTAATCTTTATTGTACTGATTCTTTTTTCCTGTATTAAAATACATAAAAAGAAGGAGAGAGGAATAGATAGTTATTTTCAAACTTCCAGCTATGCCAAACAAGTTTTGTTTACATAATTTGGTTGATAATTGTGGAAGATAGCATATGGAAGAATTTTTTAATTGAAATGTTCCTGATGACATGGTTCATTTTCATAATATTTGGGCAAAAAAAATGTCATATGTTTGTCCTTTTTGCCAGCATTTACTCTGCAGGTGTCTTAGAGCACTTAGAGCATTTTCCTTCGTAAAAATTTGTCTTTGCCTAGATATACAGCCACTAGATTTTAATTTGGCTGTAATCTGGCTCCTACATGCAAACATATATATTGTTATATTAAATGTACATTTGCTACTTCTTTATTTCAGGACTTAAATTATTGCTGGAAGTGACAGGTGTTATCCCAGGTACAAGGGAGGAGTGTCTTGCTGCGCTGAGGAATGGGTACTTGGTGTCCATCTCACCAGGTGGAGTTCGAGAAGCGCTGTTCAGTGACCAAAGCTACCAGCTCATGTGGGGAAATCGAAAAGGCTTTGCTCAGGTCGCTCTAGAAGCAAAAGTGGTGAGTGCCACACTTTACCAATCCCAGTTCATGCTCTCTGCATATCTGCTTCATTATAAAATGCAGCTTAGGAGCATTTGTGGAAAATCTTCCAGGAGAAATTGTTGGGAAGTAAAGATTTCATTTTCCCATCTCTTCCCTCGAGCACATTCATTTATGAGGAGCGAGAGTTTTGTGGAACTGTCAAACTTTTTCTTGACTGGTTCAAAGCATTCATCTCTTTATTTCCATGTCTACAGTTCCATCATGTGGGCATTCAGTGTTTCATCTTGACTGTATTTCAGGAATCCTCACTGTGGTCTTTCTCCTACTGCCCTAAGGTTTCATTTGTTTTCTTACCCTAACACACTTACATCTTTGTCTCGCTTCCACATAGCCAGTCATTTTCTTACGGTTCTTTAATGTACTGTCCTTATCTTTTATTCTGAGAGGGTCTAGGATTTTGTCCTTACCTTTACTTTTCTTCCTGTTTGTGAAACATTGCATCAACTAACTCAAGATGTGTCTACACCAGTATCTGTGCTTGAATCATGTGTGCACTTTTGAAGCAGATTTTGCATTTCCCTCACCATTCACATCAAGGAACATTTTAGAATACTGGAGCTGCATTCCTTCTGGCTGAAACTAAACCACAAGTGGAACCTAATGCACTCCGGTGTCAAATGGTCATTCAGTCAATGGTGCCAAACAAGAATTAGTTCTACATAAAAACAGAACACTGAAATGTGTTCAGTGTGGATGTCAGATTCTCAGCATCCTCCAGACATGTGGTTCTCTTGATTTGCACTCCACCAATGTACTCATGGACAAGGTTTCAGTTAGTTTCCATATAGATGATGATCTACAAATACAACCACCAGCTCTGACTTCTTATATCTAAATCTATGTGGTAAGCTGCTTTTCTGATACAGTCTCTGGGAAATTATTTTATTTGGGATGGCATGCAGCTGAAAAAGCAGCAATTCCATCTTTTTCCTAACTGTCACTTCTCACCATCACCACCACTAAACACAAGTTTTCTGCCTTAATTTAGACGTGGCATACCTAGTACTTTTTGTGTCTGACAGTACTGGTACAAATCCAGACTTTATCTGTTCTGCCATGCAGTTTCTGCTGCTTTCTCATGAATTGCACAACCATTACTTTTTTCTCACATTCTTATAAATGTCTCATTAATTGCAGTGCTCTTTGACCTTCCACATAAAGTTTCCTGTCTCTATGGAGAAGCAGTACAGGGAGTTGAGTTTTTCCAATGAAACTTTAATTTCTCAACATCCCTTTCAGATTTTTGTGAAGTTATATTTCTTTTGCACCTCATCCAATTTATTGCTTCTCAAACTTTCTTTTGGTCTCTTGTGCTATGGCTCCTGGTACAAAGGATCTGAAGGTGCAAAATGCATGCTTCAGGTTAACATTTCTTCATAATTCCATCTCTAAATTATTGTGGGGAGATAATTAAACACTAGAATAAACTGAAGGGCATTTACCCAATGGATGAAGTAATTTTAGGCCTGGAATCCTGTTTCCACATCTTGTCTTGACCTTTTGAAAGTCAGGCTTTATGTGCTTCTGTTCCCTTTCCTGTCCGTTTTCTCAAAAGGGTTGATGTTCATCATAATACTTCATATATTCTGTAGGCCTGTATGGGATAAACTCTGTCAAATTCATATGGGTATTTTGAGTTTCCTAATAGTATTCTTATGTATTAAATGGATAATATGCTGAAACAGTTAGAAAGAGTTGTTACTTGAAAAACTTGAGAGATTTCTGTTGATTTTGCTTTTATCTCTGTCTTTCAAGCTTCTTCAAATATCTGGGCAAAGTTTTGCCAGATGTTTTCCCTTCACCTGGAACCTTACAGCAAAGCAATGTAACAGGTTATGGGTTTCTAAATAGAAATTCAATGAAAAATTCTGAGTGCCCTTGCATAGATTGTCATCCTGATCAAAACACATCACAAGAATCCTTGCCAGTAATTCTCCTAATTTTACCAGTTCTTCCCTAATATAGAAGCACATGGAAATAATTGAATAGTAGTATCTAAGGTTGTTACCTCCTTTTTTTGACAGAATTTATGTTTGGTTTTTAATGGTGGTTTTTAAAATTTTATTTAATGAATTGGGTATTCTGTGAGGGTAAGGTTCTTGCAGTGTGAAAGGGTCTTGTGGTCCTTTGTGTAATGTTTGGTAAAACAGGCATGATGTAGGGCTGTTACCAGGAGGGCAGAGAGTGTGTATTTGACAGCTAATAGCCTGGGCTTACCTTTACAGTGCTGCTGGTTCTCACATCTCTTATCATCATCCTCATTCAGCTTTGTGGGTTTTTTTATCATAAGGAAGTCTGACTGGATCCTTGTATGGTGGGCATTGCTGTAATTAGTTTGCAAGCTTTGCTGAACAATGATATTTTTCTGGAAGTCTGGAATCAGGCAAACTTTAGGTAACTAAACACTAAAAAAACAAAAAAAAACAAAACAAAACAAAAAAAACCCAACAAAAAACTGCTGTGCATTTAACAGTAGACAGGGCAATATTAACCTTATATATCACTTCTTATATAAAGTTAGGCCCATAGTAGTCACTATATCCCATCTTTTGACACACTTCAAGTTTGTTCTTGCTGCATTCTTTTCATACTGGCCAGACTAGTCTTCCAGGTTGACCAAAGACTGGGGTGTAGTGGATCCAGGCACCCATCAAAGCCTCTCCATCACTGCCCTCCACAAGTGGACAGGGGAGAGAAAATAAAGCAAAACATTCATGAGCTGAGATAAAGACTGTCAGTCACTGAAAAACATTATGGGCAGGCAAACCAGACTCAACTTAGGGATATTAATTGCATTTGTTAGTAACAAAGTCAGAGCAAGACAATGAGAAGTAAAGTAAATGTCTTAAAAACACCTCTTGCCTCACCTCTTCCTTCTTCCTTGCCTCTATCTCCTTCTCAGCAGTGGCACAGGGAGATGGGGAATGGGGGTCATGGCCAGTTCATCACATGTTTCTGCCACTGCTCAAAGAGGAGTCCTTCTCCTGTTCTAGTATGGGGTCCAACCCACAGGAGACAAACTTCAAACTGAGTCCATCCTCAACAGGTCCTCTGTGAAAATTTGAGGTAATTCCTCCATGAACATGTGAGTCACTCTTCCACAGTGCAGTCCTTCAGGCACAGCCTACTCCAGCAAGGGTCCCCATTTGGGTCACAAGTCCTTCCAGAAATCCTGCTCCAGCATGGGCTTCTCTCTCTGTGTGTCTGCAGTGCCAGGAGCCTGCTCCAGCACTGGTTTCCTACAGCTACACAGCCCTCTTTCAGGCATCCATGCTCTGGTGTGATCTCCTCTCACGTTTTCTCACTCTTTCTTCTCTGTCCACAATTAAATATGCATAATATTTTTTTTTCCTTCTTAATATGTTATCATAGAGGTGTTATGATCATTCCTGATAGGTTTGGCCCTGGCATGCAGTTTGCCCATCCTGGAGCCAGCTGGCATTGGCTCTGCCAGACATGGGGAAAACTTCTGGCAGCTTCTCACAAAAGCCACCCCTGTAGCTCCCCCTCTACAAAATCTAGCCACAAAAACCAAATGCACAGGGGATAGACTCATCCAGATATCAGAACTTGATCTGTGATGTAGCAATAAATACAAAATTGATAATCATTACTCAGATACCATGAAAAAAGGCAAGATAGAACTATAAGGGTATTTTTAAAATTTCTCTACATACAGTGTAGCCATCAACCAAAAAAGTACACACACTTTATCAAAATGACTGCATGGTGGTTAATAACCTGTCACAGATTACGTGAATGGGGATTTCAAAACATACTTTATATGTGAATAGACATTCCCATCCATCATATAATATTACAGAAGTTCAATAGTTCTTCCACTGAAAAAATTGAAGAAAAGCAAACAAGGAAGCCTGTTTCAGCCTCAGCCCTTACCTGTGAAGTTTTCACATTTGGTTTCCACTTCATTTTGTATAACTACTCTGCTCAGAGTGTGTTACTATTTCATGTTATGACTTAGTGTACCTCTGGGACATACATTTTTCTCAGTCAAATTCATCCATGACCTTTAGAAATACTCTCTGTCTGTGGCTTGGTTTTGATGGGCTAACAGGGAGGGATCATAATTTCTGAAGATCCCTCAATTTTGTCTGCACCAAAAAATTCCTTCAAGTTGAGTTAAGTGAAACGAACAGGAGCTATGATTCTCTTGTATGGGCAAGGGGTTTGGATTACATGGTCTCCAGAGGTCTCTTCCAACCTCAACTATCCTGTAATTCTGTGATTTTCAAGCTGGCTAGGTGTGATCCAGCTCAGTTCCAGCAAATATAAACGTGTAGGTTACTGCAGATCTGGCTGTGTCACAAATGTAAGATTTTATGTGTATTCCTGTGTTTTCCAGCTTAGGGACTGAACGTTGCTGCCTATCTTGCACCTCAATGGATGATCATTGCATGAGAGTAACTTCAATAGTTGCCACATTTCTTTATAGCCTACCATATGTTTCTTTTGTACTGTTCCTAAAATGTAAAGTGTTTTGTCCGTGTACAGTATTTAATAGCTGAAACAAACGGTGGTATTATTACTTTTCAGTACTTATATGTTTTTAAAATACATTGCTGTTTACTTTTTAAGGGTTTATTTCTAACAATTTCCCTTAATTTTGCGTTCTGAAAGGTTTGCTATTACAACTTTTTGCACATTTGACACTTTTGTTCTCTCTCAGGTATTTTTCCTTTTAATGTTTTCTATCACTATGAGTTATTTGATAGGCTCTAGTTAGGTCTTTTTCTTGCTTGTTTTTCTCATCCTGCAGTTTCTGTTCTGTGTTAGTGATACTTAATAGTACAAAAGTCTTCTTCCTTTATCTTCTGGACAAGTTGTTTCAACAACCTGTTCAAATTAGAGTTACAAAGAAAAGAAAAGCGACAATAGAGGAGACAAAAAAAGTCTTTGCATATAGGGATACAAATAATGTCAGTTTGTCTACAAACTGCGAAATCTTACCTCAGGCTGTAAGGCATGACTGTTTCAAGTGCAGGTATCTCAAGCATGTTTCTTCTCAGTCACAATGGACTTGTTCTGTAAGTGCCCAAGGATCTGCCCTCCAGAAGGTGTCTAAGTCCAGGTCAGTGAGGACACACAACTGCTTTTTTTTTTTTGTCTCAGGGACCTGCAGAAGTCCTTTCCAGTGAAATTTTATCCAAACATTACTGCTTCAGCTAGACCCTATTTGAGAAGCAGATGAGATAAGCCAACCATGGCTGTCTGCTTGCTTTCTGCAAGACTTCACGAACTGAATACTTTCCTGTTCACCGCTCATGATGAAAGCTTTAGACAGAGAAACTATGGAAATCTGTTTTATTTTCCAGTCAGTGATATTGCAGTAAATACATAACACAGAAGTTATATAAAACCTAGTACAATGTCAGTCATTTTATTTACAGTTAGTGACTTTAAAACAGATGTTTGTGGGAGCTGAAAAATAGCATTTTATTTCTATTCTGGAGTTCTTAAAATCAAGATTCCTTGTTTACTACTTAAATTACTTATAATTACCCTCTGTATTTGAATGATTTTCTTAGCTGCATTAACAGGCACTAAAAACAGAAATTCAAACCTGATATAATATTTTTACCTTTTTATATTTTTGTACTTCCTTAGCCCATCATTCCAATGTATACTCAAAATGTCCGTGAAGGCTATAGGATGTTTAAAGAAAGAAGTAAGAACTTAAAAATATATTTTATGTATTTGGAATGTTTTATCTTTTTTCTCTTGGATTTCTCTTGCTTTTTATCTAAGACTTTGATTTTCAGACTTTTTGCTTACTTTGGATTCTCTAACACTTGCTGTGGGTCAGAGGTAGCTCAAATTTGGAAATAGCTTGTGCATAACTGGCTCATGTGCGTGATTTGTTTCTTTAATGCAGTCTTACTTCTCTGGTCTATTAAGTCTGTCAAGCTTTGTTTTGGTGGACAGTTGCTTCAATCCTGTAACAACTTCCTGACTGTCAAATAAAGCATGCATTTTTAAGAAGTCTTCTGCATTAATCAGATTTCACATTTGGATTGTGTTTACTGTGACTATAATCTCACTTTTTCCTCCCATAAACCATTTCAGGATTTTTTAGACAGTTATATGAGAGCACTCGGTTGCCTTTTACTCCTCCATACGGAGGACTTCCAGTTAAATTCCGCACATACATTGGGAAGCCAATCCCTTATGACCCAAATATAACTACAGAGGAATTAGTTGAAAAGGTAAGTTCTCTCTCCTTGCAATATTGAACTATGTACTTTGCCCTCTACTAGGTGCACTTGAAACCAGTTTTTTGCATGCTTGAATAAAGGCAAATACACTTTTACTAGCTTGTTAAAGCTATGGGTAGTTGAGGTTTGGGATTATTTAATGTACAAATATCTACCGGTAAATATTGAAATAGTAACAGTTGATTGGGATGCCCTCATCCTTTCAAAATGTAGGAGTTCTGTCTTCTTGTTAACTTTATTTCTCCCATGCCTGTGATAACTTTGATAATAATTATGATAACTGAAATGATGTAAATGATATTTTAAATGCTATTTTCAGTAACTATGAAAATAAATTTCATAAATAACAAATAACTTTGAGAATCTTCATGAAATAGCATAAGGATCTAGAAGTAAAGTTCTTCAAGAGCTTCAGTCTCATTGTCAAGATAAAAATGTTCAAAATATCCAAAATATAAAAATATTTCAAGTACCTACAATTTGGTGGAATTAGTGATGCCCAGAATCATCATTAATGTGTATAAACACTAAAAAGTGTTTATAGGTGTAGAGTTTAAGCATTTTTCAAAATATTAAGCTAAACTGCAAATACAGCTTTAACATTTTTCATGGAAAATTAAAGGAGGATTTTACAAAAAAGAAATAATATCTACTGCAACCTAGAAATACACAAACAAATCAACTGTTAGAAATCACTTATTAAAAAACACCTTGCTGCCCCCAAAAAGATGCAACATGGCTGGCTTTTCTTCTTTAGTTTTCTTTATTCCTTTTTTAAGGATCTACTACAGGTTCTTCTGAGCTTCACAGAAGTGAAACCAGAAAGACAGGTTTAGTCAGTTACAAAGAAACAGCCCCAGCAAGCCATAGAGTTTGGTATTAGCATTTTTAGGAGACTGGAAGCA
>PYHW01009485.1:7436867-7469522 GCA_013186435.1 Turdus rufiventris
CAATGCCATGTGTGTTAGTTGACTGGCATGGTGCACAGTTAGTGGGCCCTTGGGATGGGAGAGATTATACATTTGCAATGTGTTGCAGCTCCACAGGTATGCAAAGTAAAATAGAGGGAGAAGAGCCAAGGAGCACCTTCAGAATTAAATTAACAGAATAGGAATTGTAGACTGATTAACTTTGGAAAATGTGACAGGATTTGGTTGAGAGTTTTGTTCTGTTTTGTTTTTTGAGGTTTTTTTGGGTGTTTTTGCTTGTTTTATTTTATTTAAAAAAAGATTATGTAATAGTACTGGGTGTTAATTGAATATGTTCTATACTAATGCATTTTGGCATTTTGTGTTAATTAAATATATTCTGCAGTGTAACTTGAATAGAAATGTGAGGTCAGCAAAAAGATTGTGTGTTCATATATTTTTCAGCTAGGCATATATAGTCCCAAATAGCTTTTAATATATAGTGATGTATGTACATAGTGATGGAAAGCTGGAACAGGTATATAACTTGGAGAGAAGTAGCAAAGATAACCTTCATATCCTGGAGTAAAAGAAGGCATGAAAATGAGTGCTGTCACGTCAAATCTTCTAAAACAGTCGCTGGTGGCAATGAACTTTGAAAGGTTAATAGTAGCTTGAAATAGTTGTTTCACCACTCCAGGCCGTATTTTGATTTCTCTTGAATGATTGATTCAGAGGACTTTGCAGGCTTGAAAACAGTGAACTGAAAAAATAAGGATAAGTTGTACAGTTTCAGATAGTGACTGGGTGTTTTGTTTTTATGTTGATTTTTTTTTTTTTTTTTTTGTTCTTTCTCAAAGTATGGTGCCTTAAATGAAACTTTATTCTCTGTGTAGCAACTTGTATTCTGTGTGAAGAAACTTGTATTTTCTGTAGATGCTGCAAGTTACCTCTTGACTTATTATCGGTGACTTTGCTCTTACCACTTCTCAATCTGTTGGTGTCTGTTTGCCAGCTTGCTGCAAATTAGTTTCTTTGGGATAGTATTGTATAGAAACTTAACATCTGTTGCATTTTTGACTCCTAACAGGTTATGAACTTCATGGTGTTGAAAATATTCCTGAAGGACCAGGACTCGTTGTGTTTTATCATGGAGCTACTCCCCTTGACTTTGTCTATTTCACAGCTAGACTTCATATAATTAAGAAGAGGTGCTGCAGCGTAGTAGCTGATCATTTTGTCTTTAGATTGCCAGGTAACATACTTCATTATATAAACAAGCAGTTTTGAAATTCTTATTTGAATTTATTGTGTAATTAATAAAAACTCTATTGCAGAACACAGCTTTCAGAGCAGACATTCAGACAAATTTCGTGTAAGTTTTGAAATAGAACATGTTCTTGACAAACAAGAATGAGACTGGCCCATGCAAGGATGGAATATAGTACTGTCTGGGCGACACCTTCCAGTGGCTCTAGGGTGTTTAGAAACAAAGAGAAGGAGATCATAGGAGAAGTAGTGTTCTCTACATTAATCATTAGCAAATACTTCAATAAGATGTTTCTTTTCCTTTAATATAGGTAGAATGAGTGGTGTGAAACTAATTTAAGAATTAAATTGTGTGGAATATGTTAAGAATATAAGTTAAGAATACTGTAAGTTAAGACTATAAGTCTGGAGAGAGAATGTATTTTCTTATCCCACCCAGCTGTTAGCTAGTTGAGGATGGCAGGCAATGGAACCTGTTCCCAGGAAGACTATTTGGAGTAGAATCTGTTTTGGAGGAAAGCTAGGGAAGTGTCCAATGTTTTTATGTGAAACATAAGGTGAAGCAGGTAGAAAACGGAAAGTATGTTTAAGGCAAGATTTTGGCTGGACAGCCTAGTGAAGTGCACTGCCAATTGGTGAAATTAATTATGTGAAGTTTTCTCTTTTTGTTTGTGTGAAATACAGTAGTACTCACCTTCTTTCCCAAGTTCAGTTTGTGGTTGAAGGCCTGTCAGTTCATAAAATGAATTACAAGGAGCATTCTGTACTGTACTGTTGCCTTTGGTGGAACCAACTCATATAAGAAAACTGTCTTTTTGTCAGTATGCATTTATTTCAGCCTTAGTCCCTGAAAATAACTTTTTCATGCTGATCACAGTATGGCTTCGCCTCTACAACTGCTTTTTCCAACACATTCATTTATCAGTGGCTATCAAATCTTTTGCATACGTGACTAATATAATCTACTTCATGATGCAGATTTGGCTCCATATTGTATCTGTATAGGCACAGTTGTTTATCAAATGGGGCATTGTGTTCTATTCCTTTTCTGCTTTAAAATAAGGCTCTAAGTGTGAGTGTACTTATGAGTCCCCCAAATATTGCTCAGTAGCATTGCAGAAACATCTTGCTGAATGGCTGGTCTTGAAGGGCTGGTTTCAGCAATACAACATCTACAGGCATTCCTCAGGGATTGATACTGAGACCACTGCTGCTTAGTGTTTTTATAGTACCCCTGGATGAGGGGCTGGAGCATGCACAGGAAATTCACTGTTGATACCAAACTGGGGGAGCTGTTGATATACTGAGCATTAAGGCTTTTTCTCAGAGTGACTTCATAGAATTCAACTGGCAGAAATACTATGAAGGTCAGCAAAAGCAAATGTAGAACTGTGCAGCTGGGATGGAGCAAGTCTGTGCAACAATACTCTTGATAAAAGGGGGCTTTGCAGGAAAGGACTTAGGATTCTAGTGGACAGCAAGTTGAACGTGAGTCGGCAGTGTGCCCTTACAGCAAAGAAGATGAACTGCAAGGTGAGCTCTTTTTAGTATGAATGTAGCCATTGGTTAAGTGGTTTGTTCCCTCAGCATGGCACCTGTGCAAGCACATCCTGTGATACGGTGTCCAGTTTTGGGCTCCCCAGTACAGGGTGCACTGACACACTGGAGCATTTCAGTGGATAATGGAGCACACAGTGTACAAGGAGAGGTTGAGAGAACGGGATTTGTTTGGTCTGTAGCAGATAAGGGTGGGGAAAGATACTATTGCTGTCTTCTGCGACCTAGTGGGAGGGTGGGGAGAAGAGGCAGTCACTCATCTAACAGGTGCACAGTGATAGATTGAGAAGCAACAGAGACAAGTTGCAACACAGGAAATTTTGATTAGACATGTGGAAAGGTATTTTACCATGAGAGGGATCAGACACCTAAACAGATTGCTTAGGCAAGTTGGGGAATCTCCATCCCTGCAGACTTTCAAAACTCTGCTGGGTGAGGCTCTGAATAGCCTGATCTAGTTGAACCCGCTTTGAGTGGGAGGCTGGACTAGATGACCTCCAGAACTTCCTTCTAATCTACATAATTCTCTGGTTCTATGAAGGAATTAAGGTTGTTCAGGGAGACAAATCCCAGGAGCCCAGAAAATGTTGTGGATTGTTTCAAAATAAACACAGTAATCTATGACTCTCAACTTGGGTAGATGCTGCTTCTCTTGTGAATCAAACCAGAAAGACTGCATAATTTTATCCTAGTTCTAAGGATGTTTGATTGTGATTAAGTGTTAAGATTAAATTGGATGCCTTTTCAGAAGATGTTTTACACAAAAGTTATTATGCTTAATGCAGGGCAAATGGGAAGGGGTGGTGTGCATCTGGGGGGTCTGTTAGATACACATGGATGTGTCAGAATTGTACTGGTATTAAGTATGCTTTTCTTGCATTTTGGAGGAGAAGGAGAATATGAAAGACGGTCATGTGAATTCTTTTTTTCCTTCTTTTATAAGTAGAGGTTTTCCACAGGGAAAAACAAATCCAGTATTCCAGCGTTCTGGTTCCTTTAGGCTCTTAGCATTTCAGTGCTCAGAAATACATTGACTTCTCTAAGTTTAGGAGAAAGCCTTTTCCCAAAGCATTCAGAGAGGACTGAGATTTCATTTGTGTTCATCTTCCTCTGCTATAGTACGGGCCATTTTTGCTTCCAGTAGTCATCTGGGAGCCCTCTTTAAAAGATTCCCTGCTATTTTATGTAACTAAGACAGTCCCTTTCCCTAATGTTCCAGAGGAAAGGAGCTTTGGCTTCTTGTCTCTTACATGCACAAGGTGTTGCAAAATATCTTGGGGACCAGATGCTCTGCAGATATATATGTGTGATTACCTACACCTATGGAAGGTTGGATTCAGTGGTCTAGATGGTTCCTCTTTGTCTGGGGTCCTAAAGATCGACCACGGGGAAAATGATGACATCCTTGCCATACTGCTATCTGACAACTGACAGCCCTGATGTTACAGTCACATGGGGCTAAGATAGGAAAATGTACATAGCGCTCAAGTTGAGAGCAATGTTACTGGGTACTCTCCAAAGGGTTTTCAAACATTTCTACCAACACAGTCTTGCAGAAAATAGGAGAAGAGTGTGTTGGGGGAAAGGGCAGAGTTCAGGTTGAACTGTGGAATAAAATTAAGTTTCAACTTCTTAGTGTCAGGAAGAAGGTGTTCTGAAAAATTATGTTTAGATAGTTTTGTTGTTTAAAGTGGAAAAACAGGTTCTTGGTCCCTTTCATGCAGTGCTACCTGGTACTACTCCAGTGTTTCTTCTAACTTTGTGGTGACCTTTGCCTTGGACACAGGTACCCTGGCTGTCCTTTCAGGGCCACTGTGTCAGATTCTGTCTTTCAGCAGCTTTCTGAGAGCCAGATAGAGCCAGATTCTTCTTTGGTACTGAAGCAGAGATATCTATAGTAATGTGTCATCTTCTGGCAAGGCTGTGAAGGAAGCTCAGAATGTAAAGTTGATACTAAAAGTCAGTGAAGGAAATACAACTGAGAAATTTTGTGAAGACTTGAAACCTTTCTGGACAGCTATTCTGTAGTACATTTTTTGTCTCTATTCCGTCAGTATTCTGTTCTTTTTTTACTGATACATGAACTGGACAGACTCATGGTATTGCTTTGTCACACACACCCTTCCCCCTCACCCCTTCCCTAGTGTATCCGGTGTAGAAAGGAAAGGTGTTGTCACAGTCTTTGTTTCCTTGAAGTCTCTTTTCCTGCTCATCTCAGCCCTTTTCACGATTGTTTTGTCTGTCTCCTGAGCTCACTGACAGAAAGGACTTAGAAACAGCAGCTTTTTGCCACCGGATACATTTCAGAGAGTTTTAATTAGTTTGGGAATGTCAAGCAAGCATTGTACAAATCAGCTATGGAAAATCCCACAAAAAAAAGCACCTGGAAGAAGTGAATTTCAATTAGGCAAACTCTATTTCCAGGTATTCTTCCGTGTAAATGCTACTAGATGAAGACTGAGTGTCATCAGCAGTGTGTGAGGCAGACACAGCATATATGAGACAGGTGTAATGCAGCTTGTGTTCTGTTGCCATGTGTGAAGACAGATCCTGATTGGTATAGGGATGAGTTGGGAGTAATTATACCCACACCAGCTACAAAGGCTGGTTAGAGTTTAGTTTAGAATAAAGTAATAATATGTTGCCTCATGCTTCTCCTCCTAAGCCCTTAGTTTATGCAAGCTGTAAGAGAAGACAGACCTCTGTCATAACTTTGGCTCTCCTTTAGCCTGTGTGTGTCTGTAACAAATGTGTGTTTATAGTCACAGATATTCATTTGTTATTAGGAGGCAAACTCGACTAGATCAATTCTTTCTCCTTGTCTATGGCTGATAAGATTGTGTGCTTCAGTGGGAAACCTCAAGAAAGAGAAGTAATGTTTCCCTTACTGCCCAGTCATCCAAAGTTACCATTTTGGTATGCACTATTCATAAATACTGTATGAATTTAACATTTGTTAAACCAACTGAACAGGACTTATCTCCTGCTTACAGAGGTTTGTGCTAGGTATGTCCTTTAACAACAGACTAGTTGTCTAAATTGATCAGATATGTTCCTTTGGATGCTTGTAACAGATTCTTGATGTTCTACTCTTTCTTGAGGAGTATAGTCTGAAGGACATGTCAAATTCAAGGTGATACAAGGAGTTTGTGTAACCTTAGGTCAAAAATTTCAGTTACAATATTAGTAGAAGGTGAGTGTACCCAATTGAGGCTTACCAGATGCCTCTCTGTGTGAAATGTCATCCAGGTACTCACAGACTGAACCAGAATCAATTGCTGCAGTGATCCGTAATGCAGAGAGTGATGCATTTGCTTTGTCATTCTCCTTTTTATGCACTGCTGTTCTTTACCAAAGTTCACAAAACAGAACCACAACAATTTTCTGGTATTGCTTCTTGGTACTCGCTATTTGGACTATGCTGTGTTTGAACAGTGGAGCTTGAGCAAGGAGCCAGTGCCCTTGAGTCAAACAGGCCCTTCGAAGGCACATGTGAAAGTTAGCACAGAGTGCTTGACAGTTCTTTTTCAGTTTAGTCCTGACTGTGGGATAACACCCAACTTACTATGACAAAAAGCTGCTGAAACCCCTAAATCTTCAACTTCACAGACCAAAATCTGTAAGTTTGACTTAATGCTTCAGTCCCTCTTTGGAATTTGGGAACACAATTTATTAGACAATTAAGTTTTAGCCATAGTGTTCTGTGCTGGGAGTCTGTACTCAATGGCAGTATGAACTAACATTTTCTGCATTAATATTATCTTCCCCTTCAGGTTTTAGAATACTGCTTGAGGTATTAGGAGTTATACACGGACCAAAAGAAGCTTGTGTCGGGACTCTGGGGAAGGGCCATCTGTTAGCCATTGCCCCAGGTGGAGTTCGGGAAGCACTCTTCAGTGATGAAATGTACACTATTTTGTGGAGTGATCGGAAGGGCTTTGCTCACGTGGCCATTGATGCAAAAGTGGTAAGTATGATACATCTTGGAAGAGAAGCAAAGAAAGCTAAGTTATTAGTACTTTGTTCCAGAGAAAGCTGTTTTGATTATCATATATTTGATGTTAGATTTGTGACTCTCATGAGTATGGTCTACTTGCTCTAACAACTACATTTCAAGACCCTGTTTGTTGCTTTTGACAGATAGAAGGCTTTAGAGTCAGCTAAGAATAGTGTGGTTAGGAAATCCAGAGTTTAAAAGAAAGTGATTAAATACAGGATGGTTTCTCCTTATAAGCATGTGCTGTTTTACACATACTGGTTAGTATTGTGATGGCTTAGCCCTCCCTGACCAACATGGTTGGGAAACAACCCTACATATCAGAGTCACAGAATGTGCTGAGTTGGGAGGGACCATTAGGATAATGGAGTCCAACTCAATGTTTCTGTTTCTTCTGTCACTGAAGTTTGAACCAGCAGTGTGGAGACTCACTGGCACTTCATACTGTATTTTATGGTAGTGAGTGATGTCCAGGGCTGCTCACTGGTGTGAACTCTTCAGCTCTTATGTACAGCGTTGGGCTTGGTCAGCAGGCAGGTAGGAATAATCATTCATAGGGAGCCAACTGTCAAGGCACAACAGTGAGTGATATATTTGAATTGTAACTATTTTAGTAATCATTTCAGAGTCCCTCTTGTTCTAGATTTGTACTTGGAAGATGTGTGTATATGTGCACAGGTCTGCATATACCTAATTTAAAAACAGGTCTCACACCAGGAGTTTTATATGTAGTTACTGTCAAAGACTAGTTATATCTCTGGGTTTTATACAGAAATAGAATACTTTCAGGACCCAAGTGTGCATCACTTTTCTCACAAGGAAAATAACACTGTTTAAACAGGTATTTTCAACAGGTTTAGATTTTACTAATGTAATAACATGTGAAATGCCATACATGAGATTCATGTATGATTGTACTAGTTGCATTTATTTTATTGGATGTGGTTTTGGTTCTCTCTAAGCACTCACAAGGGTCTTGTAGCTTCATCCCCCCAAAAAAGCCCTGAGAGATGCAGTAAAATAGAACGAGTTTCAGAGGCAGGCTGAAAGTGGGAAAAGCATTTTTATTTAGATTAAAGATGAACTTTTAAGTCACCTTGAATCATAAGCAGAACTCCTCATGAAGAGAAGAATGTGTCTGAAATATCAGAAAAATGTGTCTGGAACCTTCAACTTGTTAAAGTTGTCTTATTTCAGCAGTTTTTTTGCCAGAATTTGTCATGTGAACAAAAATTTCTACCTCTATGTCAAAAATAAGTTCTTGTGAAAAATAAGATTTTTCTAGAATAAAAATATTTGTATGCATTCAGTTCAGGCAACTGCACTTCTTTTTATTCTCTGTAATTATTTACGGACTTTTTCTTCCTCTCAAAAACATCCCCAGACTTGATGCATGTCTGAAAAGTTACATCTGTTAGTTCATCTCCATGCTTGTTTTTAAAAAGTTTAAAAAATTTTGAGTTAATGAAAATCCCATGAAGAGCTCTGTATTTCTAATGAGGCTGTGTACAGTGGGCACATATTATAAAATTATATTGAAAAATATATTTAGTATCTGATGCCCTCACAGTTCTTGTAGATCTTGACAGCTGTTTGCAATTTTAAAAACAGCAATAAAAAACTTGAAATATTCAACTCCATTCCAAGTAGTCATCAGCAGAAGTAAGTCATGGACATGTATTGAATATGACACTTCAAGTGTGAAGCAATACCATCAGCATAGCAGAGAGGAATCAGACAAGTTTAGTGTCCCAATCCTGTGAATCCTTCTCTTTGAGCATAACTACAAATTAGGTGAGAGGTTTAAGCACTTAAGTCACAACTGTGCAAACACTGCTAGATGGGGGGGAGGGATATCTAAATCCTCCACAGGTTCCAAAAATTCTGGTCTGCTCTGAGAAAATAGACTTGCTGAAACTCCCTGAAGTCTTGCAGTATTCTCCAGCTTGAAACCTTATGAAGGTCACAGAATTTCAGAATATTTGTTTTTCTCTTTATATATCCTTGTCTGAGAAACATTTCTGAAATTAATTTGCCTGTTAAGTTTAAGTGAGGTAGAAGTTTTTTAGATAGTGCTCTCTTCCTTAAATTCTTAATTATTTTTTTTTCCTCCTAGCCCATCATTCCTATGTTTACACAAAATGTTCGAGAAGGCTTTAGGACATTAGGAGGAATAAGTAAGATATTTTCTATTTTTCTGTAGTTTATTTTTCCATATGTGTTTAGCCTATCTCTGTAGAAATAATCCTCATATAAGTTTGAGATTTTATACAGCCTTGTTTCTGGATGTTTGCGCTCTGGTAGAGTTCAGAGATGTTATTAGGATTTAATATCTGCATTGGATGCAATATTGGCTCATCTAGGTTATTTTCCACATAAGTTTTCTTTTTTCTTTTTTTTTTTTTTTTTTTTTTTTTTTTNTTTTACACAAGCAGTAGAAGAAAATAAAAAAGAGCCAGGAAAAGGCAGGAAGATTTAAAGCACTTTTTTCTCTGCCTATATCTGCTCAGCCAACCCTAGGTTTTCTGCTGTCTGTTAAGAAGCAAAACAAATGGGTTGGCAACATGTAGTTCCTGTTGTCCTAAAGCTCTCTGCTTATACCTCTACCTGTACCTGAAGTTTGAATGTTTTGAACTTTTAATTTAATCTGTAGTTGCTTTTCTATACTGTACTAGACCTGCGGTTCCTCACAAAACCTTGCATTTGGCAGTTCTCCTTCCTTATCACTGTGGAACTTGCAGCCAGAACATGAATAGATGGGTCTTTTTTTTTCTGAGGAGTCCTTCTCTGGGATGATTAGATGCTCACATCTCTGCTCATCTGCTAGTGTTAAACTCCCTCTTTTGTACTCTCTTAGTTACTGTCTAGCAGAGGGGCCTGAGCAAGTCTCCACGCCGCATGTTCTGCTTCAACTATGGCATCATCACCTTCATCAGAGGGCTGCAGGGCAGCACAGTTCTGGTTCTCTCCCACTCTGTTCAAGAGCTATATATTACATGGAGAAAGCAAAGACATCAGATGCAGAATGTGGAATAATTCACACATTCACCATGTTATACAAAAATAAACAGCAATTAATTGTTGCTGTGTTCGGAAGAATCCCAAACAGAGGAAATTGAAGCCAAAATAATTTATTCTATATGTATTCTACAATAGATTTGCTAGAAGAGTGTAACTTTTTGATGACTGAAGATGTTACTCCAGTTTTAGTAGTTTTGTCCTTGTTTTAATAGGTTGTGTACAGAAAATTCTAAATCTTGATCAGTAAGGTTTTTCTTATGCCAGCACCCCAGTTAATGGACTTTCTTGTCTGAAATTGAGAAAGATAATATTAGTGCACATTTTTCAAAGAATCTCTTCTGGGTACATTTGGGACTAATGCTTAGAAGGTGGTATGTGGAGAAGGATGTGTCCTCAAAATAGCTGTTTTTTCTCTTTTTATATTGTTTAACTGCAACCAGTGTGTGATCTGAAAGAGCAATTCAGTATGTTAGCATGACTGGCTTTTAGGCAGATAAGGCTATTTCTGATCCTGTAGATCTCAGTGGGAGGAAAACATGCAGTTTTCCAATAGTAGTGTCTAATTCTAACCTGTCAAATGAGCTGAACCTCTGACCTGTACTGCATAGCGTTCTCTTCCTCTCCAGAGAGGTAGCTATTGAATTTCTCTCCTTTCTTCTCATTTCAGCTACTCTTTGGAGGAAAGATTTCACACCAAGTTAGGGTAGAAATAAGTCTGATATAAGCATTAATGCATCTTTTAGGAAGTGAAGGTCAAGGTATGATAGCACTTAAGATGACACATCGTTTGAGAGTCTGGGTTGGGGGCTAGATTGCTTTGCCAGGCAGTTTCAATGTTAAGACATAGTGGGGAAGAAAACTTTACAGAATAATCCCAATCAATCTCTCTCTCTCTCTCTTTCTCTCTCTCTTTTCCCTCCTTTACCCTCCCCCTTCTCCCTCCCCGCCTTTCCTTCTCCTGCTTTCCACTACATTTTTTTCACACTAGAAATACTTAGGTCTCTATATGAGCGTACTAGATTGCCAGTAGTTCCTCTGTATGGGGGGTTTCCTGTCAAGCTACGTACATTTATTGGAGAACCCATTCCGTATGACCCAAATATGACTGCTGAGGAACTAGCTGCAAAGGTAAGATAGATATCTATATATGTATATTTAAAATACTGCATGTTCTGATAAAAACCACTGCCATAGTCTTATCAAGTGATTTCTGTCTAGGAGCCAGTTATAGAAATGGGTGGAAACATGGTAAGTTTTGTACTTGCCTAACTCTGAATGTCATCTTAAATACTATCTTTTTATTACTACGACTTGCAGATGTTCTAGGTCTTTTAAAGTTAATTGCACCCTATATTTGCCTTGTGAAACAACTTGCTTTAAAGACTGAAGAAGTTTGGTCAGATAAGACAGCTCTCAGTTGACAGAGGGAAGCCCTTCACCCAAGAGGAAGCATTCTGCTTCCCAGTGTTTTCAGAAAGATGCTAAGGAAGCCTTTCAAACATAGAAAATCTATGTTCACAAACTGTTGGAATTACATACAATAAAAGAAAAAGGTAAATAATTTCCCTGCTTTGTCTAGTGTGTTTCTATTTTGTCCAGCTTCTAGCCCAGCAATTTAACTTCTGAATGTTCCTCTAATTCAGATTTAGATGCCTTATAGAAAGGATTTTCAGGTCCTCATGTTCATTCAGTTTATTAATTGATTTCACAGTACAAAGACATAAACCAGTTAAGAGGTTGAGCAGTGAGATGGAGTGGGCTGAAATAGGTGTTTTTGAAAACTCCACAGATGCTTACTTGCAATATTCCAAAAAACTTCACTTGAGAGAGACTCTTTTTGACCACGCAGGTGTCAGTTCAGTTGACTCTCTCTGTTTACCCTATGATTAGGTCTCTGCAAAAAACTATTAAAATGTTTGTCTGCAATATCTTAGGCCCTGGTTATGCAAAATTGGTTGTTGCTTTTCTGGGGTCACTCTGACAGGACTTCAGAACTGCTGTCTTTGAGCAGAGAAGGTGTTTAAGTTACTTTCAAACATGCATTGGCATCTTACATTTATGCCAACCCTCACTTACTTCTGACTCAAGTTCAGATTCTACTAGATAGGGGCCCAGAATGTAAATTCTCTAGAATCCTATTTAGTTAAGAGTGATTTTCAAGTTGGATCTCATGTTTCAGGCTATGGCTCAGTATGCATTTTCCCCTTATACAGAGCAAAAAATAAAGCTCAATTTTTTTACCCAATACAAATTTTAGATCTGTAGAGTCACTTAGGACCAGATGTATAAAGTCCTTCACCAAAGGACCTTAACAGCTGATCACTTAATTCATATAAACAGTGGGAGTCTGTACTAACAAACAACATTCTACCAACATGTACCCTTGCTGACCACTGGTTTACAGAGGCAAATAATCCTCTGTTCTTCTGTTTCTGACCCTAAGAATTCACTGGTCTGTTCTTGTGTAGGAAGAATAGGAAGTGTGTTTTCGCCACAGCTTTTGCATGTTACCCTGCTTTTGAATGTTCCCTGTGGAGCTTTTATATAATAAGAGTAACTGCTGTGCACTCCTTGGCCTGTTTATTTTGAGAGCGAAAGTGAAGGCTGCTGTCACATGCAGCTAAGCAGCCTCAGCATGTGTCACAGGACCAGTTCCTTCAAGAGCCTTGGGTCTGGAGGGCATTACTTGGTACAAGTCAAATGTGCTGAGTGACACAGTGCCTCTTCTGAGCATGTGTAGACACCAAGTTGATGTCCACTGGAAGAGTGTTATTGATGCAGACCTGGGTATAGGAAGGAGTTTAAGTTGCAGTACATCCTGCAGGTGTTTAACATGCTTTATAGATCTCAGTCTCAATGAATTTACTCTGTTGTCGTTTGACTTTTGCATATCACTAATACAGCTTGTGAACACAGCTACCAGATGTAAGAGAACACTAGTTTGTTGGTCTGTTTTGTGGCAGTGTTGCCACAATCAAATCCTGTGGGCTTAAATATGGAAGAACAGTATTTTAAACTTAAAATAGTTCTGTAGTACTTGAAAAGATTGAAAAGAGCCTAGAAATTGTGTAATTATATGAGCAGTATGAAGATGAGGTTTTCTGACCAAAACCTTTTCTCTTTCCCTACAGACAAAAGCAGCAGTCCAAGCTCTCATAGAAAAACATCAGAAAATACCAGGAAATATATTTAGGGCTTTAATGGAACGATTTCGAACACAAAAGAAGGAAGATTAAGGTCTTCTGAACCTAAACTTCTGTAACTACTATTTAACTAACTACTACTAAAAATATTCTTAAAGTTACATGTGTAAATTATTCATTCTTCTAATAATAGGTTTTAAATACTGTCCTAATGATACTGCTGTATAATTGAAGATAGAAGTCACTTGCCCTTGACCTTTCCCCTGTTCAGTATCAAGCTCAGGAACCCAAACTTAAAATCATTCATAATGGGGCAAAGTTTAATTTTTGATAAATGCATTCCTACCTTGGAAGTGTCTGGGTTGTTGATTCTGGGTTTGTTTTGGGTTTTTTGTTTTTGTTGTTTTTTGGGGTTTTTTTGCAAATAATATTGCAAGCCTTTATGTATATGGTCTGTCATTGTCTCCTATCCCCACCATGATGGATCTCTAAACTGAATGTCAAACCTTCTGCAGAGCTGGAGTCTCACGGTCTTGACCCTCATCGGTATAAGGAGGTTTTGTGAACCAGATTAATGCCATACAAGACGTGTGAAAAATTTCCTGAAATTGTTACTGTCACACTGCTGGAAGGCAGTCCACCACTTTTGGCCTGCAGAAACCTCTAGCAATGCCTGCAAAACTGGTGTTGCAAAGTGTTTAGTTTTGCTGAGTGAGCTCAGAAACGGCTCAGAGGAGTGAAAATTGATTGGAGATCTACAGTGAATTACAGGGGCCTGTTATGGAAACCTCTCTGATGCTGTCAGTGAGAACCCTCCAACACAGCTGCTATTCCGAGCCAAGGCATATTGGATATCTGCCCCTGAGTAGAGACTTGTCCCATTTATTTCCCAGTGAATCTACACATTCTCCTTTGAAACAATGAGCCAAGCAGGAAGTAACATGAGCTCAAAAATCTTTATTTTGATGGGAAGAGAAAATTGCTACAACAATGTAAAAGCAGCAGTTCTTTGGTATTGGCATTCCCAAATACCCTTTAGATTTAATATGTGCATAAAGTATTAAATATATTCTTCAAACAGTTATTTATGTAAATTAAATAATGGAGAGGGAAGTTCCGTGTAGTTTCATTAAGTGAAAACAATTGAATCAACCGGAGAGAGTTGCGCGATTAGGCTTTTGTGCACTTACAGCAAATTATATTGTTATATTTTTTTCTTAACTAAAGCCTATGGTCTTATTTTCCAAATAGGAAATATCTGAAATGTTTCTTGTAATTTCCAGGAATTTTAATCTACAGTTCTTAAATTAACATCTGAGAACCTTTTAGTTCTGGGATGAGGACAAATCCCTTCAGAAAAGGCAAGAGATTTTTTACTATAATGTGGTCACCTTTCAATATTGTTGGGGTTTGACCTTTTAGTAAAAAAAAAAATAAAAATACCTCCCCCTAAGAAAAACCTAATAAATAGCCAACATTTAAAGGAGCAATTGTATTTGATATAGTAGTCATTCCTCTTTCATTTAAGCATGTACTTTGCTTTAGGCTCTTTTAAATGTGTAAATTAGTGACATTGCATAAGTGCACGTGGGTGATGCCCTAAGTTAGAAAAATACCACTTTATGGGAAATTGTCTATCAAATGTGGTTTTCAAGAAGCAAAAGACTTGCTTATTTTATTATATTAGTTTATACCAAAAATGTTTTATGTGGTGTTAATTTTTTTAAATCTTTGGCAAGAATCATGGTATATAAAAGCAAATGCCCTATCTGAAGTTTCTGAAATTAGTTGGGTTTTCCTTGAAGGCAAGATTGGGTTCCTTTCAATTTACTGGAGTGTTTCAAAAATACTGTTAACACAGCATGTCATTAAAAGTGATAATGCTAAATTCCTGCATTGAAGTATAACTTAAGTATGACCTTTTTTTACTGTCCATCTTGAGAAAAATATACATCAGTCTATGTTGTGAGCAACTCAAAGGCAGCTGAACATCTTTTATGTTGAAATTGGATATATGTAAAAGAGAACTCAGTCTAAAAGGTTCTGTTATAGAACATGAATAGACACTATCAGATTTTGTAAAATTTATTTTATTAACTGTGGGCTATTTGCTGCAGTTTTGTCCCTGTAAGTGTTGAAAGATCAGTATAAAAAATGAAGGGCAGTATTGGTACTCTAAGTGTTCATATTTGTATAGGCCTTTCATTTTTATTTCTATATATTAAAAATATGTAGAAGACACCTTTTGAATAAAATTGACAACTGGAACAGATTTCTGAAGCTTTGTGTTGTGTTTGAACTGAATGGAATAAATAGCCTATCCTGCAGAACCTTGATGGGTTTTGAGCAGCATGTCCTACCCTAAGATGCCCTTCTTGACTTGCAGTGCCTGAATAGTGATGGAACAACACCCTAGAAGGAATGAAAGGAAACATAATTCAGACAACAGTGGAATAAAGGAAAAAAGTCACATAAACAAGGTCTGAGTTTTAATAGCTGCTGTCTGTGCTGCAGAAGGCATTGCAGTACCACTTTAGTTAAAAGTTCTGCAACAGAAAATAGGCCATAAATACTGACTAGTAAGGTTTATCTGTACATATTTGGGATGTGAATGATGGCCTACTCTGGTTTATTGAAAAAGAGGCAGACATGGATAGAGACTAACAAGTAAGGTTATAGATCTGACATCCTTTTAGCTGATTTGGTTTATTGTGCATCAAGCAGAAGTATTCAAAGGGAATTTTAGCAGTTAGACTTAAACCACTGATTGTCTTGTTACCCTTTAGATACACTGAAGACATTACATGTTTTGCCATGTGAGCAGCATAAGCAGGATATGTATTTTTAGGTTGTTTGGAAGTAGACCAACTGCTGTACTGACAGGTATTCATCATTATCTCTCACTAAGACCCAAATCTCCTACTGGCCAATTTACTGTCCTGTTGTGTAATAGCAGAGCTCAGTCTGAACATCTATTATTAGGATGCTTTCACATGAAATTAAATCCCTGCAAATGCAAGGTAGAGCAGTTAATCAGCGCTGTCAACACAACTGTGTGGCTCATCCGGTATGGGGTTTGCTGTACAAGTGTAGCATTATGTTGCTTCATCCTATTATTCTGTGGAGAAGATACAATGATGATGACAATGTGTTAGCTCTACAGTGCTTAATCCCTATTAAGCCCATCATAGTCACTAGGATGCTTCTTGGTGTTATTTTTACCAAAAAATTACTGTACCAAGAGTAAGTGTGGAAGTGCATGGAATTGCTACACGAGCACAGTAGCGCTGAAAATACATGTTAAGGTAAAATAATTCTCCAAAACATGTCTGCTGAAACTTCAAGAGACAATCTGATGATACTTTACTATTCACTTTTTTTTTTTTTTAAGCTCAGGACTAGTCAAAAGAAATGATAGGCTCAAAATTACGAAGGTGAGCAGAGGGGTGGAGTATCTCTCATATGAAGGCAGGCTGAGAGAGTTGGGGTTGTTCAGTCTGGAGAAGAGAAGGCTCCAGAGGGGTATTGGGGAGCCTTCCAGTACCTGAAGGGGCGTACAAGAAAGCTGGAGAAGGACTTTTGATGGCGCCATGTAGTGACAGGACAAGGGGGGAGTCTTGAAACCAAAGGAAGTAGGTTTAGATTACATATTAGGGAAAAATTCTTAACTGTGAGAGTGATGAGGCACTGGAACATGTTGCCTGAAAAGAATTGTGGAGGCCTCATCCCTGGAAGTGTTCAAGGCTAGGCTGCTTAGGGCTGTGAGCAACCTGGTCTAGTGGAAGGTTGTTCCTGCCCATGGCAGGGGGATTGGAACCAGATGATCTTTAAGGTCCTCTTCCAACCCAAACCATTCTATGATTCCATTATATTATTCTCATTGTGGTTATTTGCAGTATTTGCTTGTCTGCTTTTTTTTTTTAAACATAATTTTGTGTTGCACAGATGGTTGCAGATTTGCCACTTGCAACCTTGAATTTTGTCACATGCATACCATATGTTGTTTCCTGAACCATCTAAAAAATGGTTAGAATTATCTCTTCATGTCAGAAAGATGTAACAAACTTTTGAACTGCAGGGAGCATTTTCTTAAAACCTGAAGTGTTTACTAACACTTTCTGCATTTGCCTGTGTGTGAAACATTACAAGGTGAGATGCCATGTGTAATTAATATCAGGCTGCATTTATAAAGCAGACCCAATATTTTCTTCCTCACCGTGGAGCTGAGTTGGCTGTTGTAGAGCAGTTCCTGTTCCACTGGGCCTTGTCTGTCCGTACCAGTTACTGTAACGAGTGAATGCAGCACAGCTCATCAAATCACCTTTGGCTTTTGTTTTCCAGCTGAAACCATGCCATGCTCTGGAAAGATGAGATACTGAAGTTCTAACAAAACACTTAGTATTCAGAGAAGATCTTGAAAGTTTAAAAAAATAGCAGTCAAGACACGGAACTTTTTAAATCTAATTCGTTTCAGTGAGAAACACAATGTCCCAAACATCAGGGAGGGTAGGAATTGGTGTCATCTTTATATAGAGTTTGTGGCAGATGAATGGGGATGCAGATGGGGCTAATCTGTTTATATTCTAGATGGATTTGCTTTTCTGTTTCTTTCAGGTGTGTTTTCTTAGGTCTATACTTCACTCAGAGCAACTTATTTTTCTTTCTTATTTTTCTTTACTTCCTAAGTGGGAATGGAAATGGAGACCCCAATGAACATTTGTTCTGTTTTACAGAATCACAGAATCAATTAGGCTGGAACAGACCTTTGAGATTATCAAATCAACACCACTGTCAACTAGACCATGACACCGAGTGCCACATGTCCAGTGTTTTCTTAAAAACCTCCAGGGATGGTGACTCCACCACTTCCCTAGGCAGCCAATGCCCAAACACCCTTTCTGTGAATAAATTCTTCCTGATGTCCAGCTTAAAACTTCCCATATCTGATTGAAATCTACCAAAGGTACCTAGAAACGTTTCTGAGCTCTTCTGTAATGGAGTTGTCAGCTCTCCAGACACTTATTTAATGATCAGATTTCTTCTTTCCATCTGAAAAACACTCTCCTGACAGATCCACCAAAACCTTTGAAGCATCCTATCCATTTAGAAATGAATTCATTTTCTTTTGCTTGTTATGCAGTGGATTAATTTTCTTAACTAGTGGGCACAGCCTTTTCATGCTTACCTGGTTAGTGTTTTTTACCATAGGTTTCCTCTTTCCAGACAGAAATGTTGGTGTTTGATCTGGCTTTGTGAGAACAAACTTGAGGGAAAAAGCTGATTGAACCTTGGTTCAGTCTCTGGAGGCATTAATGAAAATATAAACCAAGTCTTCACAGATGAAGCAAGCACACACAAACCCAAAACTACTTTTGGAATCCTGATTCTGGGCAATCCTGAGTCACATTTATGAAAACAAAACTTCCTGGCTTATTGCTATCACATGAGGGAAAGCAATGACAGCACACAGAGTTACTTCCAGAGAAGAGGCCATTTATTGAACAAATCTCGGACATTTTTATAATGTGGATCGCAAAGCTCAGGCAGAACAGAAAGTTATTGGACAGAATAGGAAAACAACTTCTATCACGTACTCACAGTACACTTGCGTGCAAAACAACAGGTGTTTAATCTACGTTTTTCTGCCTGGCAATGTCCGCAGCCCCAAAGCTGTGTATCCAAAACAGCCTGGGAAGGTTTTACCTATCTGAGACAAACAAGAACTGTGGACTTTTCACAGCCTGAGAAAATCCTGGCTGAAAATTTCCTAGGCCATGAACAGTGTCCACACTGGCTCCTTTTTCTCCTTGCAAAACCTGACACCAGCACAGAAGCATAGCAGCTTTGATAGCATTTCCAGGACCAAGCTTGCCATCTGAGTTGAGCAGTGGTGAGGGCACTTATCCTGGAGGATAAACTCAGGAGAAGCCCTCTGCAGCCCTCAGGGTCTGTTTGGAGCAAAGTGTAACTCAGTAGTATGTAGTGGAACAATTCTAGCAGTCAGTGCTGTATTACAGTATCATCAGGTGTTCCCACCTCCAGGATTTGGTTTCCTCTGAAAAGCAAGCTAGTAGTCATGCTTGCTACCCAATTCCTCTCTCTGCCACTTGTCTCTGCCAAAAATCTTTCTTGCAGCCATCCCCTGTGATGATACCCAGGGTGCTCAGGACAAGGCTTAAATCCCAGTAAAGCTTTACCTTCAGAGGGGAGTGAAGCGAGCTCAAGGGCCTGTGGTTCCCCTGGCTGAGGCAGTGTGTGGTGTGATGATGTGCTGGGCTGCCTTTGCAGAACAGTCAGAGGAAGAGGCAGCAGCCTGGCTGACCCAGCCACCCAGTTTCTAGTGCCTCGTGTGCCCTGGAATATCTTGTTCAGCCCAGGGCTGGCTCAGGCGTGGCCAGACAGACATGGGAAGTTACACTGAGGAGCTAATGTCATTAAATTTGGCTCTTTGTGCACGTCCCACCACCTCCTTGAGATCTTCATACAGAGCAAACTTGGTAAGGGAAGGCTGCTTTTCTAACAAGAGAGGAAGCTTTGTATAAAGAACTTCTGGTATTTCTCTGTCATCCTACAGTATGCATAAATACCATTTCTAGGAGGCAATAAGCTTTCTGCATATTTCTGCAGCTGTAATAAGTGAACCAGTAGACACTTATACTGTGTGATTTATTCCATCCTTCTGGTGCAGTAAAGGGTCTGAATTTGTGCTGAAACCACTTCTAAATAGCTTTGGTTACTCTGTGCCTAGTGCTTCATTTGCAGAACTCTCATTTTGAGCCATCTCCTTTGGATGTACAGTTTGACAAGCATTTAAATTTGGAGGATGGCTTTTGTTGCTGTCTGCAGCAAGGTGAGTCAGAAGAACCTGTCATGTGGGCAGCTAAACACCCACCAGGGTCCAAAAACACACTTCAAGAAAAGATGAGAGTAGAGAGCTGACCCAAAAAGGCAGCCAGAAAATCTCAGCTGTTGGAATGCATCAATCCATCTTTAGTTTCTTAACTCATAATATCTTACATTAATAGCTACAGGACCAGATACTGTCTGACTTCACACAGCAGCATAGGTAAGTCTGCATGTGTTTTTTTGTCATGCCCTGTTTCTTTGGTATAAACAGGAGCTGGAACTTACTTCAGCTGCTGATGCAAGGCAAATAGCAGACCATTATTATTCAATCCACCTGGGCTTTGCAAATGTCAAGATGGTATCACTCATGCTTGCTTTGTCATTATTACACTTAATCATTTTTATTAGCTGGTGAACCAAGCAGTTTCTGTAGATGTGCTGATTTCTAATAGATTGTCCCTTCGAACGATGCAGCAAAAATAGATAGCAGTAAAATAATTATTTCTGTATCCCAAACTCCTAATTTTAATGCAAGTGTCTGCAATTGTTGGAATTAGGTCTATAGGAGGTTTTTATCAAGGAAGTTTTTATCAATTGATTTGCCCATTTCTGAGGACCTGGGCCCCATTTCCAGTATCTAAAGTGGGAGACAGCACCTGTGTTAACAGCATGCTCACGCTGGGGCAAATAAAGCAAAAAACATTCGGGTTCCTGAATAATGTTTCCACCTTAACAAATATTTTAATAACATGTATATCAGGATATTCCTGCACTCCAGAGGAAAAAAAATACGGTACTAACAGATTTCACAATGAGGAATCCTGATATTTTCAAATATAAAAGCGTATTTCACCTGTAGAAAGGGAATGTCATAAAAAAGACTGAAATTTTCATACTGGGGCATTTCTTCTGGAGAAGCTTGATTTCTTTGGCAAGCTGTCCTGTTTCAACAGTCCCTCCTCCTTTCCAGGCAGCGTGCCAGGCAAGAGACAGCAGCAGGGACAGGCAGTCAAAGGAAAACATGTGAGTCTGTAGTATCAGCTCTTTTGGGACAGAATGAGGGCCTGCTTCCATCAAATTTAATCAGATTTAATACTCAACCACTGGGAGCAGCTACTGTTTTGTAACTGGAGAGAGGAAAAGATGTTTGGCTGAGCACAGGCAGGATGTGTTGGAGAAGGTGGTGGTGATTCAGCCAAATATAAATGTACCACTGCTGGGTGGGGCAAAGTCAATTTTAAGAGGTGCAGCAAGTGTTGGCAGCTGCATTAAACAGATTAGTAAGTCAAATGAAGAAAACATCACTGGCTCCAGGTAATTCATATGCCTATGACCCAAATTCCCCTTCCTGGCATCCCAGTGTGTGTGCTGGGTTTACCTTACATTTTAGCAGAAAAGCTGAAGGTTTATTCCACCCAAGAATTCATTTGTGTAACAACAGCACATCTGGAATGGAAATATTTGATCCTGTACAGGTTTCTGGGCTGTTTTTCCCCCCTTCTTTACACAAATTTTTGTTTAGTGAGCAGTGCTGCCCCATTGCAACCATCCTAGTATGAAATCACCAACTTTAGCTGCCACTAGCACAGACATTACTCAGCAAGGCAGATTGTCTTAAGTTAGAAAAGCTGTCAAATGTAAGATGCATGGGAAATAGCTGAGGTCACTTGGTTTGTTCAGCCTAGAAAAGCAGAGACTGAGGGGTGACCTCATTGCAGTCTACAAATTCCTTGTGAAGGGAAGCAAAGGGCCAGGGATCAATCTCTTCCTTATGGTGACCAGGGACAGGGAATGGTCTGACACTGTGTCACGGGAGATTTAGGTTGGATATTAGGAAAAGATTATTACTCTTCACTCAGAGGGTGCTTGGGCTCTGGAATAGGCTGCCCAGTGAAGTGCTCACAGCCCCAAGCCTGACACGGTTCAAGAAGCATTTGGACAATGCTCTCAGGCACATGGTGTGACTCCTGGGGATGGTGCTGTGCAGGGCAGGCAGTTGGAGATGATCCTTGGGAGTCCCTTACAACTTGGGATAGTCTATGATATCTCAACATAGATTAGATATAAGGGAAAGTTTTTTATATGCCCAGTTCCTTAATATGTTTCCCCTGGCCAGCCTGAAAGCCTGCCCACCTCATGGAGTTAGGTCTGCTCAGTTCACACTTAGAAATGCCTAACATATATAGGGGAAAACCCCAAACATTGCATGTCCTTTGCTGGCATCTGAGGGCGAGGGAAGAAAGGATTTTTGAACAGGGAAGCTTGCAGTGTGAAAAGGTTTGCTAACACTTTGTTCTCTGTGTTTCTGTTCTTTTTCCCCAAGCATATTGGCTGTAAGCAAGTTTGCAGTCAGTGTTTCCGATGTCACGAACAATAAGGGCACGGGGAATTCAAAAGCATTGCTGCCTTGGCACAAGTGGAAACCCACATTGCTGAAACAGAGATTATTTCTTTGAGCACTCGCTGAGCACCTCTGAGCACTCACAGCAGATGCTGCATCCGTGTCCTGACAGCTCACAGGAGGAGCTCAGACTGGCATCGTGCACCATCCGAGCCAGCAGCAATGTGAGCTGGCACACAGGGAACCAACAACCACAGGGCTGTTCTCACAGCCTGATGTGGACTGAAAGAGCCAGGATGAAAAAGTTCTCTTTGCAGCCTCTGCTTAAAAACCAGATGTGGGACCTGGAAAGTGCCAGAACGAGGAGCACTGCCCTGCCACAGATCAAAGGCAAGGCAGCAGGACACGGTGCCCAGCTCCATTACTCGCCCTCCCTTCCATGCCTGACTGGCTGTATGTCCTTGCTGGCTCTGCTTACTCCTGATATGTGCACTCATGCCTTGACACACTTCCACAGAGGCTTTGTATGTTTGTCCCAGGCAGTTAAAGATAAATAACAGATCCTGAGCCTAGAAGCTTCTCTGCTTTCTTCCCCCTAAGCAGCTGCCTTCACAAGAGGCAGAGCATCTCCCTTGGGCCTGTCTTCCTTTCTGAATTCAGACGGCACTGCTTTAGTACGTCCTTTGAATCGAGGTAGTAGATAATGCAGAGCAAATGACTGCTTCTGATAACTCAGGTTTCAGAGAAATGTCACATAAAGTCTTCAAGGCAAACTGTAATGAACACACGGCTTTTATGTTCTTCCAAGATTTTTTGTTTTTCTCAAAGGCTGCCCTGTTTTTTTCTGAGTCTTCCTTCAGGAAATATAAGAGCTATAATCTCAAAAGAGGTTGCACATGTGCACACAAGAAAAACTACTCCAAAGGATAAAAGTGCAACCAAAACTTCACTTCCTATTTTAATTCTGCTTCAGGCAGAAATAAAAAGAGAGTATATTATCTCTGTGCACAGTCAGAAGCATCCTGTAGCATAGGCTGCTGGTATAAATGAATTATCTATGCAAGAAAAGTTAATTAAAGGAAAGGTTTTAGGAGATCTTTATTCAAAACGATGTTGAAAAAGTTAAATTTAAAATTGAGGTTTTTTCATGTCCTTCTTGCATGCACCACCTGACTGGAAACACAGTGCAGTGTCTTTCAGTTGCTGCTGAGGGAGGAGATGCTGGATCAGACCATTGGCCATGGCACCATCCAAACCATGCACTGGTGAGGAGTGCTGCGTCCAGATTGCCCTTGTGCAATTCCAAAGGGCTGCATGGCAGGTGAGACGAATCCAGCAAAGGTCCTGTGCTGAGCAGGAGGCACGAGAGCCTTTAAAATGGGCAGGAGCCAGAGCTGACCTCCTGTAGGGGCTGGGAGACAGGGTCAGCCAGGAGCAGAAAGGGTCCTCTCCATTCCCTGCTCCCAGCCCACCTATTAAAGTCTCTCCATCATGATGTGTCAGACATTCAACTGAATGCCAAGGATCAAATTCTTTGGAACCCCAAATTTCCAAGAATGTTTCTCATTTAATTGCATACTTTCTGAAGATGTCTCATTCTAGACATCCATACAAGGATATCAAAGACAGAAGTTTCACCCTGAAATTCTCTTTGCAACAAAGCCTTACAGAGGTGCTCTACAGGCAAGGTAAAATAATTTTATATGCTAGATAATACACCACTATAATGAAATCCTGTCCCATTAGGGTGTTGAAGCACTGAAATCTCATGTCTTATCAGCACAGAGTAACAGTTTGGGATCAGGTGATGGGACCAAATGTAAAAAACTGATAATTACATCCATAGAATAAAGTTCATTGTAACTTTCAATATGAGATGGGTCAGGTATAAAAGCAAAAGCCCATCTAAAGGCTAAACTTGATTCATTATTAGTTACGAGTCACACACAGGAGTCGATGCCACTTCAAAGAAAGATGTAACCATGAGGCATAATTATTCTTCATAGCCTGTAATGCCCTGCCTGCCATCAGCTCAGGCAGAGAGGGGAGAACTGTAACCCCTGTGTGTACAGGAGTACTTTTCATAGGAGGCAAAGCAGCCCATTTCTGCCTCATTTTTGCTTTACAGCGCACCCTGCACTGTGTAAACTGCTCACAGAGGAAGCTATTTGGAGCTGTCAGTGAAGGAGGTCATTAAGACATGGCACGTGATTTACAGCAAAGCAGAGTTTAAGTACTTGGCAGTTATTTACATTCTTGGGAAATAGTGTATGCTCTAGGATATTATGGCACAGCTAAAGAAGGGTCTCCTTATTTGGGTAGGGTTTTTCTAGATTTTAAAATATGGGCACATACAAAAGTCACAGAAATTCCAAGTCAGCACAACAGATCCTGGGGTGAAACTGTGGGCAGAAGATGGCACAGGGTAGCTAACAAAACACTAAAAAGTAGGGAAGTTGAGAGATGGGTTAACTTTCCTGCTTTTATTAGGACATTGTTAGAATGTTCCTCAGGACATCAAACCTCTGACAATGCATCACAAAATATTACCTGTAATGTAACCACAGAGCTCCTCACAAATGCTGCACCAACACAGTCAGCTGGAATCAAAGTCAGCACAGAGAGGTGACGGCACTTGAAATGTAGTCTCAAACATAACAGATGGCAGGCAGAGCCCAAAGCAAAAAAAATCCCCAAAGGAAAACACAAAAACAAATATCAGAGACAAATGGGCATTTAAAATAAATGAAGAAATGTGTACAAAAGGAAAATGCCTTAAAGGGACAATCTTGGAAGCGTTACAAAATCATCAGACAAGAAAAAAAGATCAGGAGGGATAAATGTGAAATAGAGTTGTGTGACGCTGCTCACTCAGTCTGAAGGAGACTCCAGATGTTCCCTCTTACTTTCATTTAGCAACAAGTTGTGAAATAGCTGGTTTGCAGAGGGTGGCTGTGCTGAGGCTGGTCATGGCTCCTCTTGTCTCACTACAAGAGTGAGAAACTGCATCCAGGGAAGAGAAATTACATTCATTCCACTGCACTGATGGATCCACTGGCCTGTTGGAAGAGTGCACAGAGCTAACAGAGCAGTAAAGTAGGGTGAGTGCTGGTGAAGATACAGAGGAACTACTAGCAGTAGCTAGAGCCCCACTAGTCATGGATGGTAAAATGAAGTTAGGTCCATATTGAAAGGATTGGTGATGTTAAATGAATTGATGAAATTCTAAATTTGGACTGCTTACTGTCTTTACAGACAGATGAAATTTCAAATTAGTACAAGGCTAACATGCTTAAAACTATGACACAGTTTGGCAATGACCTGCAGACCACAATATCTGTAATAAACCATGAGCTCAGTTCCAATTATTTATAATACTCATGTACTTAAGCTTATCCTTCCATGTTTTGGAACATTCTCAGCGATCTTAACGTCTATAAACTGGTCTACTTGGTTGTCAGAGTAAGTCCTGTGAGCACATGTAGCAGTCACACAGCACTGGGAAGCAGCACATATACCTTGGGTGTGATCATGGCAGCAAAGCTTGTACTCACAGCACTTAACAAGAACCCGATTTAAAATGAACGATCTGGTTGCTGAAGGACATAAGAAGTGTGAGCAGCAATTTTTTTGTGTAGCCTCTTGTGGCTGAGAAATCCTTCTGTCTTGGCTGAAGCCTAGTGCTGAAGAGCAGCCCCTGGAGCCCTGGAGATGCACAGCCCACTGTGCTAGGCGGTAGCAAAGGCAGGGAAAGCCACCCTTCCAGCCAGCCTGGCTCCACATCCTCCTGGGCTTTTGCCAGCAAACTGAGCCCTCTTCCCACTGGAACGGAGTGCCGTGAGCACCTGAGTATAACACTGATGTAAAGTAGTTAAAAATGCATTATTGTGTGGAGAGTAGTGAACTTGGGAGTTTGCTTAGCCCAAAACCATGCCTGAGACAAGTTTCCAACCCATATTCACATCAAATTCACCTGTGGTTGTCTGCTTGACCAAGGGTCTGAAATACTCCCACAGCAAAAGTACTCCGCATCAGTATTTACTTTTCTTCTTTCCAGCTTTGTCTCAGAAATCTTGTGTCTTATACCTGTGCAACATTCAGGAGGAAAATAAAAACCTTCTTATCTCTAATATGCCTTCCCAAGTTTCCCATTGCTATAGTAGGAAGACACTGCTGCTTCCCATGCATGCAGGTCTCTAGGTGCATTATTAGCACAGTATTAAGCTCAGACTCTTACTAGCTCACAAATTAAGTAAAGTAGGAGAAAAACCCAGCTTGAATAATTCTGCCAAGACACCTAGGACTTTTATTACCAAATCCCTGTATTTTTTCAGATTTTCTTTTTTCTCCCTGAAACTATAGACATGTCAATTCTTTGAAGTCAGGAGAGACAAGAAGTTCTCTGAATAAGCACTTTTCAAGCCACTTGCAAATTTTTTCTCCCCCTCTGTTGCAAAGAATCTAATTAAACTGTCTACTACCTTTGTTCAGCCTAAAAAAAAGCTGCTCTGATTCTTTCATGTAGGTTTTCATTAAAAGTCCCCTAAAGAAAGCTTTTCCCCTAGAGGTAAATAATTTGCATAAAACCATGCAGAATAAATGCCTTTTACCCCAAGCTAACTAGACCCCACCGTGGCAGCAGCCCACCCAGTTAATGTGTCCCATGCAGCCTGCATTTGGGAAGAGAAGTAGGAAACCATGCTATGAGGAAAAATATTTTAAAGTGTGTTTCTATTAGTTGCCTACTGGTTTTGGATCCTTTGGTGGGGATGCACAGGGTTATAGGGACTGAGGATTTAGGGCTTATGTGAAACAATCCCAGTAGTGTTGCTGGGATGCTGCTCCCTTCATTATGCTTTTCCAAGTTAAAACAACAAACTGCTCCCTTCAAACCCTTAGCCACACGACAGACACATGAGAAACAAACCCTCTGGGAATCTTTCAGATAGATAGATATAATCTATCATATCATCCCTACTGCCAAATTCACTTACCCAAGATACATGCGCAAACATTCTTTCATTTCTTTGAACTTATGACAGTTATTTAATTGTTTTATGAGTTGTTTCCCCTTTATCTCCCTCTCTTGATCACCTGAGGAAGGCCAAGAAGCAGTGTCTAAGAAGGAGTGGGAGCATGGCTCTGGGACAGAAAGGCTGTGGGATCTAGGAGCTTGCCTCTCTTGCACAAACTTTGGCTGCTGCTTGAGGTAGCATTGCACACACAAATGTGGCAATGAAGTCCAAGAGGGCTATCAAGGATATTGGAGATGCTGCCAAAGACAGCAATAACTTGTGTAATTGTTCCATGATTTAAGCAGCTAACTAGAGGTAGAACCATCAAATCTTTCCTGGAGTTTTTCCCAGTTATTGGGGTCAAGACAAGGCCTGGGTGAGGCTCAGCTCTCTCTTCTCCACTACTCAGTGAGTGTCACTGAATGGTGATCCCTTCAGGGGTCCTGAAGGGGATTTGAAAACAACAGACCACTCTTCTGTCTCCTGTGATTGGGGCCCTTCTCAGGTGATGGAAAAATCCTGGGTTTCTGCTGGCCTGTTCCCTGGGTCAGGACAGCTGTTTTTGAGGTTTTCTTTCAAGGCAGCATGAAGAGCCTCATCCATGGTGGCAAGAGCACCCTCTTCTGCTGCTCTGGGTGAGATGCCTGCTGGGGTATCTCACGATTTCCTGGGTGTCCCTGTTGGAAAAACCACCTGTAGGGTTGTCCAAGCCCTAAGTAAATTCTTCTCCCAGTCCCAGGGGTAACCTGGGAGCCACTTGCATCACTCCCACATTCAGGGATGGGAGCCTCTGTGGTAATACCGTCTAGAAGCAGAAAATAATTACTGGTAGAGAGGATGTCTAGAGATCATCTGTTCCAAACTGTTGTCCAAGCTGGACTAACTTTTGTCTTCTTTGCTAATAACTTCAGAAGCTCAAAAGTTAGCTTCCTTTTTCTGATCCACTAGGATAAGGAAGTCTTATAAAGAACTCGAGAGACAGGGTAAAATGACCACAGTGTACTTTATTTAATGATTTTGGTACCTTGTGTTGCAATAAAATAAAAAAAATCTACAAAATCCAAATATATAAAATTTTCAAGTTTCCCTTTTAAGTTTTACAAGAAAAATCAAGTTGTAACCAAGGAAATTTGTTAGTATGAAGCACTACTTTCAACTTCATTTCATCACAAATTGCAACTTACTTAACAGACCAAAATAACTATGGTACTGCAGTACATCAAATACTTCACACACTGTGTTCTTTACTATAGCACATGTAACCTCTGCCACAGGAGGCAGTGGTCTCTAGCCAATAAAGACACTCTTCACAATCTGAACTCTAAAGGAATGTTTGTATACATGGATTCAGAATATATATATTTACAGGAAGATTTATTTTTCTTTTTATTTTTTTTAATAACTATTTCGATTCTTCATTTCAAATAAAATACCAAATACATTTTTACAATGTTTACAAGTCAAAGCACAAGTTCTGCAATGATTATCATTCACCTCTAGTCACTGTGCTTGTACTGAGGGGGGAGAGGGGGTATCTACACTGTTCCATAAGCACAAATGTGATCTTCCATCATTTTATTTCTGGAGTGGTGACTAAGAAGTATAAGCACAGTAACAATTCTTTTAGCACAATCAGTGTATAATGCAACAGTTTACAACAGACAACTGAGAAACTATTGGTCCACTCTGTTCAATTTGCTGTTTATCTGCCAACTGTTATGTTAGTCGTTGTCACATAAATTGTGTGCAAGAAAAGAGTTAAATAACACAACTTGAATAGGAAAGAGCATACATTTTTAAGGCAAATTAATAAGCAGCTTATGGTGGTTTTTTTTGTTAAACTATACCCCAACACAACCTAAAAATAAAATGTATGTTCTGCAACTGTCAGTAATTATGTCTTCTTAAACTGATCTCCTCTATAAATTGATCAACATGGCTTTGAACCTGGTTATTCAAAATCGAAATAATTCCTCCCCCCAAATCCCCAAATATAGAAAGTGCATGACTTCATATGCGCCAAAACAAAACAAAAGGCAGCTGAGGTAGTTAGATGTAAAATGTATTTATGAGAAATAACTGAAAACTAAAACGAGGACATATACAGTAAAAATCCACTCATTTGGAATTAATTTTATGTCAGACAACAACTTAAAGCAGGAAACTTATGACTTCTGATAAAAAAAGTAGTAATAACATATGAATGAAAACAAAATATACTATTGGAATTTTAATTTCAAGTATTTGAGTCTATTTGCATGTGCATTTTTTTACAGGCTTTGTATAGTATTAGGAAGTCATTTACTTTTTATCAGGCATCACAAGAGATCTGGTTGGCCTCTGGGACTGAAGCTCCTGGATGGTAGAAATACACTGTGAGTGCCTGAAGATTTGCCACCGTGCGTGCCTGGAAGCACCACCATCTCCCCTTGGGTGAACTTCCACACACCATTCTCTGCTGAGCTCACCTGAGAGTGACAGGGCCAGGGATGCTGCGCCTGTGCCTCTATCCTGCTTGGATAAATGTCCTGGGAGCCTGCCTGGGATGTGCCCACATGCCCAGATCCACGCGGGATGTGCCCATGCGGTGGGGATCCCGCACAGGATGTTCCTGCAGAGCTGCTGTGCACACACCCAACCCGGGAGTGACCCTGTGCACCAAAGAGAGCATCAGCTTCCACTTTGGAGCACAGCCACAGCTCCTCCTGGCCCTTCCTGCCTGTGCCCAGCACCAGTGCCTTTCAGCTCTCACAGGGACCTTTGCTCATCTGCAGAGAGGGACAGAGTTACCACTCCAGCACACAGGACAGTCTCCAAGAAAGTGTTTGCTGAGTCCACTGAGGATGAATTTGGATTTTGGCTCGCATCATGGTCCCAGAGCTTCACCAACAGCCCCTGGTACAGAGGCAGCCCCAGCTTTCCCTTCCATTCCTGTCTAGAAAGACAAGCAGGGAGATTTCTTTAACAAAATGCCCAAATGGGGTATGCAGGTGAGTGGAAAGTCTTCAAGCTCTGGGAATGAAATTCACAAAATTGAGACATCAGTTTGGAGATGTGTTCCTTTCTTCAATAACAACAACCTGAAACCATCACATTACTAAATGTGCAATGTGCTGGCTCTTCTGAGCCCTACTATTAGATCCCTCTGCTGACGGCCACAACATGGGTATGTGCAATTTACCATGATGAATTCTGCATCTGGCTTGAAGAGCATCATAGCAGGGAGCATCACGAACTGAAATAGTCTGGTGTGAGTGGTTTTCCTTTTCTTTTTTTTTTTTTCTTTTTTTAATTGGCCTGTGAAAAGTAGGATTTGTACTTCTGAAGTGTGTGCATATGCCATCTTTTGTTTTTATTTCCTATTAAACAAGGAAGTCCTGAAGCCCTTCCCCCCCCTTTTTTTTCCCCGCTTTTTTTTTCCCTTTAATTTTATCCTTCTAAGCTCACTGTATTTTAAATATAATTGTAAATATAAAAATGATATGTGATTTTGGCTAATTTAATCTCTGGCAACCCAAAATGAGGATTCACTAATGTTCAGAGTGCTAAATGTATGTACTAAGGTGGCAGAGGTAGTAATGGCCAATTATTCTTGGACATCCTGCACATCATGGCCTTTTAATTTTTCCTGCTAGAACTAGATGGAAAACTAGAAGACTGGACCATGAGATTTCTTGATGTAGCATGATATTGCAGCTTTTCCTGAAATGTTTGTCAGGAATTTCTGCTCAGTTGCCCAGATTTTTTGAGCATGAGAGGGAGTTTATCAGACAAGTCAAAGTTTTATAGCTTTATGTAAACCTAAGCAGAAAAAGATGCTCTGGTTTTAAAGAGGGGAGAAATATTTTTTCAGGTCTGATTTCATAAAACACAAAGATGCAATGAATGTAAAAATAATTTTTCTGCATGTGAAAAGACAGAAAAGACAATCCTCTACAGCCTAGGGAATCCAGCTCGATGTTTCAGTGTGTTGGCATTGTGAGTACTCGAGATGTGTAGACATCCTCTTGACCATGTCATAACTTTTATTTGCCACATTTCCTTTCAAAATACAAATTCTATTTCCAAGTCTCTGTACTCACAACCAACATTTGCTCCAAGAAGAAGCAGTCCCCCTTCCCATCGCCAATTCAGTGCCACTGGTAGCCATGGGAGAAACTGGCAGAGAAGAGGATCTGCCTGCCCCTGCCTTGTGCCACTGAGCTGCCTCTGTCAGCTGCTGTAGGACCCAGCACTAAACGAGATGAAATTTGTCAGGATCCAAATGCTAGATCCATTTCAGAGACTTCAGTGGGGAAGAATGACAGGCAAGTATCATGGAGGGCTGGATAGCAGGCTCGGTAGAAAAAAAGGACTCCTGCCTGAGCCTAGGATAAAATTTCACTTCTCCAGCTTGTCCAAGTTTTTTCCTGGAGCTCAGTGACTTGGACTTTACAGAAAGATATATTTGTCTTGAAACTGAAGTTGAAAAATATAGCTCAAGTGACAGCTTTTATTTAATAGAAAATATTAAAATATAACTAATATATTCACAAGCTATCTGAAAATTTAAACATTTAAATTTATCCTGGAATCCAGCAAAGTATCTTGGCCTCATCCAGTGTTTAACAGAATTGGAAGACCTAGAAATGCTTTAGTGTTATTTCCAGTAGACTATTTTTTTAATACAAAGCCTGATATTTCTTCCTCAGACATTTTCAATAACTTAGCCAAATCAGTATTGGGTGCACAAAGACTGAAAATTCCTCTTGACAGTAAAGTTCTAGTGCACTGTAAAATAGCTACTAAAGAGATTCCTTAAAAAAGAAATTTTACTTAGGCAGTCATTGCAAAATTTAAAAGCAAAATGCTCATGTGTCTTCTCCTGGGGCTTATTGGACTCCACTAAAGTCAAGAGAAAGTAATTCATTTGCTGTGGTGGACCTTCAGGGAAGCCCTTTATGATTATAAACTGCCTGTAATCAAAGCAAATCCCAGTATAATAAAGGCTCCTGTCCAGAGCATTGGTGTAAGTATGACTTATTGACATGTGCACCACGCAAAGTTTCTTCATCANTTTTTTTTTTTTTTTTTTTTTTCCTTAGCTGTAGATTATTGAAGACGATTTTGTAAGCATAGCTGTTATCGAGTCTGTCTTTCAGCATCATTCGCTTCATGTGGAATTGTTTTGGAAGGCTCCCTTGTTTTACTAATAGCCTAGAAACACTTTAGCATGCTTCCCCGAACCAAATCAAATCCACCAATCAACCTAAAAACAGACCTGGAGTTCTGTATATTAAGAAATGGAGGGTGCAAGAACACACAAATTAGTTAGCCTTATCTGAATATAAATTTGCTGTAATGAATGGAGAATATTCTCTTTTTAATTGTTACTGGGTTAATTAATATATTTTGTAGGAATCCATTTGAAATATCCAATGTGAATTAACTGACACGCTCCTTGCACATTGCAAATTTCAAGAGAACAGTGAATGCTGAGGAAGGACAATTTAGAAGCTCCTTTTCTTT
>PYHW01009485.1:7469572-7542625 GCA_013186435.1 Turdus rufiventris
TTTCTTTTCTTTTCTTTTCTTTTCTTTTCTTTTCTTTTCTTTTCTTTTCTTTTCTTTTCTTTTCTTTTCTTTTCTTTTCTTTTCTCCCTTTTTAAATTTTTTTTGTTGGTTTTTGGTTTTTTTGGGTTTTTTTTGGTTTTTTAAATACATGAAGATTACAGAGAGCTGCACAAAGTTCCAAAGCACAGCTGTGCTCTGGTAAATTGCTGCAAAACCAATGTGATAATGAACTACGTTTATTGTGTCCCAGAGGGTACCATTTCCAATGCACTCGGCTTACAGTGAGAAGATGAATCTCCCATTTGCTAATGCCACAGGTCAAATCCAGAAGCCAAACTGGGTTTTGCCTGGCTCTGCAGCATGTGGAATAACAATTGTTAAGTTAACATTTGATTAAAGAGAGAGGTGAGCAAGCATGGGAAGAACAACAGAGGTGGCTGCCCCTGTGGAGATGATCTTATACACAGAATGGCACCTGCAGGAAAATACAGTGATTCTCATTTGTTAGAATAAACATTAGCTTGTTAATAATACAGAACTCGGAGAAGAGACAGCAAAATATCTGTCCCCTCAAGCAGAACAAATTACACAGGGGACAGTTTCTGCCCTTGAGAATCAATGGGAATTGATTTAAAGGAACTGCAGTCTTGTTAAAGAACTGCAGTGGAATGGCAGATCCTTGTTTGCTAATCCAGCATGATCCCTATTATGGGCTGTTCTGTGAGTCATAAATTACCTCAGAAACAAAATACACCAATTTTTAGGTTGCTGTGGGCATATACCAAGGCTCTGGAATGATGAAGTAAAATCAGCTGACCTGAAGTAAAATCAAGATGCGACAGCTGCCTTTAATAAAATTCCTGCTTTGCAATTGAGAAAATTACTTCAGTGTTTTCATTTTTAACTCAGTTCTCCATCTTAGCTGTAGAAGTTATCCTGTAGTCAGGTGTTACACAAAGGAATTTTTGAATCTTGTACAATGACATGAGAAAAGAAAGTTTCTTAAATAACCTGAGCATTGCCTTTTCTCATTGGTGAGGTTTGCATATGAGACTCATATGCACAAGAGAAAAACGGAAGCAAGGAAAAACATCAGAACAGTATCTAGTCAACTTTGCCAACCTTTCTGCATAAATCTTTGAAGAAAAGAGACCTATTGTGATATGCTACACTTATGGATCACGCATGAGGTTATGGATAATCCCACAGTGTTTTCTACTGAAATCAGGCCAAGACTGTTTCTGCTACTAAACAAGCAAGAATTGATGATAACATCTAATGTAACTGGAAGTGTTTCAGCAGTAATTTCCATGAGCAGCTGATTGACAGAATATCTGAGCATGAACAAATGCTATGAAGGCTCACCTACTCTAAAGCTTCACAACTCTTTCATAATTATAGAGCTTCTATCCCATCTACTGATCTTCATTTCCTCTATTTTTTTTCCTGCTCTATGCCTTTATACTGTCCCATATCTGTGTTCCTCAGCTGTGCATGAAGAAGTGGATGAGAGAACTATTAGCAATAACGAGCAAGCACCTGCAAATCCACTATTTGCTCATGGACATACCGTGTGAGAAATTGAGAGCATGAGAAAATGCACAACCAGTTGAGCAACACCAAGCCTATAATACTTCCTATAAAGAAAAGACCATCTCTTGAGCCTATTCTAAAACTTATATTTCTTGTGGAAGCCATCTGAGGTTTATCCTCCATAAAGAAGGCAATAAGGTTCTCTGACCCATAATCTATTACAAAGATCTATCATTTCTAAATCTAACAATCACTGGCATAACTGCCATACAAAATCCTTGTCTCCCAGGCCTTAGTTTGAGACACTTTTGTGTCTTATTGCTAATAAACAACTCCTGTCAATAGCAACAAAAAGTTATATCTAAGAAGTGTTTTTCACTGTCTCCCTATGTGTTTCACTTAGTTTGTAACACATAGAATTTTCTCAAAGTCTTTCCCCGAGGAGAGAGTAATTGCACCATAAATAGTATTTTGGCATCAAGGTTTGTTGATTTGAGTTTTGGGGGTTTTTTAGCTGTTAAAAGGCTCTGCTCCTCCTTTTATCCACTGAAACAGCAGGGGCAGCTTTTCCACAGTGTTTCACAAACATCTCTTAATCTTGACCAAAGGAATCATCCTTTTGCTTTTGTGACTTTTTTGATTTCCAGCATCCTTGCTAAGGTCACTAGAGGAGATGCTTCCAGAATAAAATGTGTGTACAGGTTACTCTCATCTGTGCCCTGTGCAGCCTGACTGGAGAGGGCTAGGACATCATCCCACCTGAAAATTCTGTATCAGGAGGGTCCCAAGGCAGAGCACTTGCTGAGTCCCATGTCGCTGTAACTGTGTTCCTACAAGCATCAGAGTTAAATTAAATACTAAGCCATCCACTCATTCTTTCTGACTTTTATAAATCTGTGAATCTACTAACCTACACTGTTTCTGATGATGAAAAAATTAAGTGCTTTGCTGATCACAGCCCTTCCATTATTCAGATATTTCTGTAAGCAGCATTATAATATTTTTTACCTTCTGCTTCATGTCAAAGTAGTTAAAATCCACCTGTGTATTAAAAGCAATGAAAAACAATATTTTCTTCATTCTTTCACCCAGTTCTTAGTGCTGTTGTTAAATGCAGTATGGTTTTTGTTACAGTAGTTTCTTCAGGATAAACAGCTGCACAATCAGTACAGTCATCTCAAAGATGAAATTGTACTGCTGCTGTATAGAATGACTTTTTGGCTGATAAGATGAATAAATGACCAGAAGGAAATTTGGCCAGTTTCACATTGATGGTAACTAAAGCTGTCTCAACCCTAGCAATCATCTTTAAAATACAACTCCTTGCATATATGAAACAAATCAAATAGATAAATGCTTTGCAAGATGATTGATGAAAGCTTAGCTAGGATGAATTTACTAATGTTGCATTTCTTCTCTTTCCAGTGTGGGCCCCTCATTGAAAACAGCTAACAATGGCTTTTTAATTTATTTTTTTTCTCCTGAACTGATTAATGTTTGCTCACAGGACCTTGATTACTGTATTACAAGCCACATATTTGCAAGATTAAAAATGTCTGTTGAATTAATTAGCTGCAAATCAACCTAGACACAGCTCGACAAGTTCCAAGCAGTTCCAATAAGATTAAAAAGGAGGAATCGATAGCAACCACAAATACATGACAATATGCTGGCACTTTGTGACTATAAATAGTGGCAGCTGCCCTCTGTGATGACAAAGGAAGATTTTTCATTGTCCATACAGTGCTATCTAAAGGCTAAATCCTGCCCAGACTGGTGCAGGATAGCTAAAGTGTTCTCAGTGAAATATGTCCCATGGGCCAGCCCAATACCCCAGGGAGAACTGGAGCTGGAAACAGCTGCCTACTTTGTGTTCACTTTCAGCCAGAGTGAACACCACAGGGCTGGTGCCAGGAGTGATCCCAGCACGTGTGGATGCTGGCTGGCAGGAGGACGATGTGTGTCCCGCAGTGGAAATTCAGGGAATGATGTTGAAAATCATCAGTGACTACTTTTGAACTTTTCCTCTGTAGTTACTGCCATTGTCTTACCCATTCATGACAACTTTAGATCTCTCTGACCATATAACAGATCTCCTTGGAAGCCTACTACTTTTTTCAAGCATTGTCCTTAATGCTGAATGGTGCCACAGGTGGCGAGCTCTAGACATACATCTGAACTTCAGAGAAGCAAGTGCCTCCACTGGCTAGTAGTGTCTTCCTCAGCTGCATAAGATTTAAAATTAATTCTCATCAAATATTGTCTGAGAAACAGGCAGGGATTGACATATAATAATGCAGAACATATGGAAAAAAAACAGTAGCTAGAATTTCAGAAATAGTTACTGCATATGTATGGTACATTTAAATTGACAGGAGTATTGTTTTCAAATACATGCAGTTGAAATTCATCTTCCGTACGTAATCTGTGCAAGAGAAAATCTTTCCTTCCGAGAGCTTGCATCAGGAAACTGCATGTCCTGGACAGCAAACCCAATTAGTGTTCTTCAGTCAAAATGCAAATAAACCATCCTAATTATTGCAGGTTATTTCCTTCATAAACTACTGACAATGATAACTGATAGTGAAACAAATACAACCAACATTACATTCAATGAAATAAAAGTTTAATTGATCCCTTTGCCATTTTTCTATATGATTTTTTTTCCTTGATTAAGGAAATGTGAAAAATCCTTTTTTATTTTACACAATTATCCCTGCTCTATTATTTTTATCAAAATATTTTAGATATGAAATATAGCATTAGACATATTTTCTCCATAGCATTTTCTTAAAGTGCTGGCACACTAAATCACAAGGCTGTTTCCAATAATGACTGGAATGTATTTCCCAATAATATAATTTTCTTTTTTGCAGTTACCACTTGATTATCCTTGATGACAATGTTCCTGATCAAATTTTTGTTTTAGGCTTAGGATGAAATGAATTGTAAATTGAATCCTAATAGAATCTCAGGACTCACTGTCGCATGTATACACAAACACACACACACATATATATACACACACATACATACATATATATATATATGTATATAAATGCATTTGAAACTGTAAATGTGCTCCCAAGCATGAGATAAGGTCCTACTATTTTTACTATGATAAAACCAAACACATTCACATAGATCACTCATTACAGCGTGCTATGGACACTGAATGTCTTGCATTCACCATAACCTGGGCAATTTGCACACAGCTGTGGTTCAAATGTACTGTGCAGAGAAACCATGTCTGCTCCACATGCTTTGCTATACAGCACAAAGCCTGTCTGCCCTTTGCTCAGCCCAAATTGATCTTTGTTTGGCAAAGGATTTGGGATCTCAAAGTGTGTGAAACTTGGGCTCAGGGAACTACAGATAAGCTACAAGTGTAGCTCTGGTGTCCGTACAAAGTCTGCCTGAGCTCCAAACAAAAACCGTGTGAATGTGGTCAGGGCAGCACACAATGCATGAGTAGACCTGATTCAAGGCAGCATGTAGACATTCAGGCTTTGTCACAGTGCTAACCATGTTCATACAGCTTTTGGTCAGGTTGGAAGGTGAGCAAAGTGATTTTGCTTCTGCTCCAGGTGTTTACTGCAGACATTACTCTGGCTGGGTGTAGGCTGAACGTGCTCAACAATTTCTGAGTCCTTAACACTAAAGGGACTGAACATGTCAAAATACTAGAAGTATGTCTACACTGCACATGTCTACGTTAGTATGTCCACATTTACATTTTCCACAAAGAGGAAGAACAGTTCAAAGTATGAGGCAGGAGAATTGCCCTTCTCCTCACCAGATTGCAGCCCTATATCCTTCCCCTGAGAGATAGCAGCTAAAGATATGAATCATTGCTAGCTGAAGAGATCATTGTATCTGGCTCTCCCCTTGGTCTCTGCCATCAATTTTCTGCTGAAAAAGCCCTCATGAGTATTTCAGTGCAAAGCCCCATCTGATAGCACCACAGAGGACCCAATTCTTTCAGGTAAGATGGGCAGAATTCCTGCTTAGAGTATCCCGGCAGGATAAGGTGGGAGATAGGAGCTGGGCTAACTTTGTGCTGTGAAGACCAAGTTGTATCTGACCAAGTCCAGGAGGCAAATTTTTGGTCCTTGACCATCTGCCATCAAAAATGTTCAGGGGCTCCTAATCAGAACAGTTTGGAGGAGCACAGTATGAGCCTGAGACCCCAACGTTCCTGTGCTGACCTCTGCACCTGTGCTGCAGTGTGCCAGGTAGCTGGCCCCCAAGCTGCTCCCAAGGCTGTCATCCAGCCCATGCACATGGTTTTCCTCTCTTTTGTGAGCTCTTTGGTGCATGAGGTGGGGAGGAGAGTGCTGGACTATGACCAGACCTTGCCCTGAGCAGACTTGTAGCACACAGACACAGTCTATGCTTTGCCCTAGCACTGTGTTATGTCTCTGCAGGCTCTTCTAGACATTCAACTAGCAGCTTTTTTACCTTGAGGAAATCACTGATCTGTGAAATTCTGTTTTGCAGTACCCTTACATGCTAGGTGGCTGGACACACCTATTTCATGCTAAAAAATGCTTTTGTGAGGTTTAGTTCAGTGCAAAAAACTACCTCAAACTCAATGCTTTGTTAAAAGGATTCAGACTTTTCTATAGCAGAACAGATCTTGTGCAGAAAAGCTGCTAGCATTCCTGGAGCTGCAGCATGCCAGAAGCAATTGCTTCCAAAGTTATCTGAAATAAGAGGCTCAAACCTACAGATAGAGACAACTTACAGTGGACATATCTTTCTTTCTATGAAAGTTGGATTTTGTTACATTGACAAATCTATTACATTTTAAAATTTATTCTAACCCTTCCTTGAAATGAGGTTTTTGGTTACACTTTAAAGTTTCTTGGCTGATTTTATTTTACACTGCCTAGTATGTAGTTGAGATTGGATCTCTCCATTAGTCGGTCACATCACAATTTCTTGTAAATCGCTCCCAGTGAATATAGCAACTATATGTATGAGCCTGTCTGTTCTGTTTTACTTCTCTGGCTCATGCAAATCACCCCACAAGCGTGCTGAAGGGGACTTTTTGCCCTGAATCTTGCATATCTGTTCTCTTTGCCCTAAGATTCAGAATAGGCACACAGTTTACTGATGGGTATATAAAATCCACTGCATAAGAATGCAATGCTAAGCATTTAGAGCAAAATGTAAGCACAGGAGCCAAGCTTATACAGCTAGAAAAATTCATTTTAATGAATGTACTTGTCAGGAATTGGCTTTTGTGAGAATCACTGGAAATGGCTGGTTTCAGAGACATCTTTCAGTCTTCTTAAAAGGATCACAAAACAGCAACTCAGTCAAAGTAGGTATATTTGTGACAAAGGAAAGAATAAGAAATCTTTGATTCATGCTGAGTCAGCACTAAGTTTAGTGTAGGTATTTCAGGTTGAGCCAAGTGCTATGCAGGCTTTTTGGCATTAAGCAAATCTCCAGCTGAGTTCAGTTGGGAGTGAAGAGGTGAAGACTTACACTACCATGGTCTGAATTCATGTAGTTCACTCCAGGTCAGGGCCTGATTTTGACATACTCATACCAGTGAAGAAATTTCACCCAAGTCCTGCACTGAGGTCACTGAGGTAAAATAATGGTGCCAGGGGACCGCTCATGTGTTAAAACAGCTTGGAAATGATCTCTTCATCAGTGATACCATTCCCCTAACTTTACATGAACAAAGCTTTGTAATGTCATCTCTGTCTCTCCTGTAATGAAGTTTGCTCATACCAGATGTGAGAATTCATCTCAGAAGCTGATCACTCAACAATTTGCAGCCAAGTGAAAATGATGGCAGAATTTGTTTTAAAAAATCACTACATGGGAACTGCAGTAATTTGTTGTGTCATTTTTTTTTTATTCCCAGATTTAAAAGAATCTGTTCTCATTTTGTATTTTATCTCTTCTATCAGAATAAAGAGGAATGGATTGCTGTAATGAAAAGACATAGTTCTATAAACAGCTGAGTGAGGATTTAATAACTTAATGTCTCTGGTACACAAATGGCTGTTTGCCACTTACTCCATTTGGCTTTCTGCTGAGAGCATGAGCTCCAAGTGAGCTAGTGTATCCCAGTGAGCTAGTATAATTGCTACAATTAGCCAAATTAAATGGCTTATTGTGTATTTAGACAATTCTTCCCATGTCCTGCATTGCTACACTGCAGAATCAGTAATTGTGGTGCTGGGCTTGCAGATTCTTGGACATGTGTTGGGATTATTTCCATTACACATCTTGTAGGGGCTTAATTTACACAGGCTTGTTTAGATGGACACACAGATGCAATTTACTCTGCTTCCCACCATGCACAGGAGTAAGAGAGGCAGCAGTAAGGACCCCAGGAATCTGCTGAAGTCTTTTCCTTGGCATTGTGCAGGCAGTGCAGGGGATGCAGAGTAAATCACAGCATCTCAGTCACTCTGGATTGCACAGCTTCAGGCAGGAGCAGAGAAAGGGCAGTGGCTTTGGAAGCTAAATCACTGGCAGAGCCAACTAAAACTCAGTACAGTGCCACTTTTAAGGCTCCTTAGGACTGATATGATCAAATCACAAACACTTCAGACTCATTTAATTTGTGTTCGAAAAACCCCAACGGTCTAGTTGTGAATATTTGCTGGCCAATAAAAAGTAAATGAGCATATTGCAAGATTGGGAGTCCCTTTCCAAATAAAGCAGCACTTCTACTTCTAGTACGAATTATGAATTGCTCTTTTGGGGAGATAATGATGTATTGGAAAGACCATCATATGTTTGAAACTAATACAGGTTTAATAGCTATTCACCACATATTAAAAATTAAATCGCCAATAAAATTGTAATTTTCCTCCTCTGCTTAAAAGTTTACAAAATCAGGCAGATGAGGCCTAGCATTAAATTTTGGAAGGAAAATTTTCTCCAATTTTATAAAAATTAATTAATAAAAAGTTTGTTGGTTTGACAATGAAAATATTGTATATATGCCACCAAGTCCATATAACCCAAGCAAAGAAACATTGTTCTGTCACAAGAAGCATATTTAAATTGACATAAACAAAATTGGAAATTAGTTTCTTCATTATTAAATATGCATGAAAAGAAAGTATTGCACATATTTGTAAAGAACTTGTTTAAGAAAAAATATCCCATTACAGAACAAACAGCTTTTAAAATAAATTTTAAAAGTTTTCTCTTACATTTTCTTGCATGTTTTCTGAATGAACATGGGTATACATCACCTTTATTTAATTAGTGATAGTAGTTTAATTGTCTTTTCTGCAACAGAAAAATCCACAACTCTCAAAATTTTAGGACCAAGTTTTTAACCAGATAATTTACCATTAAATCTGCTGCTAAGTTTGTTTGGTTCATTAGAGCAATGCTCCCGTCAGTCTACTTCTAACAAATAGATGTGATTGCTTTTCTTTAGCAGAATGTAAATATGAAAATATGAACTTTTTTACTTTCCTGTATTCTGATATGAAATTTAAATGGCCTGATGTTTTCATTATTTCAAAAGCAAAAGTTTGGGTTTTTTACAAGTCCTTTTTTAAGTTTTATTTTTGCTATTGCTGTCTCAGTAGAACTTTATTGGTTTTAGAACTGTCTGTGGCAAAAAGAAGAGTGCATATTGATTATTAACTGTCCATAAGGCCATAATGGAATTTCAGCATGGACTATGTTTAATCTTGGCAATTTCTGTAAAAAAAAAAAAGTAACCTTACAACTATTAATGTGACTACTCACAGCAATGCACATTAGGAAACTGTCCATGGAGTCATCAGAGTGTTCAGATTTCAGTCACTGCCCTGTTCTCAGTGCAGGTAACACTGATGTTATGACTGTAAGACAGCAAGATTTTGGAGGCCAAATTTTAACTTAGCGCATAATAACTTGTAGCCTTGCCTCAAACTGCCAGATTGAATTCTGAGGACAAGGTGTATATACATAGTGCTGCATATATATAAATATATATACACAAACACACATATATGTCACTCTGCACTCACACACTGCAGCAGTTTGCTTAAGACAAACATTTTTGCAAACACTAGTTTAAAAAAAATAAAATGCTGTGAGAGTAAAGAAAATAAATGCTAGGCATGAAAAACCACATGGACAAATAACTCTGTGTCCTTCCTTCCAAAACCAAATAAAAGCAAATCAAACAAACTGATCCCAAACCTTCTCCAGAAACCTTGCAATGGAAGCACTGGTGAAGACCTTAACTCTTTAAATTCTGTATGAAGCAGCCTTTCCTCAATTCTGCAAGCCTGCCCAAAGGGTTCACAGGTCACAGAGGATGAGAGGCACATCAGAAGAGGAAGAGCCTCACTGCAGCAGCGATGCTGCCCCTCTTCCCAGGAGGTGCTGGTGGGAGACTGAAGCTTGGGAAGGCTGCCCACTGTGCCTCACTCAGGCTTCAATTTTTGAGTTGTTAAAGCAGCAGCCAACACTTCAAACTGCCTCCAAAAGAAACCCTCACATCTTGGATCACAGAGCTTACATTTGCCTTCTCAGTAAAGAAAAGCAGCATTTCCCTTGTGTGAACTAGAACTTGATTCTGGAGTGCAGGGTCTATTGAATATGACAGGACAAAGGACTTGTTCCCAAAACCTTTTTTAGCAGTTTTTGCAGCGGTATATTTTCTGAAAAAAACCCATGAGTGCTTTTCTCTGAATAATCAGCTGTATCTCCATGAAGAAAAGGGTAATCACTTTGGAAAAAGCTTCAGGTTTGGACTATCAAAGATTTGTTTTATTTAAAAAAAATTTATAGAGGCAGTTGGCCATTGCTTAATTTGAAAATACCTAGGAAACCCCTGAAGCATAGGTTTTTTCTGATCTCTGTAAAGTTCCCTCTGCTTTGCAGATTCCTGCACTTCCACAGGTTTTTGTTTTGAGGAACTTGCCCCAGCAAAGAACAATAGGTATTGAATATTTCACTAATAAAAAATATCCACATTAAAAATGGCTAATTGAACACATACAAATAAACATAGTCTGTGTAACCTTGGCCATTTCATAGTACAAATATTTGTAATAAGAAAGACAGAAATTTACCCAGTAGCATACACAGCAGTGACTACACTGGATATATCTGACAGTGAAGATTACAATTCCAATTATCAGGTTTTCTCCACCCTGACAATGCCATTTACAACAGTAACTCTTCAGTTCTGCTTCCCTCTCCTAAAATGGATGGAAATAGTTATAGCAATTTGTTTCTCATGGAATCATTTGGTGTCTTTACAAGCCACTTACATTTGAAGCAGGATCCACAGTTTATAGAGTATTCTAAAAGTACCCATGTAGGCTTTCATATGGCATTACACTGCAAAACAAATCCATAATGTGTGAAAACCAGGTTTATGTCAACCTGCAAAAGCCATTTAATAAAATTCATGGACCAATTCTTAAAATCTAAGCTATAAAGAGAATGAAATGTATTAAAAGATTTGAGGTTTATAAAAAGTAACCTTTTATACCATATTTTTACTTTACAAAAATATTGAAATAATCCATGAGTTTTTCACTCTGCACCAGCTTTAAAAAAAATACTGTCAAATTTTGACTTGCACCTTTAATGCATCTGAAAGCACCATCAGGGGATACTTTTAACATAAAGTATAATACCATTAACTAGATTTAGGGAGGTATTTAAAACCCAAAAGCTTGCAGCAAAAGCACTCTATTACAAGAGACTCTAATTTTTAGACACGTCTGGGCACCAGTCTTGAACAGGCAGAAGAGGCTCTTCCACATAACTTGTTTATATTATACTTCGGTGAATATACTTACTAAGAGGTGGCTGAAAGCCTTAAAAGACATCACTTTCACCTTGGGTGGGAAAAATCAGAGCTGTCTCTACACATTGAGAGCTTGGTTGGTCTTTCCTGCTTCTTTTTCTGGTAGGGCTTGTGCCACTTGTTGTGTCCCTCAGGCAGTATCAACCTTGCAGTTATACAATGTTTGGCACTAGAAGGGTATGGCATGTCAGTCTCTTGTCACACCTGCATACATTCACACACTGAATCATGCATTCTCAGTCCTGAAACAGAGAAGTTTCAGTGTGTTCAGCTCCTTGTAGTTTCTTCTGAGATATCTGAGTGGGGTCCTCCAAAAAGTTTAGAATATGAAAACTATACTTCCTTGTTCTTTTACATTTTTTTTTTTTTGCAAATTGAACACTGAATCATGATTATCATTTAATGAATATCACTACGTGCTAGAGCTCCTTATTCCTCCTCAAAACCAGAAGTGAGCTGCATAGAGTTTCTGTTGAAAATAACATCAAGAAGTTAAATTGCATTTATAAAGACTTGGAAATTCCACAGAAAACAGTTCTGCTAGTATTAATTTAAATTACCTAATTCATCAGAATTTAGTTTCTTTTCCACTGACAGCCTTATAAACATGATGACGTTTCTTTTTAATTAAGAACTATTTTGCAATCCTATTCAAACCTGAATGGTTGATTTATGGGAGTGTTGAAGACTACTAAGCTCCTGCCTTTTTGCCCCAGAAAACAGCTTTCCTAACAGCAACATTATGTGCTACAGCTTCATTGTTTTTGAGAAGGTGTGGGGTTTTTTTTGTTTTTGCCATTGATTATAGAAATATCAATAATTCATTTCTGAAATAAAAAGCACTACTGCTGAAATTGAAAGCTCTGGTCAGAGCCTTATTATTAGTTTGATTGCAAGTACTGCGCAGTCAGAGTTTCATAGGAGTAAAGTGTGGTGGGTGAGTTCCCCCAGCTCATGTAACTGATTTGTATGTGTGGGTCAGGGTTTGGGGTTTTTGAGGCTTTCAGAAGATGCTGCTGTATCAGTGTCCTGCAGACAGACTGCACACAGTGGATCAAATGATAATCATGATGATAGCCAGACTAAGAACACTATAGCTCGCTGCTCTACTTGTGGTACGCAGTTTAGTTGTTCCTACAGCCCTACTGTCAACCCTTAATTTGGACTGCAACGTTGGAGCTGCTTCAAGTTGTGTTTTTGCTTTGTTTACAATGTGGTTTCATATTCCAAGCGCTCCTGAATAAGGGCATCATCTTTATACTGTAGCCGCGGAGGAGCAGGGGAACATTCAAACGCTAAGATTGCCTTCCTCAGGCTCCTGTCCAACACGTGTCTCTCCCATGCTGGGTACCTGTTCCTGAACAGATCGATTTTAATGACAGACTCCTCAATCCTTGGTGGCCGGGATGAAGGTGTGGATGGTGCTGTGGGTCTCACCTGAAATACAGGCACACACCCGTCCCTCTCAGCAAACTTTTGATCGCGCTCGCTCGTGACGCTGCGGTTGTTGGAGATGGAGCGCAGTGTGCTTGTGGCCACTTCTGGGGGAAGGGTGAAGGCAGCGGCAGGGTCCTCACAAGCACAGCTTGGTGACTGCCCAAACCTTGGTCCATTGGGGTGAAAGAAGGCATAGTACATTAGCATAAAAACAATGCCTGTTAAAAAGCTGCTGAACACTACACACAGTGCTGGTATGGCAAATGCATCAGAGATTGGAGGGGCCTTGTACAGATACCAGAGAACACTCAAGGCGGTGTTTTCTAAAAGGATGACAAAATAGTAAATGAAAAGCCTACAGCGTGTCCTTCCTTCCTTGACATTGAACCAGCTGAAGATATAGATTATCCCAACAACCATGTCGAAAACGATCTCCTCCCACTTAGTGATGCAGAACTCCGTCTCGCAGTGAACGATCCAGAAGGTCATGATGCACCAGTGCAGCACGATGAAGATCCCAAAGTACAGCTGGAAAACCGAGGCAAACAGAGCAAAAGTAATGACCCTTGCTGCAATCGTGAAGAAGTGCCAGCAGAACTGGATTATAACAGCCATGTAACTGATGGGTTTCTTGTCATCGCGGGAGTCACGGAGGGCCTTTTGGTAGGAAGCCAAAGCCCAAGCCAGGGATACAAGGGATGCTGCAGCAGTAAGACCTAGGAGGAAACAGGAGATGCAGTTAAGGCATAATTAGCATGTCAGCATTTGGCTGAAAACAGTGAGATCCTTGCTGCTTTAAATATGTTCTCCACCACTGGCACAATAAAACCTCTTACTTCTTCAGCTCAGAGAAATGAACCTCTGCTGCTGAGATTTCATTGCCCGATGCTGGATATACACAAACAAGAGCAGCTATTAAACCACGCTCTGAACCTCTTCCCTAGCAATTACATATCTGAAACAAATTAATTAATTCACAACTTTGACCAAGTCAGAAATAGGCATCTCTGTCACCTGTGTGATTTAAGGTGACCTACTGTGGTTATTGTTTTCAAGAAAGAATATGAATTTTCTGCTTTTGATAAGCCCTTAAAAAACCTAATATAAAGCAACCAAATCTTTCTAATTGAAATACCAGCATAATCTACATATAAAATAAATCAATAACAATACCAGCATAAATCTACATGTTAAAAACAAATTCATGTTACTCCTGTTACATTAAAATTTAAACTGACCGTCTTACTCTTCTTGAGGGGGAAAAAAAAAGCCCATTTTTAAATTTTCCATCATTTTAAAACAGAATTCTAACAAGTAGAAAATGTAAGAAATTACTTCCTTCCATCTGGAAATTAAATTTACTTTTAAAATACTGGAATGCTTTTACTGAAATAAAATTGTGAGTAAAGATACTTCTAAAACGGGAGGCTATATATTTTAATTTATATAGCCATTCTATCTCCAATATATCACAGAATTGCCTATTTACAGGGCCCTAAACTATAATATTTTATTAAAACCTGACAAATATTCAAAGCCTTCAATATGACATTATTTCTCATAAAGTTTAAAACATTAGTTTTGTGAAAATTCAAAAACTGTAAAGCAATCATTTAAAAAATAGATGTTTCTATACTTATTTTAAATGTGGATTATTCTTTTCTCCTTAAGGGAATCTGATTCTTGATAGTAAGTAAATTTAGAAAAAAAAAGTTGCTTTGAAGCAAATCTGACTTTTAAACTAATCTGTTGCTTCTATACACTACCAGAAAAACACCTTACATTCCCATTCCAAAAATGACACAGTTCAGCATAATTATTCAAATGATAAATACTTACATAGCATTCTGGTAGAAATGAATGATAATTCTTCTTTACTAGAAGATTAATTTTTATTTACTTATGACTTGTATCCAGCTGCTTTGGATGGAAATGGGAACTGCAATTGAAATGCAAATTCCTTGCCTTTCAAGTGTATTTATTATTTAAATAAAATTGCAATAAATGTTGTATACAGAGGAAAAATGCATCAAGCATTTTATATTTAAAACTGGTTTACTACCAAAGCTAATTTTACATACAGCTAATGAATGAATTCATAAGTCTCAGGATCCCAGACTTAGAATTTATTCATAGACCATTTAAAGATAATGATGCTTCTTCAGCTTATTCTATTTCTAAGCAGTTCCTTAACTTTGAAATAGTTATTGAAGTAAATCAAACTGACATGAAGAAAACGCTTCTTTTGTCTGCTGTTAAAAGCTGTTTAATCATTTCAACAACCTTTGGTTCTGAATGCATAGCCAGTATTTTTCTTCCTTATTAAACATATTTCTTCAGAACATAACAATCAAGAATATATTACTTAAGTAGTATAAATTTTAAGAAATTATATTAATAAAAAAATGGTAAATTTAAGCCTAAATACATGTTGCTATTTACTGTGAAAGAAAATAAACAAAAAAAGAGGCTATTTTAAAAGAGGAATAAAAGTAAGTTATGGAGACAAAATCTATTTAAATTTTAATTTACTTGGCTTAACACACTAAGATTTTGCTCAGTAAGTAGTATAGAGAGATTCATTGCTTTCAGGAGGGATTTTGTTTGCCAGTGTTTCTCCCTCTCTGGCAGGGTGCTAATAATGTTGTGAGGTCCCATGAATCCATGAAATGAAAATCTCCTTGTTTAAAAAATAAAAATAATAACAAACCATCAGAAGAAACATAGAAAAAACTTAGGATTCCAGGGAGGATTTTTAATAAAAATTAATTGTTTTTCTTTCCATGCAGATGCTTGCATGAAAAAAACCACCAAAGTTACTTCTGGAATCTTCCTTCATGGAGAAAATAAGCTATTAGCAATGTAGACAGGAAAGAGACATGATATAAATTGGGGTTTTCATTTCTGACATGTATATTTGCTTTTTCACACTGGGCTGCCTTTCTGTACCCATTATCTCTGATGACAACCTTGGGAGCTGAAAACCTAAGTTCTTGTTTTCCTGTAGGAATGTTTTAAGTATTGCAAAAACACAGTTCATTTCCCTCATGAAATGAAAAGTTGGGAAAGGTAGATGAATAGGATAAAGAATCTTTCAATACAAACTCTGAATAAGAACTCAAGAATAGCATTATCAGCACAGGAAAAAATAATGTGAGCAGGAAATCCATATTTTTTTTTTTTGAAAATCTAACTTTAATGACCTCACACACTCCCCCAGAGGTTTGCAGAGATATCATCAGTTTTGGATTAGGAAGTATAAAATCATTCAATAATGCACACACAATATAATGTTAAATTCATAGGAATTTCCACTGTTCTAATGCTAATTAATTCACAGTCATCGTCTGGGACATAAAGAAGTAAGTACAATAGCTATGTAATTCTGTTATTTAAATAGTGATTAATAGGGAATCATTCTCTGCTTTTACAGAACAAACTCAGGGATACTGGCATCCAGGAGAGAAAAGGAGACAAGGGAATGTACAATAGGGAAGAATTGCCAGTTAATATATTATGAATCTGCTCTTGGCTATTGGCAATGGTGTTAAGGGATATAGAATTAAGATAAAGTTAAATGCTTCATGGGCTCCATCCATTTTTCTTTATTGATGAGACCAAGCACTAAAGAATTATTGAAAGTAAGTTTATAATGCGAAGAATGATGTAAAAGTGATGCAAATGGCGGTTTCCTAATAAATGTCACTATATAAGTAATTTGCTGGGAATGGTTAGAAACAAAGTGAATTATTGTAGCACTGAATGAATAATTCATTAATTAGAACATATTGATGCATTTGCTGAGTATATGTTCATCTCAACCTCTTTATCTCTGTTTCAAAGAGGAACTAAAATAAATTTCTATTACTATCAAACAAAAATTTTAGCAATGCAGGTGCAGTCAGGAACACTTATTTGCCACTCAGAAACAAACAGACCTTGGACAAGATCTGTGGAACCATGGTTCATGAAGAACAAGAACCAGCTTTCCCACTTGCTCATCTGCAGTCTCTACACACTTTTTGGATACTGCAGCAGCTTTCTGGTGTATTCCACTCTCTTGCATTATGAAAGTCTATATTTAGGGTCTTGATCTTGGAAATTAAGACTAAATAGCCACTCCCAGTAAACATGTACACAAGGAACTATATGCCTATCTACTACAGACTATTAGAAGGACAGGAAAGCAGGAATTCTCTAAAACGGCCTTAGGAAGCAGGAATGAATGTTTCTGTTTCTTTCTCTTCTAAAGCTGAACCTTTAAAGGTTTTCTGCAGTATATGATTTGATCTCTAAATTCCTGTTCCTGAAGAGGAAAGAAATGCAGGCTTTGCACAGGAAGAATATCACAATTTGCATCAGCAAAAGGATGCTTTTGTATGGTTCTACAGTGGACACCTGAAATACTTTAAATAGCAAAGAGTGGGAGTGTACATACCCACTTTTTCAGCCTTTGCAGCATAGCCCATCCACAATAGTCACGACAGCAAGAAAATAGTACATTGTATCAGGACAACATTCTCCCAGGAACTAATTATAATCTGTTTTGAGTGAAAAATACAATTTAACCTCTTTTATTCTGTGAATGGTTTACATTACTTAATTACATTATTTGTGTAAAGGAATGACATCTTTTGAATTACAGATGAGTTTCAGATGTTCTTAACATAATGAAAGTCTATCAGACTTTTTGTCTGATACACAAAGAACAGAACTGCTTTGATTGAATCATAATTTTAAGTTCTTTCTCTGAAATTATTAATTTCGCCATATATGATATGTGCTTGCATTTTATAGATTGTGGCATTTCCCTATGGATACTTTAAATAAAATACATAATACACTTCAATGAACTACAGCTCATTAAAGACAAGATAAAAAACTCACACACGACTTTCACAAGTGAAAGCAAATGCATATGAGGGAAAAGACAATGTATACAGAGATGAATACATTCGCAAATGTAATATTGTTTCAAGGAAGCAAGCAAGCTTGAATAACTAGACGAGAATCAATGGAATTCTCCTCAATGGCATATGTGAGAAACCTGATTTGGTCTCGAAAGATTAAAGGTATACCTAGGTCTAAAAATGACTTTTTTTCTAATCATATCAGTACATAAATCCTGTATAGCAAAAGGACAGAACAGCTCAAGTCAGCTGGGAACCCTACCAATGAATGAACTGATCTAAGAAAGTGTTCTTTGACATTCAACCTGATTTCAGAAATCAAACCACTCCAAGGCATCTGTCTGCTTCATCCTTCCTTTAAAACTTGTACTCATCTCCCCATTTCCCAGAGTAAATTCATCTAAAAGCAGGAATTCCAAATGCAAGATACCTAGGTGTGACATTGCCTGGGATGTGAGATTTTGAAACATTATTTTAAGAAAGTGTAATTTTAAATTTTCCTTCTCAGCTGGAGAAGTGACATGACATGCATCCAAGCTTCCAGGTGCTTCGCTGAACCAAAGCTAAGCATCTCTAATATTTATATCCTAGTCCTTTAGGAAACAGCATACCATGACTACATCCCCCCAGCTTCAGAAACTGTCGTGCTATATTTACACACCTTTTGCCACATTGCTCTGCAAGTGTAGGCACAAGCTAAAGATTCACATGGAGGCAGCCTTGCAGACAGCTTGATAATATTTTGTGGGTTTGTGCACTAATTCTTTTGTTCCCAAACACAGTGTATGACAGCAGTGTATGTCGTGGTGTACATACATGTGTTTCCACATGTGGTTTTGTACACAGGAAGCTTGGAAGGCTTTAAGGGCAGCTTTTGGTCATATCAAGGGCTGTGTGTCCAGGTTGTCAGTAGGTGTTTCATGCTCATGGATTTCACTCCAATACTGTGAGGTGAAACCTAAAGATGAATATTACTTTTGTTTCACGCGTTCCTATGTTCTAAAGAGACAACAATATAAAGTATTGCCCTCACCTGGGTTATTTCCCCATAAACGTTGCCAAAATAATCCTATTACTTTCCCACATCAGCAAGTTTGTCATACATTAGATATCCTAAATCAAGATCAAAGGCTTTCTGTTCAACTAAAATAAGCTTCCTGAGGTGAGAGAAGGACTTTTTTCTTTTTCTTGACTCCCACTATATCTGATTGTGTCTAAATTGAAATGGCACTGTGGTTTTACACTCAGACTCTTTGCTACCCATAAACATGGGAGTGTCAGTGTCTGAGGACGAGTCTCCAGTAGTTCACATTTCCAGTTTTTGCCACTGGCTTCACTCATAGCTGGGGATTTTCAAGGCAGCATAGATGGTTTCATCAGTTTGCCAACATTCAGCTTAACTTTCTCCCACTGAGAGGGCGAGGTGGATTAATGAAGCAGAATGGGTATCAGGAACTCTTCCTTGTTGAAATGTAGGTCAGAATTACACTGATATTACTTCTCCTATGTGTTGCACAATACTCATAGAACATGCTAGCATATATATAGGTATAATTTCTCCCATGATTCCCCTCAGCTGCTTTCAATAGACACTTCTGGTGTTATAACTTTCAGCTGCTTCTTTAATTTGCCTGTCCACAACAACTTGTCATTGCCCTGAAAAAAATCAAGAAATACTCCATGTATTGTCTACTTTCAACCTTATCCATTTCACCTACTCCTAATTTTTTTACCAGCACTGGTTTGGACTCTGTGTAGAGGACCAAGGTTAACTGGCAAAAGTTTGGCTTATTGTACGCATCCTTAGCATTTTTTAGTGTCTGTACAGGACATCTACCTAATGATTTATCTCTTTCTGCACTCAGTGTCTTATCCACCTTAGAAAATCTGTTAGACAGTGTTAAGAAGCTTCTGCTGAGCAGCAATCCTGATCATAGCTTTAAATGCATGGATGAAGGTCATAATTTTTTTCAAGATAAAATCAAACACAGTTTCCCTTTGCCTTGCCTGTAAATCGAACATAATTATTTTACCCAGTTTTTGTTATTAATGTTTCAGGACTTGTATTAGAAACTATGAATTACAATAAACACAGATAAAGAGAGGCAACTTGGTACGCAGGGACTGAAAGTTGGCTCTCTCTTGTCTTTCAAAAGACCACTGTAAGTAATTGAGATCTCTTCACAGACACCAAAAGCTCCACTACCTTCTCTTCTGTAGAAGTAATTGGCTCTTTCAGATACTTGAATGGAAGTCTCACTGCCAGAATACCCCAGCTAAGGCCAGTTACTCGCTCACATGCTGGGTGATCTCTTCCCTTTCAATTACAGTTTTCTAAGATTTGTTAGTTTCTTGCTCTGATGAAGATGTGTAATACTTAAAACTTTAAGTTTAGGAGTCCTCATTAGCCACCAATCAAGTCCAGTCCTTCACTGGCAGTGACAAGCACCAGGTACTCATATGTGCTGTGCAGTCTGTGTGCTGCCAGGCTTGGCAAGACAGCATGAGATCACTTTGCCTGTTAGGAATCTAAACTTAGATTCTGTACTTTCACAGCTAGACTCCTTGTCTGTTAGGTAATTTGGTGTCTTTTATCCCAGTGAAGTATGTGCAGCACAAACATACCCACTGACTCCAGGCTCATTTCCATGATTTCTACATTTCAGAGCTTTCATCTGCTTGAGTTTGCTGCAAGTAGCTTACAAAAACCAAGGGATTACTTGGAGCATCCAGAAACCCCAAGGAGAACAAACCCCCTGCCATTAGCTCTTAAGAAATACCATGACAACCTAATGCTAGGTTAAATATAGGGCACCATCTACAGGAGGCAGCTCCACCTGCACGGCTCTGTTCAATGTGCTCCAGGCACAGACACCTCCCACAGCACCAGTGGCACCAGCAGCAGCTCCCTGCCACCCAACAGGAGAAAAAGATGGAGTTTACTGGACATGTGAAAAATCCTATTAGAACTTAACTCTTGAGGAAACGCCTTTCTGTTGGTCCACATTGCTGTGATTTCATCGGTACTCTTCTGTTGAGCTTGTGTACAAATTCTATCCTTGTGCATTTCACTGATTTGGAGGAAGCAGCCACACAGATTTTCATTCCATTGCATCTAAGAGGATCAACTGGAACTTTTTTTTATTGGAAATGCTTTGGAAAAATATTAGTGACCCCCCATTTCCCCAAAGATGTAAGCAGTAAACGCCATTTAGATTATTTAAGTCTTCTATTAAAGAATACACAGTCTTATGTCTATCTATATCTATATCTATATCTATATCTACCTGTATCTAATCGATATCATTTATATCTATCATCTATATCTATCTATATCTATTTACGTCTATGTATCTCTATCTGTATATCTATATCTATCTGGTGCCTGCCAGATGTTGGTGGCTGGCTTGGCAATGCTGCCGGTGTGGACTGAACCCACACATCAAAAAAGGACAAGAAAGTAAAACTTTGGACTAACAACTCTCAGAGCAACAGTACAACACTAGAACTGAAATGGTACAAAATTTGGAAATAAATCTGTTGAAGTGAAAGCATGGTAATGCTACAAACAGCATTGGTTTCTGAACTAATTCTCCATGAAAATATTTTCTAATTGTTTTCTAACTGTGTCTCATAGGGTGTCAGGTGCCCAAGTGTTGGCAGAGGGACACATGGGGTGGCCTCTATGAGGAGAGGTCAGAGCCTGTCCCATATGGGACACAGGTATTTCCAGCCAGCTCCAAAGTGAGCCACCACAGGACACAGCTGAGCCCATCAGCCAATATGTTGGTGCCTCTGGAAAATGCATTTAAGAACAGACATTTAAAAATGTCTAATAGGCGGTGGGTGGATGGGGGGTGGAAATAAGGATGAGAGAGCAGCTGTGTAAGCACTAAGGTGAGAGAAGAAGGAAGGGGGTGAGATTCTCCAGTCAGCTCTGGGAGAGAATCATGATAGGGCAGGTAATTTCCCACTGCCTATGAAGGACTGTGATAGAGAATATTTACAGCTGCAGCCCACGGATATTTCTTGAAGGAAAGTATGGCCTTTGGAAAGCCCACACTGGAGCAGTTTCATCTTGAAGGAACTATACCTGATAGGAGGGATGCCATGCTGAAGCAGAGGAAAAGTGTGAGGAGAAAGAAGCAGGAGAGAGAAAATGGTGTGGACTTACTGTATCCTGTGCCACATGGAAGGGGAAAGCAGAAGGGTCAGGGATGAAAGACTGAAGTTTATCCTGGTAAAAAGGAAATACAGGGGGGGAAATCTTGCCTTAATTTGTCCCTGATTCTCACTATCTACATATTTTCACTGACAATGAATTATATTAAAAGTTGAATATGTTTTGCCTGTGGTGGTAACTCTACCCCAACACACAAGGTTTTTTATCCTCTTTCCTCACCCTGTCCTGTTGAGGAAGCAGTGTAAATGAACAGCTAGGTGGATGTCTGACTGCAGTCCAAGATCAACCCATCACATGAATCACCACCAATCACGCCAATATATTTTGCATGCACAAACTGTACATATGGTCATGGCTTTAGGGGCCAGGTTGTGCCTGCTCCTTCCAGGACCACTCGAGAAAATTATTTTTTATTTTTCCTTGCACAGGGATACATGAAACATTCCTCAAAATTCTTTAAACCCTCTTTCCTCTGAAGGGTGTCTTGTCACCTGCCAGTGACCTGCAACATACTGGCTGCCTCAAAAATGGATGTCTGAGAATATCAAAGCTGTCACATTATTTCCTGAGATTTAATGAGAGACTGTGGGAGCAGAATGCACTGAATACCTGGGAGAATTGGAAGGTTACTACAAATACAGTTTTGCAATGCCTGTAGAGAAAAGTACAAATTCTGGAAAAGGAAGTACCTATAAATTTTTTCGGTTTGTTTTAGTTTAACATAGTCACAACAAATTAACTATCTTAATTTTTTTTAGTGAAATATGTAAAAAAATTGATATAAGTAATATGCTTCAGAGATGTAGAGATATATTGAAAGTGAGATAGCACAGTAGCAATTAGTGTAAAATACAAGCCACAGAGCACTGCATCATGAACACTGAGCGAATCCTATAATTGTGCTCAAAGAAGTGAATAAGAATTCAAAAGTTTCAAACAAGGAACAAAACATCCTTCCAAGGGATATTTGCCTTCACTTTAAGTATGCACTTTTTTTTTTCAGCCTGAATGTATCTACCTTTGGTTTTTAGCCATTGATTTGGCTGAAGTTGTCTAGGCTTCAAATGACTTAAGCATAATATTTAATGGACCTTCAGAGTTTTAAAAATTAAAGGTTTCCAGGGCATAAATTTTTTACACAGAAGCCCTCAGTACTAAATAGCTGAAGACAATTTTCCTAAGCCTGAAACAAGCTGGTGAAAGATACATATTTTTACTATTAACCAAGATTTCTGACGTGTTTTCCACAAGCATCCCACAAAGCAAAACAGCTTGAAATTATCATACTGGCTGCAATATGGTGGAACATATCAAAAATAGTATCTGGCAAATTCAAACTATCTCTTCTGAGTATTTTTTCAAGACATAGTGAGTATCCTAAACTACAAATAGCACTATCACACTGGGTCTAGAATTGTCTGCTGAGGATTTGGAAAAGGAAGGGCTAAATCAATATTTCAAATACACCAGAGGTTTTTTTGTTTTGTTTTTTTTGTTAAGATACTGCACTAGCTGTGGCCAGCATCCAACACAGAGAAGACTAGAAGCCAAGATGCATTTTGTTATGCAAAATATCCCAAATATCTTATACTAAGTTTTATTACAAATCAATAGCAAGGGACCAGGTCACTGGCAAAAAAATATTGTCTCCATGCAAAGATAGCATGGGGCCCTTAAATCTCCTTAAGTCATGATTTTAGGATTGGCTTTCAGTGGTTCATAGGCTCATATTGGCTTTCAGAAAGGGGATAAATTTCAGCCCTCATTAAGGAACTTATATTTCTCCCACTTGCACAGCAAAATCCGTCTGAAGTCAGTACCTTATTTGACACAATTTTTCTAAGAAATATTTTGTATATGTAGTATTTTTTTGTGTTTGTCTTTTTAAACTTCTCTGAGCTCACAAGAGATATCAAGGATAATGCCTGATATGATGCTCTGGGACAAAACACAATTAGTGTCACTCTGAAATAAATCAGTTTAGTATTTGTTCAATTCCACTTAGCAAAGGAAAAACTGGAGCTGTTAGCTGTTAGTTAGTATATGAAAAAGTTTCCTTTGGATCAAACTCTTTGCTATGTTTCTTTCGCTTTGAAAAAGTTAAAGTGTATTTTCACAATAATTCATTAAATAGACTTATTTTTCAGTTAGTGGAAAAGCAATCACTAAGCTCTTCTCCTCCATCTCAAAAGCAAATCCATATTTTCACCTACTGTGAAGATAATGTAAATTGAAGCAAAGTCTAACAAACTGCTTTGAAGAATAATCACTACATTCTGGAGATTAATTCTGCTTCCAACTCATGCCATGCTTGGATTATTTTAGGTCTCATACTTACATTTTTGTCTTCGATATTAGTTGCAAAGTTATTAATTATCAGTAAGGAATCTCTACAACCTATGTCTGATAAATTTACATGATGTATTCAGGTAAGTGTTACACACATTCTGTATGTATGGCATATTTAGAGTTATTTACTACATGCAGGCAGAAAAACTGGCACAATTTGACTATACCAAGCAAAATAATGACTCAAAATTTCCTCTGAAAAGTTTTTCCAATATTTATCTCTGGTTTGTGCCAAAAACTTCCACCTTGCTGTAAGTTTAAATTAATCTAATTTCCATTTCTGATGTTTGTCTAGAAGATTGAAAAAGTTCCTCTGGCTTGTATCATTAAGCTTTTTTTTTTTTTTTTTTTTCAAATGGGAAAGTACCCCGAGAGAGTGATTGAATTACTTCTTCAACCTTTCCCCAATATTCTAGGCTTAGGAGTTCCTAAAATACTTATATCCCACTGGGTTATTGATGGCCTCTGGGACCATTGTTTTCCTGTCCTTTGGGTTTCCTTGAGTAGCTCCTTCCTCCAGGAAATGTGAGTCACAGAACAGGGCACAGTGCTCTTATGGGTGGTGTTCAAAGTGGTTTGATCTTTTTAATGTGTCTACTGTATATCTTTTTTCCTTTTCATCCATGGATCAATATAAGTTCAAAGCCTCAACTTGACACTGAGATCTCACAAAAAAGCTGTTCTCTCTCCTGCTATGCCACCTTCTGAACTATTGTTCTCTAAGACAGAGAATTTCCCATCCTATGGGTGTAGTCTCTGTTTCTGATTGTAAAACACTCTTTCCTGTATTCAACCACAATTAGCTGGTTGTGACACTTTTGACCAATCAGTCAGATCAGCCTTTGATGGCAGCTGTCCTAAGCACTATCAGCTACCTCACACCTCTGTGCAAAGCCTGGAAATGCCAGTCACTGGAAATCCACCTGGCAATGATGCATGTCATCATCCATAAAGCTATCAAACAAGATGAGAGCAAGGACATACATTTAATAGGTGCTCCTGAACTCTCCCTCACTTATTCTTTCCTAATTTTCATATCCATCTAGAGGACAGATTTTAGTACACTTTATATGAGCTCTACTCCTTCCTGCTTCAAGATCTCATGTGATTTTAAGTTACATGAACTTTAAAAAAAATTTATACATTGTTCATTATAGTTGCTGTCATCATTCTAACTTCTGAGCTTGTCAGTGAATGACAACAGGTCTGGGTAAAAAGACCTGATACCCAATAAAAAATGGTTTGCAGGATTCTACTATCTCACTTCTAATTCTTTGTTACCTGAGTACACAGTTGACATTTCTATTATTTTTCGATGAATTAAAGTCAGGATAACCTATACTAATGTTTATTTCTGTGCACACTTTCTTTCAAAATTTTTAGATTTATTTCTTTATGCATCTGCACATCAGTCTGCTCCATGGCAATTGCTAAAGAATGACCAACTGATTTCAACAGAATTTGACACAGAAGCAGATGTCTCAAAGATACTGAGTTCTGTGAGGTTTAGGGAAGATGGCAGCTAGAGAAGGGCCCAAAGAAATGTTCCCACTTAAAGTACAGCAGACTTCAGGCATTTCATTTTTATGCCTGAATTTCAGACATTTTTATGCCTTCAGGCATTTTTATTGCAACAGCTAGGGACCAATTAGTAAGTGAATAAATATGTCCCTGGCAGCTGGTAAATTCACAAAGATGTAACTTTGAGCTAATCCCAGCAGATATTGCCTCTTAGCCATCCAAACCCAAACTCATGAGAGAGAGCTCAGAATAAAGGGAGTGAACAGCACAGTGTAACAACCCAGGGGATCTGAGAAAAAAATGGATATATTTTTGGGGCAGTAGTTAAGGCAGGAAATGAAGCTTCATTATCTTGGCTGCTTGAAGAACATTTATTAATAGGCACTCTCCTTTTCTTGAACTCATCTACTTCTCCAATATTTAGTAAAAATATAATGTTTCAGTGTCTACACACATTCAAACAGAGTCCTCCAGGCTGGAACATGATATAGTTCAGGCTGGACATAGAACACAAAGGTTGCAAATGGAACTCAAAGACTTAGATCATGGTTAAAAGATCACTGAATATCTGCCTCAAAGTGCAGATAAATGAGTATTAGTTTTACACCAGTGTGACTGTAAATCAGATTTTCTGCAGCCACAAAGGGAGAAGGGACAGTCAGCTGCATACCTAATATTAGTTTGATTTATTGTTTTTTTTATACAATGTGACAGCAGATTAGCAAGGCACTTTTATGACACTGATGATCAAGAAGTTATCAATTCACATCACCAGGACATTTTAACAAAGAGAATAACAACAATAAAGCATTCAATTGATAACAGTTACCTAAGGAAACAACTTGATATAAAAATCCAGAATTTTCTCCACAGTAGCAATAACTGATAAAAGCCCAGAAGCAGAAGTTCTAAACCTACTGTGAATATGCTACACTACTAATAGAATACCTTTAGTCTGGTCCACCTTATTAATTTTGATTTGGAGAGGAAACAGGACAGTGTGTGTGCCCTCAGCTGGGGGAAGGTGATGAGATGCTATTTCCCTTCAGCTTTGGGAGTTTGGATGTGCAACTGTGAGCGACTCTTCATCCAGTCTGCAGAAAAATATCTCTGCTACTACTGCACTTAGATAATTTATCCCTCTCAGTCAATTATAAACATAACCATTCTTTAGAAAAGCTTTCTTTGGAAAGCTCTCTGAGCCATGCCATAAACACACCGCCAAACAAAGAATCAAAACCAACACCGTGGCAAACTAATATCCCATTTTGAGATTGGAAAGGTAATATGAAAATACACTTCAAAGAGCTCAGATTCCCAGTTAGAGAAAAAAAGTGCCATGATCTATTTGAGTAGAGATGAAGTAAACAGGTTTGGCAATTTATTTGTTTTTTAATAATTGTGGTTTTTACTAGAGCACATGCAAAATGCCTTTCCCCAAACACTCTAGCACTGGTGGGAAAAATATACACTTTAATCAGAAATCCATTCAGTGTGCATGTAGATTGTCTCTATGTCTCTGCAAGTTTTAATGTTAGGATACCAAGATTAATTATATTTTGAGCTCCTAGCATTTAATTTGAACTCTTAGCACTTCTGCCCTGGTTATACTGCAATGAGTTTCAGATTTTTCTACTGCTATTTCTGACTGTTTTGAAACAACATATTATGGACATTGATACTAGCCAAGGAATAAAGGCAACATTTTTGCAATAATGTAGCATACTTAAATTATTAATTTTCTTTCCAAATCTTAACCTGATCTGGGAAGGAGGAGACAGAAATTTAGTTTTGATTATGTTTAGAACAGTAAATGAATACAAAGTTGTTTAGATATTTTCCAAATTCTGTTCTCGAAAAGCAACGTCTGTTGAGGGGAAAGAGTGTGATTTAATTTATCTTTCTGAGATACTCAGCTCTTTCTTCTCCTCTCACAAAATAACTACCATAAACCATAGATTAAACATAATGTTAATTTCAGTTCTACATATTTTCCTTCTACTGTTCCTGACCCCAAAAGGATTCAACATCACCTCACTCCCAAATGCTCCCTGAAACACCTTCCTTTTCTCCTTATCACCTTGTCTGCAAAGTTTTCAAACTGCTTTTCTGCCAATGCTCCTTATATTTCTTGCTTTCACACAGGTTTCCCAGCTCATATATTTGTTTTCTGTAAAGGTGCTCCAGAGTCCTAGCCCTTCCTATGTCTCATATCTGGTATCTCCACATCCCAGCACTGGGACAGGGTGCCCAGGTATCTGCATTTAGATAAAACCTCTTGATGACTGGAGCATTGAGATCAGAGCTGTCTGGTTCAGGAATTTGTTGTGGTCCACCATAAAACCATAGAGTTGCCCTCTCATGCTCACTCCTCTCGGCAGCAGCATCCTGTCCCAGCAGCTCACTGCTCAGGTTTCCAGCCTGTGTGTAGTCACACACAGGTCAAACTTACTTGCTGCTCTTCAGGCTTCCCCTCCAAGCCAGCTCATCTGCTTTCCTTAAACACACAGTTAACAGTCCTGTTAACTGTGGTTATTTTTTAGATTTCTTTTTGTTAAAAGATCCTGCTACAGGAACGAATTTCATAGGAAACTAATATTCTTCTTAATTTTAAAGAAAGCTCTATCAGTGTTACCTGCCTCATATTTAAGTACAAGATGTCATATTGAGAACAAAGGTCTGCTTGTGTGAGTAACTATCAAGACAGCAAGGATATGCACTGCTTCTTGGTTTTTCCAAAGCAGCCTTCATTATCTAGGGCATTTCAATTCACATTTTCCTGTTCTGACTAGCACTTCTATTTCCTAAATTATGTCATCAGAATAACCCCTGCCCTGTGCCTCTGTACATTTTTATTACCCCTCTTTCTCATAATGAGGTGAGGAAACTCTGAATACAATAGTCAAGCAATCAGGTAAAGTTCCGTAGACTGCAGGAATATATTTGTAATTTTTTGCTGTCACACTGTGTTTCTGTCTGCATTAAAATAATTTATGCTATTCACAGAGTACCTAAACCCATAAATTCATAATATAACATTAAAATAGATAAAGTCATAGGCATGATCTCAACAGAGCCTATTCTCAGTGCAAAGATTTCATAAACTGAGTATCTCAGAGGCTTCTGGGAAATGCAAGTGATGTTTATACAAGAAATGGTGTCTGACACTATTCAGTTAGTAAAACACATTATTTCTGTCCCCAGTATAAGATTCTCTCTCCTTTGTCCATGCTGAAAAGGTGACAAAATTTCCCCTTATAGCTCCACTGTATTCCTCTAAACTCTTCAAGAGGAGCAATGTTAGCTCTCAGAATGTGCATATTCCCATGAATGGGACATTTAACAATTCTTTGCAGATCTAACACCTTTTCTCAAAATATTTTAGTATTCTCTGTAGTCATTGCATTATTCTTAAAATAGCTGATGGAGAATGTCAGTATGACATCCATTTTCCTGATGCATGAACCAGAGAAAAAGGAACTGAATGAGGAAAAGGAACTGCCTGAAATATCAACCTACAAAGCATTTTCAAGAGTAGGAGCCCAGGAGTTTTAAAGCAGAGTCTTATTATCCCAGGCACAAAGAGCATGGCTTCAATGGCACCTCAGTACCACTTTGCAGCAGAATCCTTGGCTAAACTTCCAAAGAATTATCCGCCTGCATTGGTGCTGTGCTTACCAGTGGACTTGAGTGCCCATGAGCCAGCACTACAGGCAGTGCCTGCAATGCAGACATTGGCTCATCAGCATTGAGCTGGATTTTCGGAAACTTCTTTCCTGAACAATCAGTTTACCAAAAAGATATACAACTTGTATATTTTGGAAACCAGTTGAGTTTCACTTAATCCATCAAAAGCAACTGGGCTTTGAAAATAGGTGAAAGCATGAAGGAGAGAATGTTTTTGAATTATGCTTTTTACAGTTGTGGGCAGTGACAGGTATTTATTTCATTCTTTCAAGCACTTGGCTAGCAACTACAATTCAGAATTATCACAACCACCATTTCTCAAGAGCTATATAAATCAAGCTATCCTACCAACTTAGCAGCTTTCTACATTCTAGATCAAGCAAGTGCTCAGTTTATCTTCTTACAGCTGGAGGTGATGCTCTGTGCCTGTGCTCTCCCAAGACAGCGTTTCACTGTGTTTCAAGAATGCTGAGAATGCCTGCTAAAAACACTGGCATGCCTTTGGGTGAGAGATATTTTCCTGGAGTTTTTCCAACCTTAGATGCCATTCACAAGATTATCGCAGTGGTGATACATTTGTTCAAGACTTCACATTTGTGCACACAAATTTCTAATGGGTTTCATGCTAATTCATTGGCAATAACCATTAGGTGAATTAATTCTTAGATTAGCTTTGCAGATGTGAAAAATTCCAATGGCTTTCCTCATTTGAAAGAGACTTGAGGACTGGGTATTTATGAGCATAAAATTCTATGGGTCATTAGCAGAATTYGGATCACTAAACCCTTATGGGCCTTTAAAAAATATCTTATCTGGTGTACTCAGTGCAATTATTCAATCAAACAYGCMATTTGAAYTTATTATTTTTGGCCAATGGCACATTCCACATTCACATCTGGAACTTCTGAGCTATACAGGGTAAACTCTGATGTTTAAATAGCAATTTAATAGCAGCACTGTCTAAATAAGGATATTTGCTTAAATCAGTTATTTTTCTGAAATATTCAAGATTTGTCACTTGTCTTTAAAAACTTATTTTGCATACTTAGGAATCAAGCAGCAGTTTTACTGGCGTATTTGCAAGTAGAATATTAACAAATTCCCCTAACTCCACAAAAGCTATTGTATTCTAGGTATCACCAACCTGAACTGAATTATTTTTGCATGGTAATAATGTCCTCAAAATAGAAGTCTATAATGTGAACACTTAAACTCATGTAATGAATGCCAATTATTCTATTACTCTGCTCAGTGTATAATTACAGAAACTACAGAATATTCTGGGCTGGAAGTTTCTCTATTGTTGGACTGCTTAGTAAACTTGAGTGGCAGCTTCTCCGTTAATTTTTTTTGACCAGAAGGGAATCAAGTCATGCAGCCATTTTGAGTGACAGCTAAAGAATACTGACTAATGAGCAACCACTCCACACTGCATTTTAAAAAAGCAAACACCATCCAGGAAAAGGAATTGAAGTAGCCAATTTGTATAATAAATGACTTTATAAGGCATGCATGATAACAGAACTGAGGAAAAATGGGATGCCAAGCCAGGTGGGCTCGATGCAGCAGGCATCCACAGCACAGGATGCCTTTACATCCTGAAAGGCAAACACCACATACCTTGGCTAAATTGTCAATTAATTAAATAAGTTGCTAATATAATTGGCTTGCTCATTTTTGCTTTCCTGGGATGAAATTAATGAAAGAACCCTATGCACTTTTGAAGACAGACACTTACATAATCACACATATTTGCCACAGGAAATGTAGGTCCTTGGCCTTCGCAGTAGGAGGATGGATTGAGGGAGTTTGCCAACACATTATCGTGGCATAAATTAAAAGAGCTTGAAGGTGGCTGTCACTTGCCTTTGCTGCTGACAGTTTTAAAGGATTATTGATTCAGCTGACAAGCTTTGGAGGAGTGTGGCCACACTGCCTTTGCCAAGGCCACCATCTCTGCACAGCAGGGAAGAGCTGCCTGCCTTCCAGAGCATCAGGGGATGTTGCACACCAGAAAACTCTTCTGCAGTCCCTGGCTGAGAATTAAGGGCTGCTCCATGGTGGGAGTAATTGCCTGTGCCTGTGAAATAGGTCAGCCTGCCAAGCAATGCAAGACTCCTTCCTCAGCTGCAAAGCATCAAAGCCTTAGAAAACCACCAAGTTACATGTTTGTGAGAGAAGACAGTAAGGGAGGGAGGAAAGCTGAGCAAAGGTTTAAGGCATCATAAGCAACCAGAAAACGCCTGTGAGTCTTTCTGTGAGGAAAAATAAGGCTCACCAGAACTGCTTTTCTGTAGAGGCACATAGTCACACAGAAGGGAAAGAGTACTCCTGAGGAACATAAAGAGCTGTTTTTTAATACAATTCTCCCTTGTGCTGGCTGTACTTGCCAATACTACACCTTAGGGGTAAAACTTCTTGTTTGTTGACCCCTGGTACGAGGTGCAAAGGAAATGTGTAACTCAATAGGATTTGAGTCATGTTAAAACCATCATAAGAAATTTGTGAACTGCCTGGTTACCAGTTTCAAAAGTAACTTAAGTTTCAGCAGTAATTAAGTGTTTAGCCCCCTTGATGTCAGTGGGAATTAGACATTAAAGCACTTCAGATGAAATTCTATGGGCCAAGATCTCCACATCTAAAAATAACATTGATGTTAAATTTGCTGTAAGACTCCTACTACAGCTCAAAATAAACCCTTATGTTGAATCCTTACTGCCAGTTCCAATTCAGTTACAGTTTTGGAAATGTAACCTGAGGGCATATTGACCCAGTCCCTTGCTGAGAACTTGTTCACTGCCTGTCTGGGAAAATTAGTTTCCCCAAGACTGGAAGTATGTTTTCAGTGGTATATTCTTCTGATAACTGTTTAAAGCTTCCTGTGCTATTTCCAGCTCTCTATCCAGCTAAGATACCTGTGTATCTTTTTTCTTCCTTTGCTCAGTCATGCACCCACGAACTTGCTTTTTTTTCTGTGCTGAAGCCCCTGCTTAAAGAATAGAACTCAATGAAAAATCCAAGATAAGGTTAAGCACTATTAGAATGACCTTCCAGGAGGGAAAGTAGACATGCCCAACTTTTCTTCTGAAATAACTTATTACAAATGCTCAGAAGAAGCAGCAGTATAGCAAATTGCTTCACTAATGTTTACCAGCTGAAACATCAAATAGCAAGCCCAAAAAATGTTTGAAAATTCTATCCATGATTCTAATGAAAGTGAAATTATTTTTCGCCCCTTACAGTTTGTGATTATCTTCTGTAATCCAAATGAACCCTGAGCCATATGCTTCTTATTTTTAAAATGTTTGTTTTATTCAGAAAAATTTCAATAGATGTTGAACATATTTGGGGAATTTTCAAGGTTAATTGTCAAATCCTTCATGACATCATGTCAACTTCTCTGTGGTAAATATAGGCTTGTGATCAGCAGATTGTCAACTATATTTATTTATAAGCCAGTGTTCCTAGAAACACATCTAAAGGCTATACTTAGAGGTTGTGCCACAATACTGCAGTGCTGCAAAAACTGGTCACATATGGAGGTAAACAGTTTTGAAAGGTTAACCCTCCTCACTTGTGATGTGCTCTGACATCCTGTGGATACCAACTGGCTGAACACAACACAAGAGGAAGAGCTGTGGGTATGTCAGAAAAGCAGACAGTTGCTTATTTGGATGAAAATTTACAGTTTAAAATGGTAGGATGGAAAAATCTCCACGGTACTGTAGGAAGGTCAATGATATGAATGTTAAAACCTTGAACAGTCTCACAACTGGCTAAGTCCTCAGTGAGTTTTATGCCTGAGAGGATGAATATTTATTCTAAGTAATCAATTATTTATATTAGCATGCAAGCACATTTATTATAAATATGCTTTAAATACAGTATTAGTTTAAAAAGGCAAGGCACCTACTCACTCTAGACAAGCAGGCAAAAATTCTCAAAAAGATTTTCAAGGTCTAATTTTGTGCAGATGTAAAATAAACATCTCTCACACTCATCTGTTCTGAGACAATATCCTAAGCAAATATGAGCTGAGTGTCAGTAAATTCAGTTTGGTATGCACTCCTCTTCCAGCTAATAGAGCCTACACTATCAAACAACTCCCTCAGTTAAAGTTCCTATGAAACTCCAACTGTCCCAACCAGCATAACAACCTCCAGGAGAAGTTGCAAGATTAATCCATTTTCCTGTGTCTCTTCCCATAGAGCCCTCTGGAAAAGGTCCTTCCTTTTCTACAGGGTTCTGTGCTCTCTTGCTAAGAAGAACAAATAATTCTGTGGTCAAGAATATTTTACAGAAAGCATCACTTTTTCCTTTAAGCCCATCAATAAGTCTGCAAATACATGCACTGCTGTGATATTTCAGAAGGCATATTTCATGGAGACAAAGATATGAGAAGGAAATGAGCAAAAAACCTCACCCAGTAGATAAGGCATGACTTATACCAGTCACATGTAGTCCAAGACAAAAATAAATCACTTTGTTAATATCCAGTGAATTAAAGAGAAGTTATAGGCCATTGTTTACGTATCCTTATTTATACCAGGTAGAATAGTCCTGTTCCTACATTAGGGTCATTGTAAGGACTTTACAATTCTCAGTGTTTGAGAATATGCAATATTCTTTTTCACAGAAATGCGTTGTGATGATGACAAAAGTACAATTCAGAGAGGCAATCTACCTGTCCAGATAAGTCTCTGCAAAAACAGATTGTTCGACTTGGTTGATACATAAAAATCTAGGAGCTTCTGATCACTGAAGTTATTGATTTAAAAAACCCACCAAAAATAAGGAAAATTATTTCCCCCAAGTTCAAACCTACACACTTTTTTTCCTTGTAGAGTGTTTTTATAACAGAAAGAAGCCTTGAAAGAAAACACCATCCTCAAGGGTTACTAAAAAAAAAGAAAGTTAGTTCAGAAGAAAAATGTTCTGCCTTGTGCAGACTAAAACAGAAAATTCCATACAGGTCAGTGAGGGCTTACCAGTGAAGCTAAGTCATCTCCAGTATCTCCTACTGGTCAGGTGTGTGGTTTGGTGGTGCAGGGTGTGGCTGAGCTGTGCACAGTTCTGTGGCACCATTTCCCAGTGTGTGATATCCCCCCAGCCTCACCCATTCCTTCTGCCAGGCTGGGCTGGTTTCGGCTGGCATAGGCTTAACTTTCTTCCCAGTGCCTGGTATGGGGCTGTGGTTTGGATTTGTGCTGGAAACAATGCTGATAACATAGAATTCCTTCTGTTATCACTCAGCAGGGCTTGCACAGAGCCAAGACCTTTCCTGCTTATCATACTGCCACGCTGGTGAGGAGGTGGGGGGAGACACAGTGGGACAGGTGACCCCAGTCACCAAAGGGATATTCCAGACCATATGGCATCATGTTCAGTGTATAAAGCTGGGGGAGAAAGGGTGGGTGTTTGGAGTGATGGTGTTTGTCTTTCCAAGTCACTGTTATATGATGGGGCCCTGCTCTCCTGGAATGGCTGAACAACTGCCAGTCCATGGGAAGCAGTTGAACTCATTCCTTGTTTTGTTTTGCTTGTGTGCACAGCTTTTTCTTTCCTTATTAATCTGCCTTTATCTCAGCCCATGAGTTTTCCAGCTATCACTCTTGTAATTCTCTCACTGCTCCTGCTGGTGGGGGAGTGAGAGAGGGGATGTGTGGGGCTTGGTTAATGGCTGGGGGTAAATCATGGCACAGGCTGTGCTGGCTCACCTGACCTTATACGAGTGTGATTGACTTCAAGATGAAGGAGCATCCTCAAAGATAATGGTCCTGACAGGACTATCGTTAAGGTTAGGATAAGTTTCATGATGTAATTTCTGCAGGAGTCCATGCTGTCCTTGAGCCAAGAGAATGAAGGTGATGGAAACCTAGGCCATGCTGTTGAGAGGTGATAGCCATTGATGATTCCTACAGGAGTGGCTTTTTGCTTTGTTGAGAGAAGTGTCAGAAAAGGTATGATATTTAGAGGACTGATTCAACAGACACAAAAATCATCTTGTGATAATTCCCAATTTTATCAAATATTTTTAAAGTAGCTGATTACCTGCAAAGAACAGTGTTAATGAGTCATTATTTTTTATTATTAAAATAGCAACAGAAAAACATAAACAGCAATGAAGAAAGATTAAGGAGATAGAGTTGGCTCAGACAAAAATGCAAGAAGCCTCTATGCAAGATGCGAAGATGCAAGAAGCCTCTGGCAATGGCCCAGATCAGTCACCTAAGGAAAGGCACACAAATAGGAGAGCTGTGCTCTTCTCTTTCCCCAAATGTGAATTTAGTGTCAGCTGCCTTCAGTGCTCCTTCTCTTTCATGACTGCTCTCAGCTTTACTCTGGATTTGTTTAAAGTACCACCCAGAAGATCCTCACACCTTAAATATACCCTATATGAAAACCACTTCTGTTTATTCGTTCTTAATGTACCATCTGCTAAATTTCCTTCTTAGTCATCAGACAATGTACCAAATGAAACTACAAATCACTGGTTACTTCTCACTGCACTCACAACTTCTTATTTCATATACATCATGTGAGCTGTCAGATTTCAGAGAAGGCTGAAAACATGACCTATATGTGTTGAATGTCTTCAGTGTAATAATGCGTCTACTTTTGTTCTCCAGAGAAGAGAAGCTGCCACTAGGACAAAGAAAATGCAGAGCTGAATCAGGCACCATGTGATTGACTCATTCCTGTGCACAAAAGCCAACATTGGGTTTTTCCTGCTGTATAGGGGGCTGCTCCAGTCAGAAAAAGGAAGGAGAAAGATGACACAGCTTTTCAGAAACTCTCTAGGGATGAGACCAACCCAAAATGTCTTCCTGTAAAATACTTTCTAATTATTTGGCAATCTCATTTTTATACACTGTAAAGAACAGTGAAATATTTAATAGAGTGGTCTCAGTTCAATAACTGCCACTAAAAACCTGACAGCACATTAACACGAAGATATTTCGCAGTGCTCAACACCATTTATTCACAATTTCTGCAAACACAGCCACACATCACCTTCATCTGGAGTTGTTTCAATTTACTTAATAACTAGAGGAATTAGAAACTAAAATTCTGGAGGACAAAATACCAACATCAAACAAAACCAAGTTACCTCCCAACTCTTCTAAACTGAGCTTCTGGCAGAAGAAACAGAAGCTTTTATGTGAGATTTTTCTTACTTTAGTCTCAGTTTCTGAGACTGTACAATTATCACAGCACACACCAGTATGTCAGATACATCCTGTTGAAGAGGGAAGAAACTGGAAGATAACCAGGATGTCAGAAGATTTGCATATATTTCTTATAGACATGATAAAATGGAAGCCTTCAATATATCAGTGACTCAGTATACCTGTTTATAAACCAATGAAGTTTGAGGCATGAGGCCTGCTGATGTAATTTGTAGGAAGACTCAAAGGAGTTAAGGAAACAGTTAAAAACCCCAAATAATTTCAATGTGTACCTTTGCAGTGGCCTTGCATAGAAAGCAAGAAGAAGCTGTTAAACTTGCTTACCTGAACATCTTTCATTACTAGATTATTTTTTCTGGTTTTCTACAGAAAATAATAATGGAGAACTGACATTTCCTCATAAGAGGAGAGATTATTTTGAATTGATTATGAAATCAACAGGATGTGTATAGGACTTACTGCCCTCAAAGTCCCTTAAGGCTGCTTACTTGGTCAATTGTTCTAGGTTCAATTTTGGCAATTAGGCATTAAAAAAAAAACCTGTTGGCCCTAGAGCTGTCACAGTATTGCATTCTGAACCAGCAGTTTCAATTATGTAGCTTTGGCAAATATTAGTGACACATACTTTAGCATGAGGGTCCACACAACAAGTTTTTTTTTTTTCCTGTAGCTGTTCCATGTACATATTTCTACAGTTTGTACGGGGAATTTCCACAGTGGTTAACAAAGGATTAATCATAGGGACTGAATCTGTCACTGTTTTCTTGGCAAGGATGGCCAGCCTGTGGCTTTTGCAGAACTGTGACTTTTGCAGAACTTCATCACAAGGGACATCCTGCAATGAGAGCAATGTACACTGTAGAATATACCAGCAGTTGAAAATATATACTGAAAAAAATGCACGTCTTGTACTGTTACAGCATGTAGCAATGAATGTAAAGAAAACACCTTACTTCAGTAAGCCCTGGCTGCAACTTCAGAAAAAAAATAAAAATAACCTTCTACCCGGTAAAATCTGTGTTATAGGAAATAATACAGCTCCATTGTATGGAGTCTGAAGGGTTTGCTGTTTGAATAGACTACAATGCTCACCTTAGTTATGCCAGCACCTTGCTCAGCACATCAATTTTCATCTTATAAAGAAATACATTTCTTCAATAGGGGAAATGGCATGTTTCTGATCTACTTGCAGTACCTGAATGATGTAATAAATGGCATAGGGGAAGTTTTCTCCTTCTTCACGGTGACCAAGTGTGGCAATAGGAGCCTTTGCACTAGCAGACCTTTAGATTCTTTATCAGAAAAGTCCTGACCCATTTCAATATAGTTTCACTGAAGATATCTTGTATAAAGTCTAGCTTTTCTGCTTCCTTGTTTTCCAGTCATTGATGGCCAGTCAAACTCTGATTCATGGGACATAAATACATCTGCTAGTTGATAGAACATGCTTAGGATTCATTGCTTTGCTGTGAAGAATTATTAACTATTAATTATTGCATTATTAAGATTCTTAGCACAAATAAGTTTCTGTCCCATGGTCTGGGTATTTCCATGTCATTTAATTTCACAGTCAATCACAGTGTCTCACCCAGCCAACAATAAATGCTGTGACAAATAAATAAAATCTTAGTCACTATACCTAGATCTCTCTATAACAACCTTAGGCAATGATGAGCTTTCCAGAGAGTTCGTAAGACTGCACAAGCCTTAATCACTTAGGAGATGCAGCCTAGAGATCAGAAGTTCATGATGAGGAGCATTTTGCCAAATGCACAAACTTGTACCAGTGGAGTTGCAGTAAGAGCTGCAACAGTAAGAAATGGGTTGCACCAAATGACTCAGCTTAGAAGTGATAACAGCTGTTGTTTTGGCATGTTACTTGAAAGGGAGAACATGGAGAAGTCTTGCTTCCTGAGCTATTTTGTGCCTGCTGAGTGGTGAGAGACTGAACTCTGCAATGACAATGTGAGATTAGGCACTGTACTTAAATGCCCTAAAAGCATAAGGAAGCACGGCTGTAGGCAGCCAAAGCAGAAGGAGACTACTGCATACACCTGTGATACAAATTGTGCCTTCCCTGTTTGCTAACATCAGTAAGATCCCTTGCTCTCTCCATGAGATTTCCCCCCTTTTCACCTTTCAGTCTGGATGGATTTATTCATGCCTCTTACAGAACACCACACATCTGTGAGCACATCACATCTACTTGTAATCCATACTAGAAAGACCTCGTGACAGGACAGCAATTACCCACAGCTACTCTGCCAGAGGACAAAAGAGGAACAATGCAAGGACCACATCACCCATCCTGTTAGATCTGCACTGCCTTTCACATGAAGAGTTCACAGCTTCTCATAGCCCCACAAGCATCAGTGTTTGCAACTTGTCCCTTCTGCTGCCAGGAATGGGTAAATAGGTCACACAACTTCTTTTCCACATTCAGATTCCAATCGGATTGGTATCTTTTCAGTACCATTTTGAGGACAGTATAGATCTGAGATATTTTATTTACAAAATAACTAAAGGAGGAAAGCCCAGCTAATGACCACTGGGACCAGCCTTCCAAGTCCGTTTGTGAGCAGTAAAACAAACCAGTGTTGATGTGGGGAGCTGCCAATGCACGTGAGAGTTTCTCTGACTATTCATCTGCAAGTCTATGAGGAAGAATAAAAGGCAGTAACGAGTCACAGAAATGCTCATGATAACATCGTACTGTCTGTTATTGAAGCAAGAGCAACAGAAAAACCATTCCCAATTGCCATTGTAATAATTCACCAAGAATATGACTTCAATAAACACAAACTTGTAGTGCTGCTTCATGGCCAGTGAACTTGGGATTTTCTGAATAAATTAAATTGCAGAAAAAATGCATCATCTCAGGGAAAATTCTGTCTCTGGTTGCCCAAAATACAACATTTGGCTTGGTAGGAGAAGCATTATAGTGTATCTGGATTGTAAACATTATTCATTGGGAATACTAAATGGAAATTTAAGCTAATATTAATTCCATGGTTGTCCCTCTACAAGCATCAAATATATATTAATGGGAAAAACAGTACTGTAGTGGCAAGTTTTATTATTTTTCTCTGGTCTGGATTAATATAGTCTTGTATTCCTAGCAATTTTTAACTGCCAAATGGCTTTTTAGATAAGAAGAATTAAATGCAAAGATAAATTAAGCATTCAATAAGTATTTTTTCTCACAAACAGCTGTTGAATTTCTAATTCTGATGTTCCTTTAATTCAAAAAATCCCAAGTGTTCTTTGGGTACCAGGTAAATATTTAAAAGAAGTAATACACCGTTTATAGGATGTGGATGATTTCTGATACTGTTGCTTAATTACACAGCAAGGTTTACAGAGGCACAGCCCAAGGCACAAAGCTCTGTTTGATTTAGATTCTGGGTATCAGACATTCATCAGGGTGTGGAAAAGTGTTCTTAAACTAACAGCCACCTTTCATTAGTTGTCAGGCGTATCTGAGGTAAGGGATTTCAGAGAGAGACCCTAGAGTCTAAAAACTCATTTTGTTTTTTAGTGACAGAACTAGAACAAAACTAAAGAATTTACCTAAGGGTTTTCTGCTAGATTTGTGCATGAGTCCTGTTTACATTCTTCTGTTGGGTGTAGTTTGTGAAGATAGTGTAAGCTGTGCTTTTCATACAGTTTCATATAGTATCTATCACTGAAGTTCTGTGTAGCTGAAGTATTTTGATACTGCCAAAAGGATATCTATGTTGGCAAAACCCTTGAGAATTTAAACAGAGGAACACTATAGCTAAAAGAAAAATCAACATACTACATACAATACTACAGTCTGAGCTAAATAATACAGATTTGCAAGGCAGCACTGTAGACAACTACACACAGCTGCAAGATTACCTCGCACTACATGGTTCCTAATGGGATGTACAACATATTATTGATCCAAGTCTAAACCAAAACAAGCTAATAACTTTTAGACATATGTTTTTACTGCAAAGTCTTTCAGGACTTTTGGCAGTTATATAAGAATACTTACATATTCCTATTAAATATGAAATATGAATACTAATTATATTACTTGTATTTGCCAGTGTAAGATTACATCATAACTATAAATGAATTATAGTGATTTATCACAGTCTACTAGAGATTAGATCTTTCTCCTACTTGCCATACTAAAAGCTAAATAGCACCAGACTAGGTCAGATCTAGAAACAACTTAGAAGTGCTATGAAAATTAAGGTATTCTCGTTAAATGTCTCCATGCTAAAGATTTGGTTTCACTTTTATCCAAGTATTTAAATTAGCTGGACTATGAGTCTGTACAGAGAATTCAAAAGGACTTTTCCTAATGTTTGAAAGTTGAGAAGAAAAAGCAGTTGAAATATAAGCATGATATTTCTCCACAAATATTAAAAGGTTCTGCTAACATTACTAGGTTAGAGTAATTCACTGCAATTTCAAACAAATGACTTCAGACTCCTCTAGAAATCCCAGTTACAAGAATAGCTGATTTATGGAAGCAGTCTGGGATACAGTGGACACACAGCAGTATTTTAATACATAAGCATGATGAATACCTGATTAGTGCATGTGACAATAAACCATTTTTCATTTGCCAATAAACCATTTTTCATTTGCCAGAAGCAGAGGAAAAGGCAATGCTGTCTTCTCTTGTTTTCATAGCCTGGCCCAGTTTTCTTCAGGCCACTGCAATACTGGGGCAATGTACTGAGTGGCTGGTAGAAGCCTTGGGGCCTCCATCCATCTATCCATTCTTCCACCACCACAAATCCCCTTTAATAGCAAGGTTTCCTGCGAAGGCCATGTCAGAGGTTAAGGTGGCACAAATGGGTGTTGCTCTTGGCTCAGTAATAAAGCCCTAAAGATCAGCATTTTACCAGCTCCTGTGTGAGAACTGGCTAAGTTCTGCTTCCCCTCATTCCTCTACACTTTGCCCACTGTGGGTCAGCAACACCTTAGCAAAGCAAATCCTTTTCTTTGCTCTGGAAAGGTCACAAAATAAGCTGCCTTGATTTTCTCGGCCCCTGCTGATGTAAACACAGTGCACTACTTAGGTGCTGCATGGATGTGAAACAGTTCAAATGCACCTGTTGAGGAGGGATCAGATAAACACATCATGGATTGAATCATCACTGCCATTGCAGCTGTTAAGAGGATTTCTACAGCAGAAAGAATGCTTAGAATTGCTAAATGAAGGTTACATCATTCAAAGGTAGCATTCATCTCTCTCGTGCATCTTTTAAAAGAATGTCAGACTCATTTCTAAGAGCTTCTTTGATAGTGCTGGTAAGACTCTGATCAACCAGGTTCTTTGTAGACAGACTCGATAGTTTGCAGCCACGTAATGGTCACTACAGATATAAAGAGTTGCTGAGAAAATCTTAAATCTCTCTGCCGGGTTACTCATCTAAAGCTATGTCATCTTCACTTTTTTTCAAAGTAGCAGTCACATGCAAATCTAAATACATTTCAAATGTTGATTTCTTGATACTCTCAAAAGCCTGAGAAATTCTTATTTTATCATTACTTTTACCAGGTAAAACATTAGAAATGTTATTGGTGGCCTTCTTATGTCAAAAGGTCTTGTCTTTCCTGTCTTGTCCTGCACTACTCTTAAAAATGCCATCTTTAGAAATGAATAAGTGAGTGATCAGCTTCAGGAGTGGGCAGGAATGAAGAGGTTGCTTTGAAACTTATCTTGTGGTTACAGGCTGAATTTGAATGACAAATTTAGGACCCCAGAAGCTGTCAGCGTCTCTCAAGATACATAAAAGTTTGTGCGTGCCTTTCTACAGTTCAGGTATGCAAATGATGAGTTTATATGCAAATTAAATGACATGCTGACTATTTCCATGCTGACTGTGGTTTTCTTCAAAAACAGTGCCTTGAGAATGGTTCTTTGCTGCTGAGGTACTGGAAGAACAATATTGCAAAAAAAGTATGGGCATGGTTTATTTCTTTCAATTCCAAATAACTTAATGTACAAATTAAAAGTGCACTAATTTTTCTGCCAGTAATTTAAATTCAGGATATTCTTAAAAGTGACATTACGTACTGTTTTACTCCAGCAACCATGAGAATTGTGCACCTGGAATTCCTGGGACTGACACACTGCTGACTGACAGAGAACTGTGACCATAATACTCCAACATGCACTGAGCTTCATGGGCAAAACCAGATGTTTTTTCCAGCTGATACAAGGGAAGAATGGGGAGCAGTAACCTGTCTTGCTGTGTCCTGCTAGCTATTGTTTGAAGACTGAGAAATTTAGATTTATTTAGATGATGCACAAGCTGAAAAATCAACATCCCTTGCAGGTTTGTTAGAGGCTCAAGGACCTCTTGGGTAAAGGCTGTAGTGGTGTTTCGATATTGTGTTCTTTGCACAGCTTAGACTGGTTTGTCATGAATGACAGCTACATGAAACTGCAATAAAGGAAAACAGGACAGATGGTTTATAGTGGGACTCACACTGTGTGACCCTGACTCCTCTAAAATAATATTATTGGAGAATGAAATGGACTATCTATGTAGATCAATGAAGGAACTTCTCAATGTTACTTGAGAACATCAAATCTTGTAAAAAATTATGTAGGAATTTGAAAATGTCTGTGATTTTTAAGCATACCCAGAAAACCTAGCACTGTTAAAAAATCAGAATATGTATGCTTGGTTACTTTACATCACAAAATAACCATGTGAGCCTAAATTGACAAAAAATTAAGGGGAGGAAAGAAGCAATTAAAGCTGCACAAAGAATTAGGTTGGCTGTGGTTATTGTAGGGGGTTGCTATTTTCTTCCTTTCGAGGAAGGATTGAGATCAGCTGTAAGTTGTGTCATTATCTGTAATTCTTTTAACAGCAGCATGGTGAAAAGCTGCCAAAGCATTTAAAATTAATTCAATCAGGTTAAGAGGAGTATGTCAAACTCTTTGCCTGAAGATTACAAAATTATCTATAGTTAAAATTAGCTTCTAACTATCCTGGAGAGGAGGAGATGAGCTCCTAAAAACTCTGTATACTGTGATGAGTATGTGATGTAGGCTTGATGGCTCATCAGCAGGACTTGCAAAGTCAGCTGCTGTTGGTAGACCTGTTGAGGTGTATACATGATGCACATGTGATTACCACTGCAAAACGAATGTGATAATAGTAACTGTAAACTATGAATAGCAGGTTATTATAATGAAAAAAGATAAAACCATATAAATACTGAGTTATGTTCTCATTTCTCTTCAAAAATCAGCACAGCATAGCCTACTTAGCTCTTGAGTAAAGTAAAATTAACTTTTTGACTTATTACTATTGGCCAGAAATGCCAATAAAATTTCCCTTAGCAAATTTGGTTTCTGCCACATCTATCTTCTGATTACTGTCCTTCAGCACAGGGCCCATTACAGTCAATTACATTGTTATCTGACTCAAACATGCGGACAGCTCAGTCAGTGACTTTAATTACTTTCTCATCAAAGCCATGTTGGACAGTCTCTGAAATTCCTTCTTTGCCTCCTAGGACATTGTAAAGGACAAATGATTTTTGCATTCTGTTCATCAAACATGACAGGAAATCTTTCAGTTTAGTTATCTCAAGACAAGTTCTACCAAAAAAATGTACCTACACCTGGATTGTCAGTGGGCTCATATCCCTTGAGATCTGACAGGCATTGTATACCTTTAGCTTCATGGTTTATTTTCAAAAACAGTAAGCAAAAATACACATCTTCATTTGAAGTCTGAAATCAATATATGAACAGAATCTTTCCTTAAACTATTCCCTTCACAATGCCAAAATGTTTCGAAGTGGTCTCCTTTGGAGTAAAGGCTCACAACATCCTGTGCTTACATGCAAATCAGCTGTGCTCTGCTTTAGCCTTGCCAGAACTACTGGATGAACATTTATGTTCTTTCACACTGAGTAGAGCTTCTGGTCCTAGCTGTAACTGCTGTAATTGCCAAGACACCTCTCTGCAGTTATTTTCTAGCTTGCTCTAGAAATTCAAACATCACATCAACAACAACAAAAACCCCTCAAACTGTTCGTAGATTATTTTGAATGTGCAATGAACTTAATAATACTTAAGCACTTCTTATTGTTACTAAAGTCCATGGACACGTGGTTAAAGAGAGAAACAGGATGCAATTACTGGGTGTTGATATCATCAACAAAAGGATATTGCATTATTGTAGAAAGCAGGGCAAATACCTATAGCAGATACATCTCATAAAACTACTGAAAATAACTGCCCCATGGGGCCACAATTAAAACTTTTTAACCAAGAACACTTATTTCCAGAGAAGGTGTATTTGAAATGTCACTGATTTCTGTTTGATAGCTACAGTTGCCATGCATCTAGAGGTGACATTTGAGCCAATGTTTGAATAAAAATAATCATGGTCTTTGACTGGATTAAATTCTATGAAATTATAGTCTAAATACTGTTGCCTTTAGAACAAACAAAACTGCAACTGTTCATTTCGTGATAAACAGATTTAGACACGTGCAATCAGGGCAAGAACTGCTCAGAGATGTGATAGCTCACTGATTGCAAAAGGGACAATTACTCCTACAGGGTTTCTAGAATCAATGAGGGACCTGGGTGACCTAGTCAAACTCCTGCTCAGAGCAGCATCAACACTGAACACAAGCCAAGAGATCCAAGTCTTTCGATAATCTCCAAGGAGGGAGCGTTCACAACCTCTCTGGACAATCTGTTCCATGACTAATTGTCTTCTTGATGAATTTTTGTTCCCTCTTACATACAGCCAGAACACCTCTTGTTTCAATTGATGATCACTGATTCCCATACTCCTGCTGTGCAACACAGAAGAGAACCTGCCAAGAGGAGGGAACAATATTTCCTACCCATTTTTCCTAAGTATCTCTCCTATTGGCCACTGTCAGAAGTAAATTATTGGTCTATCATGACCTTTGGTTTCATCAAGTGCAGTGCCTCGGATTCCTGTGACAGAACCTCCATCACTTTTCTGCATAGACCACTGAATAATAATTAGTAGTTTTTAACACTTCTGCTGAAGAATGACTAACATATAGAAAATTGAGGGAAAATAAAGGGTCTAATCTACAGATACTGCAAAAGATGTTTGTGGTTAAATGCCTTGCATGCAATCTAGAAAAAATTAATAAAACAACATATGGGAAACATCATTTAACAATAGAACCTGGTGAATGACAGAGTAGAGATGAGGAATAGAAAAGAGCATGCAAAAAAACATATAGATACCCAGCTTGCATATGCTAGCAAATGTGTCACTATGATTCTGAACTGGATAGTGTCATCTCCCATTGCTGTAGCAATTTTGCACCTTATGTCCTTACATAAATGTGCAAGAAGAAGAAATTGCAAGTGGTACAATGGAGGCGGGGGTGCATGATTACAGCCACCCCCACTCTGGGAGGCACCCAGGCATTGCTGAAAGAAACAACAGGTTCCGACCTGAAGGAGTGCGCTTTGGAGGTGATGTGGAAGCTGTTGCAACAAGTGACCTGACTAGTTTATTAGCAAGGGACAGAAGCATGTGTAAAGGGTTTGGGTAATGCAGTGCAGTGCCATCACATGACAAGAAGACTGATCAATAGGACTTAAGCAGAACTGCTGTCAGGCATTAAAGTATTAGTATTGAGTTTATGATCTGAGCACACTCTCTTGATCTCTTTAGAGTTCACACAGACTAGCAGAGTGAGATCAAATGTACCATTTAAATATGTCATTAATTTCTGAGTTTATGTTGCATATAGAGGCACATGGGGCACTGGGATTTCCATGCTAAAGCTGAAGAAAAAACCACTGCATGCACTGCCTTCTCTCCAGTACTCTTTTGTAACCTCTGCCTTCATCTCCTTCATACTTGGAATTCTTAGCATGTGCTGTAAAACCTGCTACTATTAAGAAAATACCTGCTATTTTTAAGAAAATAATTGGAACCTCTAAAAAAAAAAAAAAAAGTGAGGTTTGGAGTTTGGAGGAAAACATTTGCAGAAAACATTAAAACATTTCTGGAACATTGACTTGAATTAAAAGAAAGCCAAAATCAAAATGCACTCCCAAGCAATTGTTTATTATAAACACAAAGTATCTTGTAAATACTCATTAAAAACACAAAGCATGGCTGATTTTTTGCTGTTTTTAATTTTAATTTCTTGGCTTTAAAACATTTGGTTTATAAAACAGATGGGGATTTGGTTTCTCTTGTTTCTTACTGAGGTAGTGCATGGAAGAACATATCTTTGGGCACTTATTAAAAATACATAATTATTAAGGCACTGCAAGTAGGATATGGTAAATTTATATAGACTTCTCGGTTGTTCTGTGGACTGCCTCTTTTACTCTAGACAAATGTTTAAAAAATCGAATACACTTCTCCTCCAAACTTTGTCTGTTTGCATACTAATTTCACTTGAGGAGAGACAATAACCTAACAAATGAAGGCAGAATACAACACAGACCAAGATAAATGCAAATCCTACTCTGTTTACTGTAACTGCATGCACTAGGCTGGCAATGGTGCCAGTTGGTTAAAATATTAATTGCTGCAAATATGTCATTTTCTCCTTGAATACACAAATAATTTGTCCAGAAAGCTTTAGAAAATTTTTACAAGCAATTTTTACAGATAAGCAAGCTTCATCTGCATTTTTGTGTGGTATAAGGGATTTCAAATTTTAACATTTAGTGTGTGCCACTAGTTCATGCATTAAGCGGTGCAACTTAATCTGGTTTAAGAAGTTGCCACCCTCCCTGCCTTGAATTGGTTTACACCTCTACACCTGCCCCAGTGTTATCATGGCACATGTGAAATCATGGCTCTGCAGCGAACTGGATCAGTTATGTCATCCCACCAAAACTGTCCAGGTTATTCTTCAGCAGGAATAATTCTGCACAAAGGGAGAATGAGGGTTGGATGGTTGGGCCCAGAGGTTGGTGCTAATGGGTTGCATTCTGCCTGGAGGCTGCTGAGAAGCAGAGCACCACAGGGGTCTGTCCTGGGACCTTTACATCTTTGTCAATCACCTGGAAGATGCGACACTGCTCACTCATCCGATGAGCTGATGGCACCGAACTGAGGGCAGCAGCCAATATGGACCAAGGCAGGGCTGCTTCCTGGACAGGCTGAAGGAACAGGGCAAAAGGAAATTTATGAAATTCAGTAAGAACAACATAATCCTGCACCTGAAAAGGAAGAATGGCTGGCAGCAATGCAGGCTGAGGACAGACTGGTGGGGACGTAGGTCCAAGGAAGAGGCCTAGACAGACAGTAAGTGGGACATGAGTCCCATGTTCCCTGGTTGAATGGCATCCTGAATAGTGTCATTAGAAGCACAGCCTGTAAATTGAGGGAGCTGGTGACTCCATTTATGCGGCACCTGTTAGGCCACATGCATGCATGTATACAAACACATATATACATATATCCACATACAGACATGTCCAGATTGGAGCCCCCAGTACAAGATGCATCGATGAACTGGGCTGAGTTCACTGAGACAGCCAGGGGCTGGAGCCCTTACCATGTGAGAAGATACTGCAGGACCAAGGTTTATTCCCCTGGAGAACGTCTGAGATCATCAATAAGATGGAGCCAGGCTCTTCACAGAAGTGCAAGGTGGAAGGATCAAGGCAATGATGTTAAGTTGAAACACAGGAGGTTGAACCTGAACAGAACTAAAAACTTTTTTCTCCATGAGGACAGTAAGGCTGCCCAGAGTGATTTTACACTCCCCAACTTCAGAAACATTCTGTATCTGACTGGAAAAAGCCCTAAGCAGCCTGGTGTGACCATACAGCTACTTCTGTTTTGAGTAGAGGTCACTTCCAACCCCAGTGACTCTGTGGTTGACATGAAAGTCAGGCAATGCTTGAACTGGCTCTGCCATGGATGAAATAGTTATGGAAGTGTCTTATTTAACCACAGGTTCACGCAGTTGGGGCATATTATGTCAGCAAATGAAACACAATACTTTCAAACCCTAAAAACACATGAAAGAGAAATATGGTGGTATTATACTCTTTTCATTAAAAACCACCAAATTAGCAATGCAAGGAACTTCACTACAAGAGATTGTGTTTATCCCTCTCCATATACGCAGTCTATATTTTTGTGTATTTATGCAAAGATATCACTGCTTGAGAGGTTATCCCACGCAAAAATTACTCTGTAAAGTGTTTGCTATGGTGTTGCTCACATTTCTTAGTGTCTCTACAGTAAGAAGAGTTAAATGTTTTAGAAGCTTTTAGAGGGCCAGAACTGATAATAAGGGTGTGGAGAGATCCTGATTATGCATCACTGATTATATGAAATTAGACAGTCAATGCAGCTGATCTCTGTAGATGCACTTGTGCAGTACTACACGTGCATATGACCATCTTGGATATATTAGGAAATAATTGGCTTGTTGTCCTTGTGTGCATTATACTTCAAGAGATGGATAAAATGCTGGATTTAAGAGAAAAATAAATTTCAATCCTTCTCAATTCTAACAAACTCTCCCATGGTGCTTGAGAGATAAATTACCGATGTCCCTTTCCCATTGTATTGTAAGGCAGGCATACTTCATCCTCACCTTCCCAGATGAAGAAAGAGATGCACTGAAATTGAATGGCTTGCCTAGGATCACATGTTAAATCTCTGATGAAATCACAAAGAAAACCTGCGTATTAAGGGCAGCATGTCCTGTGCCTTTCTAAGCTTATCTTCTGTCATCTTTTGCTGCTATGTAAGAAGGTTACAAGGTCAGAGAAGCTGTTTTTTTACCTGCATGTGAACCACCAATTACAACCTACCCTAGTACCAGTTATTAATTCAGTTATTCCTTAACTTTACACTGTCATTCCTGTCTGTGCACAAACATAGTGTCAGCTTTAGGTAGGCACCATCTGCTATTGGAATGGAGCTGCTGCAAAAGATGCTGATATCCATCTGATATAATCTTGTAATTTAGCTTTGCATGAGCAGAAAAAGAGATCTTGGGAAAGGAAGAACAAGAGAAAAAAAACAGAAAGAAAGGGAACATCTTTGTGTGTTACTATAGCCATAATTTCCAAGTTGTGGTAGAAAAATTAAAACATGAAAAGGAAATATTAACAGTCACACCAGGCCACACCAAGTTCAGCCTGATCTGCATAGTTAACTTTCTGGAGACAAACTTATGCTTAGTGTAACAAAGTGGAATTTTTTTTTTTGTATGGTTCACTGCATCTTCTAAAGCTTTTCCGTAACAAAGTGCACTCAAAATACTGTATTGCATGATAACATGGAAAGGGCATAATCAAAAAGCTTTATGATACTTTTTTTGCTTGGCTTTTGAAAAACACCTTCAAAGTTCATTATGAAACAGATACACTGATTTTACCATGTGCACCACCACAGAAACAGCTAATACTGTTTCTTCATTTAATTAATTTAAACTGTCATAACTTTTTTTATTATGCCGTATTTGGGACTTTAAGACATTTGTCATTTGATTTTTTCCCCCAATTTAACAGAGCATTGGAACATTAATAATAAATAAAGAAATAAAATATTTACTTTTCTTCATTCTCTCCAAGGCTAAGCAAATGTATTTAGACAAGGTATTTTCAAGTGAGACTGACTATCATGTGTAGATACTTCTGTATCAAGCTGGAAGTAAAGTATTTGTATTAAAAGAAGATTCAAATCTACTTGGCAGAATTTTTTAAAATACACATATTCAGAGAACAGATACCATTACATTATGGTATGAGTAAATACCAGCTAAATATCTGGTAAATTGTAAAGATTTCTAAATCAATTAAAACAAATTGTAGCAGTTTAATTTAATGGAGAAATATGCATATAACTATCACTTTTTTTTCTTTTTTTTTTTTTTTTTTTGGGGTGGGCACAATGTGCCTTTGCCTTAGTTCTGGAATTTCGTACATACATACTCTGTGACTTTTTCCATTTGGAGGCTCTGCCTGCCTTCACTCTTCTGGGTAAAGTACCGTCTTTCTTCTTGCAATGTCAGGGGACACTGACATTGATTCTCATCAAGCTTTAAATTAAAGAGGACAAAATAATCGAAACATTATGTGCACACTTGCATGCCCTCAGCTCCACAATTCATCATAATTCCAAAACATTTAATATGTGTTTTCATCTGAGAATACCCCTTCTAGGCAAATGACAAGTTTGGGGTTTTTTGAGGTTTGCCCTACAGGACATGGTAGACAGGAAACAGACATTAAATAAAAATTACATTAAAGAAAAATACTAAGTACATCAGTCTCCTAGAAACTTTGCTGTCACTATTTTTCAAAGGTGACCCAACATAACCCTGCAGCGGGTGTCAAATGTTACCAAAACACAAGAATTTAATTTAGTTTTGTCTGCTGTGTGAGGGGAAGGTGTGGAATGGGGAAAATTTGTCCTTTCTGAAGAGCAAAAAATCAACAAAGTCATAGAAACCTTAGGAAATCCAGTAGCAAGGCAGTGCTCCAGGGCTGACATCCAACTTACTGCAAAACATTCCTCATCAACTCGAGGTACATAGAGCAGAAATGAGTGAAGCTATCATATGTGAAGGGAATCAAAACACTCCTTTACCCTACTGATCTCACCTGACTTCTGCAAAGCCAGCACCAACCCAACCCATTTCTGTGCACCCAGTCTTCAACTGAGAGTTTAGAAGAAGGGGGCATGTCTGAGAGGTCAACAATTCTGCATCTTGGTGCCTCATTTTCCAATCTGCTGGGTATAAAGCTAGTTTTGATTGGGTCCATTCAGAAAATGTGAAACATGGTATTAAATATCATGATTCATAGTCCCCCAAATTGAAGCAACATGATTTTATGCATTAACCACTCTGCTAAAACATTCCAGCCAGGTTAAGAATGGATCCTTCCAGCCTGCTCAGGAATGGGGGCCTGCCCTAGGGGCAGAGGGCATCCAGCAGGTATCTTGTGTGAGCTCCCTCACACCACTGCTTGCACTCCTCACAACAAACCCACACCACCATCACAAGGGCAACCAAAGTGAGGCCACACTCATTATCTGCACTGGTGTTACAGCAGTGGCTAGGAAAACACATCCAGCACTCAGGTGGTGGCTGTCTTGTGAGGGGCAAGACAAGATAAAGATGATTAGAAACCAGTTGTGGGTATTTCTCAGGCTGGTCTCAAACTGTTTTCTCTTTGCTCCTCAATCCTCACCCAGGCATCAGTAAAATTGATTTTTAAGCTGCTCATAGTTTCAAAGGGAACATGATGACGTCAGGAAAAAGATAACGATCACTGAAGGTTCAAGAAGGAGAATGGTAGGGTAACTAAAGAAGATAAAGAGGTTCCAGAGATCAGTGCATGAACATTTCAAGTCCTGAAATAAATTTGACACAAGGATGATACTTGTTTCGAAAACCAAATTAGAATTTTCAAAGCCAGGCTCTGGCCTGAACTTTGAACACTTAAAAATGCCCCCACTGAGACCACTTGGGTTTAAGACAAATACAAAATAAAAGAACAAATTGCTGTTCCTTGGTCTTGGTCTGATTTTCCAAAACTTACCACACTATGCACACTATTTTCAATTCATGAACGGTTTAGGCATTATTTCACAGCAATAGTACAGAGAATTAAAGAAATGCAGAGTAGAAATTACATGCATCCACAACCTGCACCATTTCTCCTTTATAAAGGTGGGCAAAGAGTTGCAGTAATTTTGATTAAATCTGTGCATGTCAGCAGGAAACTGAGGGTGCATGTCTGTTGAATCACAGGATTGGATAAAAATAGATTTATTTAGTCACTGGTACAATTAATCACGTGTGTGTATATATATAGATGCATATACAAACTATTTAAGGATTTAAATTCATATAGATATGCCTGCACTTCAGTACAGCACATCTGATGTTAACAAGCAAAAGAGTCACAGTACTTAAGCCCGAGTGTAAAAAGACACGTTCTGTTGTGTGGCTGATGAGACCACTGAAAATCAAATGTTTCTGGTTTTGGGTGTGAGTCTGCCAACCTGACTGTTGGGTTGGGATGGAAGGTTACACACAGGCACGCTTCTAGGGGAATGACCTGACTTTGGTTTTTCTGCTGCCCCCATCAGTCCCACCACCAAGGAAGCAGGTGAGGAGGATTTTTCCCATCATCTTTTCCGTCTCCTGGGCTCAGGCTCCCTCTCCTGGCTTCTAGCACCACTGCACCCTGTCCCCCTCCCTTTTTAATCCTGCCCAGAGATTCAATGTGCCTTTAGTGTCACTGCTCCCCACAGAAACTTGGTGTCACTTTCCCACGGCTCCATCACAGCACCTACTTGTGTCAGTATGGACCTGCCTTTGCTGTTTTCCCATAATTTACCTCCAGGATAGAGCTGTCCAACGCAGATGTCACCAGAACAAGGGGACAATTCACAGTATGGGGATGTGAAGGGATTTCACATCTGGACATCCTTTTTATGAGGTGTTTCTCTGACAAGGTCAGCTGCCACCTTACCTAGGGACTTACTGGCAAATTCCCCCAGTTGACAGCACAGCCAGCTCCTCTGGTTTTATCATCAGATGAATTTAATTTGCCAGCTCTTAGTGTCTGACAATATTCCCTTTCAGTCTTGCAAAATTTCCCATTTTCAGAGTAGTCTCGGCTCAGAGGAGGTAAGATGTGGGCACTGCTGGTGGTGCATTCTGCTGCCCTAGTAAAGTGTGCATTGTTTCCAGGGAGACAGAAAGGCCTTAGAGAAGATTTATTTGTGGGTTCTACAGACAATTGTAGAGAAGACAGGGCTGGATGATGTAAATCAGAAAGAAAACAGACAGCAAGAATGATGTTGGATATAAAGCAATAAGAAGCAGAAGAAAAAAACCTTGATGAAGTGCAGGAACATGCCTAGCCTTGTGAATAAAATGGGCCAAGAGCCATTGTCTGGCCCTGAGAACATCGTCATTTACATCTCTATAATTATAAACTTCTTCCTAATTCCCCTCCATCTCTCCAAAACCCCAAAAACACAGACAAGGAGAATATGGAGAATGTGACAGCTGGCAAAAGAGGACGGGAACACAGGTCACAAACAGATGTGGAAGACCACCGAAGTCAGTGGAGAAGAAAGGGGAAGCATTATTTGGACAGCCTTCTGTACAGTAAGGGAGCAGAGCAGATTCCCACCTAAGCAAGGGAAAACAGAGAAGCCTTAAAGCAACGGGCAGGGAAGGCACTTACATGCATAGGTGTTGACTTATTGTTGAAGTTTGAACCTGAGATGACCATAGACAGAGCTACAGTTGGCAGTTTTGCTCTAAAAGTGAAATTATGACATGATAAGCAAAATCAATGCCATTAAAAAGACATCATGATTTATAAGCCAATCTTTTTTTTTCTTTTCTGAAGAAACTCTTGTTTAACACCCCACTTTGGTACTGGTGAAAAGCAGCAAGAAGGATAAAATTGCTCATCTCATTAGCTGGATACTATCAGTGAGCAGTGTGTATGACAGTGGCATGGCTCAAAAACATCATTCATCAATAAATGAAATACTTATCAGATCACTAAAGCTTAATTCACCTGCTACAAAGCATTTAAAGTTGATGAAAAATTTTTTGTACTCTCTGTTCTCCTGCCTACCACCATAGGCCTCCCTCTTTTCATTTGGATTATGGATGAGACCAGAGGTGAAGGCTGGTGAACTTTTCCATTCCAGACTGTAACTCCAAGTCAGTGACATTGAAAGGAGTGGGTAATGGTGGAAGAGACAGTAACAATCCTTTCCATTCTGAAATCACTGAAAGGGGGGTACTGGCTCTGGTGGGGATGGAGTTAACCTCTGCCAGCCCATATGGCACTGTGCGTTGGACTTGTGGTTAAGAGTGTTGATAACACACTGACATTTGGCTATTGCTGAACAGTGCCTGCACAGCCCCAAGGTTTCCTCCTTTTCCTATTCTGCTCCCCCTCTCTCCTCCCCAGCAGCAGGCTGAGGGTGAACAAGAAGCTGCAAGGACAGTTGAGCTGAACCAACTCAGGGTAGTGCATACCTTATTGGCATCATGCTCAGCAACAAAAGATGTGGGACAGGAGGAAAGAAGTTGGGGATTTTGGCTTCCAAGGTGGCCATTGCTCAGACTGGCTGGGCAGCACTCTGCCTTTGGAAGCTGGAGAGTGATTGTCTTTGCAGCACTTGTGTAGTTTTTCCCCTTTGCTTCACTTATTAAGCTGTCTTTATCTCAACTGTCAGGAATTTTCTTGGGTTTACTCCTCCTGTTCTCTTCCCTGTACTCCTGGAGGAGGGAAGAGCAGTGAGTAAATGGTTGTGTGGGTATTTGGCTGCTGGCCAGGGTCAACCCACTACACTAGAATTTTACCCTAACCTTGTAAAACTTTTAACAAAATGTAAGGAATATTATGCATGTTTTTCTGTCATGCATAGAAACACAAGAGATATATATCTAAAATATGATTTTGTTAATTAAAAGGAAAACCAGAGGGATGATTTAATTGCTAGTTTGACTGTAAATTTTAAGATTGAAATGTACATTTAATCAAAGCTTCAATTATATGCCAAAGTTTAAACTTGCAGAAAACTGCAGATAAGCTATATTTCCTAACCAACCTTTTACCTTCATGGCTGTAACACTAATCAGCACAGCCAGCCTATTTTGATGACTGCATAGAAAAATCTTGCAGTGAACCATCTGAAGTAATATTTTTCAACAGAGACAAAAAACCCTCTAATATCTAAAGACAGACATAAATTTTTATTCCAGTTCCTACTTGCTATAAAGACTCAGGCATAAAAGAGAGAAAATGAATGTCCTCCCTCATCTGAAAATTTTACTTCTCAGACTGTCTGGGCATAGTTATCAGAGTGGACATAGTGTCATTATATTTTAATAATCTTTGTGAAATTAACTTTGTAGGTAATATACTTTTGCTCAATTATGTCCTTAATTTACAACAATTCTACCAATATTATTTTCAGCTTCTGCAGTCCTGTTTTGGTGACGACTTTTTGAACCAGGCTGGGCTGCTGCCCAATCCAGGACACCATGCATCTCCATGGTGTGGTAGGAAACACAGGCATCATTTGCAAGTCATGTCCCAGAAAGTGGATAAGGAAAGCTAAAAAACCTTTTGAAAAGGAAATTAAATTTCTCTATTACTACAATAAAATAATTTTAAGACCTAATATTTTGTTCTTAAATAAGCTGTATTGACATAGGAGCACACAAACCAATTTTTCAATTCAGGAAAAATTGCATGGAAAAAATGTAAAGAAATGCCACACTGCTACATAGATTTCCACACACGATACTATAATCATTATAACAGTAAATAGTCTCCAGAAGCTTCCTTTTTTAAACTAAAATTAGCTATTCATTTAATTTACGATGGTTGCCTGCATGGAGGTTTGTTTTAATGAAGCATTTTCTTTTTGATGTGCCTTTCCACAAAGAAGTTATCCTCCCTAACATGTGAAGTCCTGATGGTGGCACTGGATGCCTGGACACCTGCTCATCCATCACTGGTGCAGCAGTCCTGCTGCTCTGTGCCCACAGTGTAAGTAAATCCAACCTGTCTCCCAGGGTCCTTTAGGCTGGAGCATGAACATGCTGTGGTTGAACAGAGAGGGAAATATTACAGAAGGAGGGATTGCAAAGATCCCAGAAATCAGACAAGTAAGCAGTTTCCTCTCTTGTAGAAGGAGATGCCTACATCCTCCTATCCTTCTCAAAAGTACAGGAACAAGATCTTTGCTGTCTTGGCAAAGGCCTCGTCTTCTTCCTCGTCCAACCAAACATTCTTGCCTTTTCCCACAATCGAGATCTTTCATTAAGAGTTTATGCAGACTTATGGCAATCTTACAGGTTTTCTGCATAAAGGATTTTGATAAACAGAAGGCTTGGTAGGGAATCTTATTAATGTATATAAATATCTGAGAGAAGAGTGTAAAAAAAATGGAACCAGACTCTTCTCAGTGATGTTCAGGACAATAATCAATGAGCACAAACCAAAACACAGGGTGTTCCCTCTGATAACAAACAGTTGAGTTTTTTCTTTTACTGTGAGGACCATGGAACATTGGGACAGGTTGCACAGAGAAGCTGTGGTGTCCAAACTGGGAGATACCCAAAAACTGTCTGAAAGTGGTCCTGGTCTGTCAGCGATGGCCCTGCTTTGAGCAAGAGGGTTTGACTAAATTATCACCAGAGGTTTCTTCCACCCTCATCTAATCTGAGATTTTGTGATTTGCCATTTGTTTTCTTCTCCTAACCACTGTGGGAGGAAATTTTGGATTCTTGGTTTTCCTTTAGTTTTGCAGCCAGCTATCCAAGGCACACAAATCTGCAAACATGGATTTATAAACCGCATAAGACATTCACGCAGTTTTGTGTATCTGTAGTGGATGTTCCTCTGCTTGGTTCTGGACCTTTTTTTCTCCTCTCCTGGATGGTGCACTTTAACATAATGTTGCAGTACTAGAAATGGCAAGACCCCTCTATTGGCCTGCCTTATGTTCAGTCATTTCTTTCCACATCTCAGGAGGCATTTTAACCCTGTCTGCATGACTGGTATCGGTAAGGGATCAGGTACTGCCTTGCAGATGGTAGATCCAGTGGTTCAGTGTACCTGGTTTATGCCTGGATCCAGTAAACAAAATGAAGCTCTTTGGCCAGAAATGCTTCAGTTTCCTGTCAGTGATCAGATGTATTTTTGATTCTCTTTTTATTATGGTCCCAACAGAGCTGGTCAGCTGCAGCTGAGCTGCTGTTCTACTTGATGTTGTACTAAACAGATCTTTCTCTGTGCACAGTCTCTCCTCCTCTGATCAGATCTCCCAGCTTTGAAGGCTCGCCACTGTATCGCACAAAACCTTCAAAATTCTTCTTGGGGTTTTCTTCCTTCTAAGTTCTTTCTGCCATTTGCCTCACTGTGACCATGATGGCTTAAAGCTAATCTTTAATGTTTCTGTCCCATGTATCTCCTAATTTCCATTCCAGAATTAATAATTATTGCTTTCTGTTCATAGATACCTAACAGATATTGGTTCTCAGACTTGGGCTGCCTTACACTGTGACACTCACACAGGTAGGACAAAGCCAAATTGGGGAGTGCAAAGAGAAGAGTGGATGCTTGTTTTAAAGCCACACTGCCAGTTAAGAGAATATTGCAGAACTGAGCAGTAAGCTTCAGATTTGTGACCTAGCTGTAATGTAGCAATAAACAGCTTCTAGTTCCCAGGTGTCTAGGTGGGTATGATTTCTTAAGCTTAGCTTACAAAAGCAAAAGTGTTTTGTGTTACCAAGGTATGATAGGGAAATCTAAGGCTGCTGTGATTGAATAAATAAATGTAGAGGTGGGAAAGGAGCCATTGTGCCAATACTCATGCCACAGAGGGAGGTACTCCAGGGCACTTGATCTTGCACTGAGCTATTCAGCTCTTGCAGTGTTGAGTTTGTAAGAGGCTCTTGACTTTTGTCTCTTTTGTTCCAGATTCTAGTAAACTATGGTCAAGAGTTCGACTGTGCCAGCCAGCACTAACCACCAGAAAAGAGAGCAGAGGGCCTCTTGGAGCCATTTTAAAGAAAACCATTGTCATTGTTACTTATAGTAACGGCAAACCACAAATACTCTGCTCCCTATCCCAATGAATTTACCATCTTGTTGAGGACAAAACCTGTCACATCCTCCTCATAACTGTCATCACACTTACCTACTGTGTCTCTGCCTCTGCTTTCCCCAAAATACAGCTCATCATTGTACATAGCCCACATCTTCTTGTTGCTCTTTTATAGTCCCTCTAGTCTCTTTCACTTACAGCAAGAACTTCAATAAAATACCTGGATTCATAACAAAATTATGCTTTCTTGTGTTCTACTGTTTTTGTGTTCCTCACATCTCATCTCCATGGATAGGTAAGGCAGATGACAACCTATGAAACTTTATTATGCAGTGGTGGCAAATGTACTTATTACCTCCCCTTTACAATTTTTTTATGTTTCTACTTTGACCCCCACATTTTTTAATTCACTATGAGTTACTGCTTTTACTTTATGTAGGGATGGCACATACCCTAGTTTGGCAAGTTTGACAAATAGTTATAAATACTGTCTCAATGCAAGATACTAATGAAAGAGAAGGAAAGAAATTCTTACAGTAATTCCTGTATGTGCCTTGAAAAAATCCTGCTTACTTAAAACTTCTTCAACTTTCTGTTACAGTTCTATAAAAACTGTTATGGGATACCTTCTGATTCCAATTTCTCATCTTTATGTTCTCAAAGTCACACTTTGAATTTCAGCTTCAAAAGACAAGATATCATGAAAGAGACACTGTTGAAATTGCAGCTCTAGCAGACCATTTGTGAGCAGAAAACAGGATGCTTTCATGTATTAACTTATTTGACACAAATGTTCTGCTCTGCTCTGAATTCATATAGTTTGAATCAAAACAGGAAACTAGAATTTTGATTTAATTGCATGAACCCCTCTAAAGTTCCTGAAGAAGTCTGAACAATATTAATCTTTTAGCTGAACACTGTTTCAGTGTAGAAAGCAATCAGTATTTGAGTCTGAGTTTGTTATGCAACCAGGGGCAAGAGCAGACAACTTGAATGTTGAAGTGAACAATTTTCATTGTACTGTAACCATTTTGTTGCTGAATAGTGTAGTGTTCTTTCATACCACTGCTCTCTCCATTACAGGGAGCTTGATTTCTCATTGCTTTAAGGCTCTTGTAATATTTTATGCCTGTGTAAAGTGGATATTTAAAAAATACTCTTTTGGTTTAATCATATTTCATACCTTTGTGCAGCATGAAGAGAACAAACTTTATGTCACTCCAGATATCCATTACCATAGACATCATGATCTCTTAACTGACTAAATCTGTCAATATCTGGAAGCATAAAACCATACTCATTTCGGGAACTAGTGGCTTGTATCAAATTACCATTTTAAAAATAAGTTGTCTTGCTTGACTCTTGCACCCCCGTATTCTCTTCCCCGTATTAACATCATAACAGAAACATAAAAAGGTTTAAACATGCCAGATGGCACCCCTGGGGATGAGGGAATACCCTGCCAGTGTGCTCCTAGACCACTGAGTCTCAGCTTACATGTTATGTAATAACAAATGTTATGTTATAACAGTGCTGGAGGTTCCTGTATTCTAAAATGTAATCGTGGTAGACAGCACCTGGTTGCAGAGGTAGTTCTTAGAGAAGCCAGCAAATACAGGAGACTTGCTGTACCTCAGTCCACAAAACCATTAACTTAACGAATGCATTGTCATTTTTAGAGTGTTCAGACCATTAGATGACAGGATAAGATTAACAGAAGAAGAAGAAGAAAAAAAGACAACTTTAATCAGAGCTTTGCAAAGTGTGCTAATTATCTTCAGGGAATAAGATGCCACAATGAAAGACTGTGGTTTAAATTCCCTTTCCTAAGACTCTGGAGCCTGCATTTGTTCTGAGTGAGCAGTGTGTGAGGTAGGGACTCTGGGGTAAACCTAGAGTGGATGTGTTTTGTGATCAGTGGACTGTATAATGAAATACTGATGCAATATATTTCCCCTTTTCTGCAGGGGAGTCCCTCTGGGATTTGATATAGCTACATTTGATATTATAAAGAACTTAAAACTGGTAATGAATGTGCGCATATCTGTTCCTAAACAGCAGGTATGAATTTTGATCCGCTGACTATTTATTATGTGTGGAGTTTGTTGGGTTTTTTTTTGCCAAGCAATATAACAAATGTGCCTTGCTATGCTTTCTTTTAGCACTTTGGAACTGTTTTATATGCACACCATGTACTAGCAGCCCCAGCAAGAAGAAGCCAGCAGGATGAGTGAAGCATCCAAACAACTGCAAGCCTGCATGCTAGATCCACCCTCCTGCTCATCCTCCTCTGTTGAGTTACTTTCAGCTTCCCCTTCACCCCGCTTTATGGTGGGTGTCCAGTGGTATAGTCACTCTCACAGGGATGAAGTTTGACCTGAATTCCCATTTGGGTTTTTTTTCCGGGTTGATAAACTCTATCTACCAGTGCCCACTGGTGCATCCCAGGTGTCCCGGGGCTGGGAGCGGAGCCGCACTAGGTGGCACTGCGGGGCTGCTGCGGGCACGGCCGCTCCGCATCCTCCGCTCCCCGCCTCCAACTCCGTCTCAATGAAACCTCAGCCAGCTAGGGAGGCTTCTCCGAACATTTTGGCAGCGAAAGAAAAACAGGATCCGCCGGCAGAATAGCCCTGTTCCCTCTCTCCAGCGTGAATGACGCGCTGAGAAGGGTTTTTTCAGGCACTGAGAGACTGCTGGTTTGTGTCACACAAGAATCCGTGTGGCCAGAAGGAGTGGGAAATCATACTGGGAAATCATAGCACACAGCTCAATTTTGAATTGTACCACTGAGCTATGCCAATGTGCTTCAGGAGAACGTTGTGCTCACAAATGCTTTTTACATCTTTCAAAATCAACCCCCCTGCCCAAAATAGACCTGACTATTATGGACACCTTGTAAAATTTCCCTCCCAGACTTGAACATGCACACACAGCAGCTGAAAAACAAGAGCATTCCTGATGTACCAGGGAAAAGCTGGAACTTCTTGATTCTGCACACGAATGGGCTAGCTGGACCCAAATTGCTCATTAGAGGCTCAGTCAGAGAAGCTGCATGAAAGACAGGCTGGGAATGGATGAAATTCCATTTTAATTGCAGAGGAATCACCTTTGGCTAAAGTGGGGCACAGACATGCTCAATAAGCAGCAGTGTTACAGGCAATATCAGCCTTTTCACATTCCACTTCCCCAAAAGTGAAGAAATAAACATGCTCTATTAGTGAGGCTTTGAGGCTGCATATCTGAATGTAGCATTAAGCCTTAAATTAACACACTGTTCGAGTTTTAAAAAAATGTATGGGATTAATTGGACATGTGACCTGGTCTCCTTGGCCTTGAAGCAGTCCTTAGTTTAATGAGACCCCTGGAAAGTGTTTGTTGTGATGGCTAAGAAGCACTCTCTGTGTACAATGGGTAAACTCTTCCATAGTAGAGGTGGCTCCTACTCTGATTGAGTGTGATTTCATTTCTATTGACCTTTTTGGCAAAGGCTATGATTTAATGATTTCACATCCATACCACACTGAAGTTATGGCAATTTTTGAGGACATTCCACCTAATTATGGATCTTCTTTTGAAGGAATATAAAGCATTGCTCCCAAAACACTTGCAGTGTTAGCATGATGACATTTACACACACACAGACACACACAGACACACACACACACACTTGTCTCTCTAAGCCTCTGTTGGTAGTGTGCCTGTGATGTAAATCTGACTTTTTAAGGAGTTTCGTCAGGGTAGAGACACTCTGAAATAATGCAGGAGGGACAAAAGGTCTTTGGAAATCATATGAACATTTGTCACAAGGGAGATGGCAGAGAGTTTCTGGAAGGAATGTTTACAGTTGTGACAGGAAAACAGTGCTGTGTTTCCCAACCACAAGGCAGATTTCAGACCCAGAAAGATCGTGCTGTTTCCTGAACTCTATTTATCCCAGCTCACAACTGTTAGGACGAGTTTCTTAATAAGCTCTCATTATGTAGTCACCTCAACAATGGCTAAAGAAAGCAATCCTGGTCAACCTTTACAAATATGTTCCTCTCTACACCTTTTGTATAGCTGTCATCCGAATCAATACCTGAGTAATTGAAATCCCCCAAGACCAAAGTCATGACTTTCTGATCTATATTCTCTAACTCCTATAGTGAAGGGGAGCAACATCCAGAGTCAGATGATTGACTTTGTTGTGCTAAATGATAACCAGTCTGCCAAAATAAATCCCCTCCTTTACAAGCTCCATAGCACCCTGTCAATTTCTGCTTCTGAAATCTCTTTGAAATTAATAAATATACTGGTGTTTCTGCACATAAGAAGAAATTTCACTTTCTATCATAAATTTAACATGCTTTTTTAGGCTCAATAGTTTTTTAAAAATTTAATTTTGATAAGAATAAAATCAAGTTGCTACCAATCCAGTCTCAATTCCTATCTGTTTTGCTTCTGGTAGAAAAATCCTGGCCACATGTGAATGATGATAAACTTCAGGTGAATGGAATGACTCCAAGGTTTTTGTCATAAGCATTTTTCAAGGTGTCATAGTTTACAGGAGAAACAAATGTCCTCAGTCCCAAGAACCTGAAACTTAAAACTTCAGTCTTGTAATGGAAGCTGATGCCTGACTCCACCTAGATACTCAGTGAAATCAGCAGGTCTGTATGGTGCAGGAATATATACAAATCCTATTTCCAGACTCAGCATAAACTCAGAATGAAACAGTGAAAAGATGCTCTTAGACAATGGTGGCTTTTGTGGACTAATGGGATGTGGCAGTAATAAACATGTTGGTATATATTTTGAAAATCTGCTTTGTTTTTTAAACTAGAAATTTAGTAATTAAAAAAAAATTATGTAGCTTTTATAATGTGCGTATAAGGTGGTAGCCTTTGGAATGATTTTCATGCATTAGGAAAGAACTGAAAATAAAGCACGTTACCACTAAAGAAAATGATGGTACATCACATTTAATATTAGAGGAATATGTAGAACTGTGCCAGGCTCTGTATACTAAACATTGTCATGGATTTCCATATTGCAATAGAACAACTCATAATATAAGACTGATTTGTATTCAACAATCTGCTCTTTCAGATAAGAAACATTTAATTTAGATTTTTGAAGACTTGAAATAATTAGCTTTTTACACATTTTATCTTCGAATTGTGTAGTTTATGCTTGATCATTGTTTTTTCCTAATTTATTCCTATATCTTAAATTTTGAAAAATTTTACTAGGTTTGGGAAGTTAAGCAGATTGTTAGACACCAGAACTTCTTTTTCTAAGACCAGTCTTAAGTGTGCTTTTTTTTACCTCTGTTGTGTATAATTTATTCTTGCTAGTTAAAAAAAGATATCTTTTGATTAATCATCTTGAAGTTGCTGAAGTAAGGGAAGTTAGGCCTTTCCTTTCAGAATTAATGAAGGCATTTTCCATTATTTGTGTCACTTGCATAATCTCTCACAGGAACAACAATATCTATCTGAAACATAAAAGATTCAGCATGCAAAACCAGCCAGACATAATCCAGCCTCCCTTGCACCATGTACCTTCGATTCACTGATTATTTCTATCCAATATACTTCAGAAGCAACTTCACAGCTCAGGCCTCCTTGGCTCTATTAGCCTCCTTTTTATTTGATTTGAAATCACTCTAAAGGTAAGAAATCATGCTAGCTGCAAGATACTGTCTGTTAATTGCTCCTGCAGATAATGAGCACCCTAAGGGTCGAAAGAAGGTTACAAGGCCTATAGAGACCCACCAGAAATGCATAATTTATGCCTCTTCCAGCAGTTAACATTGCCATGTTTCTGTGTGCACAGTCTATCTTAAGCTGTTCAGCCTCCAGCTTTTCAGGCATTTCATTTTTGGATGGTTCACCATTGAACAAACTAGTGAAACCTCCCAAAATCTCCTTAGGGCTTTTTCCTCCTAAATCCTTTTCTGTCATATGCCTCAATTATTTGATGGTGAAGGATTTTCCATTTCTCTGCTCTTTGTTTCTCTCCTCACTTCCCCACTTGCCATCCACATAAAGTGCCAAGACTGAAAAGTATTTAAAATAATTAACTTGGCATCTTGTACAGCCTGATTGAAAAGCAGAAATTATTAATACAAACAAAGGATCAATGCCTGTAGGACCTCTAATATAATTGTTGTTTTGTTTATGCTGACAAAGTATAATGTTTGCATTTTGTTATTCAATAGTTATTAAGATTTTGAGACAGTGAACTTATATCTACAGTATAGATGAGGCATTCATAACTCTTGTAAGAAGGACTGTAAGTTGTACTGCAGGCTCTGCATATGACGTGTCTGTCTGTAAGAACTTGTTAACTCAGCCTCTAAGGATGGGCCAGACATTTCATATTTCATATTTCATCCCTAGGAAACCAGTTACCTTAAGGATGCCTCTGATACAGGCACTTGCAATCAAGCAGTTCTGTTTTGCCTCTGTCCTCACCTCCTTTGCCCCAAGAGTTCTGCTGGTAGTGCCTGAGTTAATCTACTCAAATGATCTCACTGATGAAATCTCGTGTATCTTCTGATTCACTGAATTCAGATTGTGTCTGCCAGTTTGAATTAGGCAAACCAGTTATACGAGGATAATCCCAAGGTATCATATTGGAGCATTTTCTGTACAAGGCTGAAAGGCTGATCTTGTGGCAGGTGGAACAAGCTGTTCCTTCCTAAGAGAGGAGCACTGTCATTTTTTAGGGCAGAATAGACATTATAATTCACTCCATGACCTGTAGCAGTATTAAGTCACAAACATTTGCAGTGTTTCTTATTGCTGCAGGTGTGACACACAACTGCAATGGGTTCAACTGTAAATTTTTTAAGTTCAGCATCTTTTTGTCATACTCAAACTTCTAGCTTATTCCTGTGTGATAATGCAAGAAAACTTCTGTGGTGAAGGAATTAAATTTTTTTTAGATTCTGCAGCAATGCAAATCCTTAGTATGGCACAGAGCCATGAGAAATCTCTCTCCACAAATTTTTCAAGCATCTATCTTGCAGTGAAAGATGTAGAAGAAGCAAATGTATGTTCATCTCCCTAAATTCTAGCCATGTTTAAATCAAATACTGAAACGAAATTAATTACCTGAACTCCGTTTCTAGTCTATTGAGAGATGTGAGCATATCAACAGGGTAAGTCATCACATCTATATCAGACACCCCACAAGAAAGAAAGAACATCCTTCAGGTGCCTCTGTCTCTTAACTGGCTATAAAAGTAACTTAAACAGAACATCTAATTTTTAAACAGAACTGTAGTTCAGCAAGATTAATTCCACCCTTAACATGCAGTTCCCTCAGTACCATCTTCACAATTCAACAAGGTATTTAAATACATGCCCAGCTTTCCACGGCTGAATAACTCTAATCACATGGACTGGTTTAAATATCTTGTTAGATCGACTGGATGGCTTCTTGAAAAGAAAGCTTAACACTCTGCATGGCTGCCTCTGTTAGACTCCAGGCTGCTTGTTTATGACACTAGTTCTCTTTAGCTTTCTTGAGAGGCAGTGTTGGTATTTCAGAGAGCAAATGGAAAAAACAAAACAACTGTTCTAGGTATTTTCAAAATAAATACATAGCATCATTTACTCCCTTGCTCTGCGCTGCATGTCTGACTAAGTGTTTGAATTATTTCTGCTTTCCTTTGCCTAAATCTTTTAAATTTATTTATTCTCTGCTATTATTTACTGAGACTGTTTTATGTAACTCTCTTAAGTGTTTGGGGACACTTTCACGGTGTGAAGTGTTCCACACATAATAAAGAACCATTGTTCAGGTATCTCCCATGGCAGTTGATGGTAGAGATTAAAGTATTGGACCATAAATTGTATCAGTATAGTGTAAACAGGCCACTGTTGACACTTTTATGTTCAAAATTAGAATAAAATTACAAAAAAAACCCAAAACCTTGCCAGTTTTTGAGCAGCTTCCAGTAATTTCTTTGCATGAGAGTCTAAGAAGCATGCTCAGACAGTTCTCCATTTGGCATAATGTTTATTTCAGGCAAAATTTTCCTTTACAAATGGCTGAGGAATATCTAGTTTAAGACACTTTTTCTCTCTTGTTGATCTAGCTATGCACATTCTTGAACAAAACCTTGATGACAAGAACTGGATATTCAGATGAGTATCTATAGGAATAGCGGATCACTGAGACCAGTGGAATATGAAGCCTCCATGTAAGCAGAGACCAGAAAGAGCATTCCTAAAACAAACTCATTTGAGATAGCTTGAATTCTGTCAGAAAACAAAATGAGCTGGAACAAATGTCAGCTCATTTAATATACAAGTCAGAAGAATAGCCTGAGCCAGATGATCAATGATGTTTGAGAGCATTGGCATATTCCACCAGAATCCTCTAAAATAATAGCTCACAGTGGTGCCGTTTAGGTTTTGTCTTTTTTCATTTATATGTTCTGTGTATTCTTCACACCTATATTTGTAACTCTGTCACCTATTGTTTTAGTAGCTATTTTTCCTTGTGCTTTTCCATGGTCCTTCCTTAAGCAGAAACAAAAATACAATTCCATAGCTCCAAGCCCAGGGGGTGCAAGGCTCCAGTTCTACTTTGGCTCTTCCTGGGAGCCAAGACTGAGAACAAATCTCGGAGATTCATTCTCGTGGACAGAGTACAGCTGGTGCTGAAGGGGGGCTCCAGAGAAGGGGCTTGACCTGGGGGGGAATTGCATCGCCACTTGCCCACTTTTTATCAATTATGTCAATTTCTTAAAGTCTATAAAAATTTACTCATTTTCATGTACTCATGGGGGGTGGGAAGGGCTTTTGTGAACATCTTTCCATAACTGCCTCTGCATGCCTTCAAATAAAGTTCCCCTTTTATATTGCCTCCTTACTAAAATTATCTTGAGTTTCATTTCCAGGTTAGGAAAAAGGCAACAACAGTAACCCTGTGACAGTGGATGATGTTTGAGAAGCATAGCTGAAAATCACTGAGCTGAAATGAGCCTGAACCTGAGCCAAAATCAGAGCAAATCACTTCTGCAAGGCTGCTGTGAGGCCTGGGTACCACTCAGGGTGCTGGCGTTGTGATGGTTCCAAGGTGGAATCTTGGCTGGAAGAAAAGATACAGCCTTGTGCTTTTCTTCAGCAGTGTTGCAGAAGGACTCAGATGCACAGTGCCCCACGACAACTTTGAGCAAAGCTTGTGTAGGGGGAGAATTAAAACGTAAATTCAAGTTTGGCAGCTCAGTTGCATGCTTGCACTCTGCTGGCCGGTACCTTTATCTGTTGCCTTTTTCTTCCCCACTCATAACAGCACATTTCTGCTATTTTAGATCTAGTTTTGCAGCATCCTGGAGTTATGGCACTTCGTAGTAGGAAGAAGGTACAATTTTAGCTCATTTTAATTTCTGTGCCACGCTCTCTCAATCTGCCTCCTTATCTCCTTTTGTTCTTTTTCTCTTAAGCAGAAAGGCAACAGAAATCAGGCACTGAGGAAAATGAATACTGTTCCCTGACAACAAAGTCTGGAGCCAACTGTTGCAGTCAGTTTCAATTTGCATTCTCTGGTGAAACCCTGAAGCTTACTGGGACATGGAAACACACAGGCTAGAGCAATTTATGATCATGCACGTAGTTACTGCTTTTTTTTTTTTTTTAACTTTTTTCTTGCAGTTGTTTAAAGGAAATGTTAGCAGAGATGCAGACTTCTGCCAAACATATGTAGCTCTTAGGATGCACACAGGATGAATTCTCAAATCTGGGTGAGGAGAAGAGGGGTCATTTCTCATGCCTCTGCTGGGGAACACTACAAATTTATCGCCAGCTTGGACAGAAATCTCAAATCTCAGTCCTAAGTCTCTCCACACATAAATACATGAGCCACTCTGTACAGTTTGCCTATTCTTGCCTCACTTTGGACATAGTTAATGACATAATGCTAATTTTTGTTGATTGTTGTTTTGCATTTCGTAGCATAGTATTGTTTGGCTAGTTTCTTAGTGTTTCATAGTAGGAGAGTGAATCTTGTGATCCAAATACATTCCTCCTCATCTGAAACCTGACATTAACTATTGGGAGAGGCCATAATAAAAACTCAATGTGAGTTGTACCATTACAGCCTTGGTAATGGCTTTAGAGGGCTGAACACATTTAAATGACTGTATTCAAAGACAGCTAAAGCATCTGGTTTTGACAACAGAAATACTGGTTTAAAGCTTCACCTCCCTTTTCTTCAAAGTTTATGCCATTGTCATTAAAGTCAGCATCTTTTGCAAATGACAGTGAGGAGAAAGTGTATTGGGCTGGGGAATAGAGAGGAGGACAAAAAGGAGGAAATAGGACTTGGATTAATAAGCCAGGGGATGAATATTTAGGCAGAAGTGCTTAACTGGAACCAGGATCAAATAGTCACTGTGAAGAACTAATAAACATGTTAGCACTCACTGGTGAGGTGCTAAGGAAATTGTATGTTTGTTTTTGTGTCCATATGGGGGAAGAAATAAAAAACTAAATATTAGCTAACTAATTAATACTATCCTTAGGGAAAAAAAATTGTTCCTTTTGGTCATCTTATCAGGCAACAAAAATGTAGACTCCTAAGTTCATAGTCTGATAGGTACATCAATAAAAGAGCAAAAATTAAAGAAAAACTAATTTTACTCCAGACAGCCCTATTTATTTAAAGAAATGCATCTATTCAAAATTAGGTAATGATTTTATAGTGTTTATAAAGGGAGTCATGAACGTCCTTTAAGTTGTAAAATATATTGTGACTGGATTATTACTCTTACAATACTACAAGATATTAATGATTTCACAGCATATCATAAAAAGACTCAAATATTTTCATGGTTTTCAGTGATATGTGATTTCAGTTTTTTAGTGGGTTGAGATGTCATTTGGACCAAAAAGTATTTAGAAAATTCTTCTGTAGCCTCAACATATTTACCACCCCATACATGCAAATTTTTCTTTAAGTTACACATACTTACCCATTTGGAAAGCAGATGACATATTTATGTGCTTAGCTATGGATCCCTTTGCCTAACTTGAGAGATACAATTTTTAAAGTTTTTTTTCAAAGTGACAGGTTATTGGTGTGTTATAGGAAGAAACCAAAATATTACCCCAAAAATGTGATCTAAAAGCCTGGTGTTCTCTTCATTACGTTCCAGCTTTCCAAAGACTTCAGATCTTCTCTCTCTACAGACTTGGCAACATTTAATATGCAGTTCTTGGAACCATAAATTTGGTATCTGAGAAACATCTTTCTATAGCTTTCCCAGCAGGACTATTTTACTTAATGGCAGGTACAGCTCATATATAGAAAAATGTGTGAAAGTCTCTAACTGGGATCCTTTCTTAGCTGAAGACTTTGTTCTACAAATTACTCATGTTCAGATATTTGTCTAACCATATTCTATAGTACCTTTCAATCTTACTTTTGTATATGCAGCTATCTGTCTCTTCTGTTTCAAGACTGCATGACGAATGCTCTACTTAAACTCAAATCTGGAAATTGATTCACAGTATGTACAGGTACTGTCAAAGCAGAAGATATTCTTAAAGTGTCTGATCTTCCTAATTTGTTCTGCACAGCCAGTTTAAATACTTCTGAATATATAATCTGAAAGACTCGGTCTTGATGACTAATGAAACCTCGAGTAGGAGAAAAAAAAAGCCCTTAATGCATAAGAGTTCCCCAAGTAGTAACAAACAAACATAACGCAAGTCAGTTGTGATGGACTTGCTACTTCATTTGCTGATAACAACTAGAGCAAGACACTTCACTGAATGGTATAAAAAATTATACAATAAACAGTTCAGCAATAGCCTGCCATGAAGAAAAATGCTTTTTCTATCTCAGAAAGCAGAACTCTGAAAGACACAATGGCTAGATTGTAAGCATTTGCTGTTAGAATGCTGAATAACAATAGTACTCATAACAATAATAATAATATTCTTCAATCCCTGGTCATCTTAACTGGTTGTGCTTGCCCTCAGTGATACCTGACAACAAAGAGATACTTTATACAGGCAAATATTTTAAAGATAACACTTCCTCAACTCACAATTCACGCTTTGCCACTGTTCAACTTAGTGGTCCTTCAGCTTTCATGTTAGGTGAAGTACAGCTAACATGCTTTCCTAGGAATCATTTGCAGCTCTGTACATTTTATCCAGCTGATCTTTTCAGAAGAGCTCTTTTCAAAGCTCTGTTCATTCTCGTTGCCTCAACTGTATCTCAGTTTCAGAGAAACACAGGACCTTGCCTTTGGGGTAGCAGATTTTGCTGCCCTCTTATATTTAAGCTTTTTCATACTAGGAAGCCTTTCATAAAGAGAGAAACTCCTACTGCATTTTAGATTGCCCTGGGTCTTGGCCCATGTCCTTGTTCAAGCCCCAGCTAAAAGTGAATTCTTACAGCTGCTTTAAGTAATTGAGAATCAAAATTTAGAAGTGAAATGCTGATACCACCTTCCCCATTACAGCATTTAGCTGCTTCTGTCATGAAGCAATCAGCCGTGTATTGTAAGTGACTGTGTTGTGAGCCTCTCTGATCTAAACATGTGTTAGCTTAAAATACCAATTCAATTGCAATGCATTATGCTCTGCTCAGAAAACCCATCTGGCGCCAAAGGCTGCTGCCACAGGATGTGCTGCTGCTGCGAAGCCAAAGGACTGTTTCTGCCCTTGTTTGCACAGCTCTGCCTCTCAAGGAATGGCACTGAAGTGGCTGGAAGTGAAGCACTCCAGAGCAGGTGTGGAAATGAGTTAACCAGGTGTAGGGCTACATCATGCAAATTTTCCAGCTTGTTTTCCCCATTTTGCTGCTACACGCATTATCAAGGAAGTGAAAGAAAACCCCTCAGAAACAGAGAACCTTTGGATTTCTTTTTGAGTAAATGATTTTAACTCCATTTCTTTCCCACTGAATCACCATTCAAGATACTTTCAAGTACTTCTGAGCTGTCTCTTTATAACAGAACTGACTCCATAGGGGTGGAAAGTAAAATCACACTTCTTAAAGGAAATGCCAAGAAAAAAATATAAAATATTCATCTCCTAGCAGAATTTCTTTTTACTGCTAATTATTTTAGTGTCTACTGTGCTTGCAGGTGAAAATACATCACTGAAAACCTTTACATGAGAGTCCTGGTCTCATGGTGTGAGAGACATCTTCTGGGACTACCATGGGTCTGAAGAAAAGGCATGAGGAGCCATTTTCAGTTTTCTGTTGCCTTGGACTCATGTTGCACATTTTCTGCCTTCTGCTGAGCAAAACCAGCATAGAGCCCAGTTACTGAGGAAAGCAGTTCTGTTTTGAGCTATATTTAAGGATGGCAATCTGCTATGAATATACAGAGAGTAAATGCTACCATGTCACTTAGGGTCAGGATCAAGATCACCAGAGCTCAATTTTTTTATGGCTTTGGGGCATCTTACTTATTTAGCTTCATTACCAAGAGTGACTAACCTAGGAGCTCAAAATGAGCTCTGAATGCCTTTCTATGGCACAGGAGATCTATCTGTCTGTCTATCTATCTATCTATCTATCTATCTATCTATCTATCTATCTATCTATCTATCTATCTATCTATCCACCTTTCTGGTGATAATGGATCACTCAATGTGTTTATCCACAGAGCAGCAAGGACACTGTGAGAGCACCAGAGGCACTCATTAAATCCTGCAAAGAGCCTGAAGTTGCATAAGCTTTCAGAGGGCTTTGACAGGGGTGGCAGCAGATGGCTGAAGGAGGGGTACACCCCATCACTCACTGTCCCTGTGATGGGGACGACAGCACAGCTCACGAAGCAGCCCCTGAGCTCTGCAGATTTTAGTACAGCATACTGTACTAAAGAGATGGGGGTTAGTTTATATCATTTTGCAGACTGAGAACTGCTGCAATTTGGGAGATTTTCTGTGAGTCACTCTTGTCCCCACCGCTGGGGACACGGCAGCAGCCTTGCTCAGAGCGATACAGCAGCTGGCAGAAGGGGTTTGCTGCTGCTGATCTGTGCTACATGAACCCTGAAAGCCCTATGGTGCCAGGGCTCAGCACCTGCAGGATGCTCCCAGTCAGTCCCTGGGCTGCTCTCTGACCCCGCCATGGGGTTCCTGGGTCCTCCTGGTTTCTCTGGATAGGAGCTCCAGGGAAGTTGCAGCTGCCAGAGCTCCTGTAAGACTCTGTGACAATCCTAGATGACTGCTAGAGGATGACAGGGAGCGCTGCTTGTGGCTGTGCCAGAAAAAGTCACACCGAGGGAGGATTCAATTCGCGCTTTTGACTCAATTATGCGAGTGTGGAAGAATTCCTCTGCGTCTTGAAGTGTCCACAGGGTGGGAAAGAACACACAGTGTCTATTAGCTATAAGGGCCTGGGATCAATAGTAATTGAGTAACCTCATAGCACGGGGTTCTTCCTGCCCAGGCTATTTAACTCCCGAGAGCACACTGGCCACCCATGCGCAAATGATATGCTAAAAGCCCCACTCAAAACTAAAACTAGAAATTCTCTCTTCAGCAGTAACACAAAAGAAGCTAATGGTTTGTTTTTAAACTGCATTCATTATATACAGAGAACAGAATACAGTTTACCACTTTATTAACTGACATACTGTGAGAAATAACACCCACTGGAAAAGGAAAAATATTTTAAATTCATTTTCATTATAATTTAGTTAGGAAACCAAAAACTAATAAAACACATTTAATAGGTTTTTATCCCCATTAGGTTAGGTAGAATGTCACGCTTAACACAAAAGACAGTTACAGTAGTTTCACGAATATAAGCCGCACCATTTTAACTAAAATTTTGCTCCCACACCGGAAATGCGGCTTACATTCAGGGGCGG
>PYHW01009485.1:7543226-7577080 GCA_013186435.1 Turdus rufiventris
TGCGGCTTATATTCGTGAAACTACTGTACTTAATACCTTTTATGGTAAAACAACATTCCTATAAATCCCAGCAAGTAGATTTTGTTCATTAAAACAGTTCCACTCAGTTCAGTGAGGGGATGCCCACAGGGGTGAACCTCCTGTGCCTGACTGGACCTTTTGTTTGAGTCTCACTGTAACGCTGGTTATTCACTGATACTTGCAAAACTCTGAGCACAAAGCAAAAATACAATGGGTTTTTATATTTGCAGCTTGATGCTCACCTAACACACAGCTGAAAAATACTAATATGTATAAAACAAGTTACAGATATGAAATTCCATACAAATTTCATCATTTGTAGTATTTCAGATTAACAAACTAATATGCACTAATATGCACTAGCAATGAAAACAACAGAAAATTTCAGATCTCTGTTTTTGGTGTGAAGCTGGACATGCACTTTGGCTCTGTGACTGAAGATTTAAAGGTCACTGCACGATGAGGAATTCACATTAATTCTTATCTTTGAGGTATTGTGCAGTCTCTGGGCAAGACACAATCATGACTAAAATTTCTCACTGCTGTAATAGACACAGGAAAGCTTTTTCTGTGCCACACATCCATCAATTTTTTTCCCCATCCCTGAGCAAAACTACCAGGCATAAAAACACAGGAACCCAAAATGAAGCTGGAAATTTTTCCTTGGCAAGTTCACTTTTAGCACAACAAAAAGGGAGCAGAAGAATATGCCACCAACTTTCTGACATTCCCCAACAAATAAAATTCAGTGTGTAGGCAAGATATCACGCTTGCAGAAACTAAATGCACTACTTTGTGTCTCAGGCTGTCTTTACCACTTTGTATATATTAGCAGCTTTATGAAGGCACTGTTAAATTCAAAAACCTGTAGATAATATGAAAATAATTTTTATTGGGTTTGCTATTCCCTGCGGCAGTAAAGAATTTCTTTTCACAATACCTCCAGGCTCATAACACCCTTAAAACCTGGATCCATCAGAGGGAGCAGCTGATCTGCAGGAGAGGAGGGCTGCCCTGCAGAGGGATCTCAGAAGAGTGAGAGGAGTGATAAAAAGACTTACAAAGGAAAACTCTTGCATGTTCATATTATTTTGGGCAAGCAGTATTTCCAATATTGGAAATATTCCAATTTCCAGTATTGGAAATACTTTCACAAAGTGGACCAAGGCCACTGAAGGGTCATTGAAATAATAGGCTCCTAGAATGGTCCTGTCAGTCCATGCTCTTGTAAATGATCTCTCTCCATGTGCCTCTTAGGCCTCCTTTGAGTACTGAAAGCCACAATTAGGTCACCACAATCCTAATTCTTTTATCCTTTCTTTGTAGGAGAGGTTCTCCATCCCTCCGATCAACTTGATGGCCTCCTTTGGACTCATTCCAACAGGTCCATGTCCTTCCTGTGCTGTGGGCCCCAGATCTGGATGCAGCACTTCAGTTAGGGTCTCACCTGAGCAGAGCAGAGGGGCAGAATCCCTTCTCTTGCCTGGCTGGCAATCCCAGCATGGGATATGGTTGGTTTTCTGGGCTATGAGTGCACATGGCTGGGTCATATCCAGCCTCCCGCCCACCAGCACCCCCAGATCCTTCTTATCAGGGCTGCTCTGGATCTGTTCATCCCCAGCTCATGTTGGTACCGGGGGTTGCCTTGACCCGGGTGCAGCACTTGATCTTGTTAAACCTCATGAGATTTCCATGGCCCCACTTCTTGAGACTGTCCTGGTCCCTCTGGATGGCATCCTGCCCTTCAGGTGTAGCAACTGCACCACTCAGCTCAGTGTCATCTGCAAATCTGCTGAGGGTGCATGCAATCCCTTTTCTATGTCATCAATGAAGATACTAAATAAGACTGGTCCCAATATGGACCCCTGAGGAATCCCACTTGTCACCAATGTCCATCAGGATTGTGAGCCACTGACCACTACCCTCTGGATGTGACTGTCCAACCACTCCCTTGTGCATCTAGCAGTCTACTCACCAACTCCATCTCTTTTCAATTTAGAGAGAGGGATGTTGTGGGGAATCATGTCAAAGTCTTTGCAGAAGTCCAGGAATGTAACATCTGCAGCCCTTCCCTTGCCCACTCAGAGCCACAGTGTTAGGGGCTAGAGCACATGGTGCCTGAGCTGGGTTTGTGTAGCCCGAGGGAGGACTGGTAGAGAGGATTGTGAACCAAGAGAAGAGATTTAATTGCCATGTTCTCTTGCCTAAAAGGAGGAATACCCAAACCCCTCAAACTTAGAGGCACACAATGAGTCAGAACTGCAGCAAGGGAAAATCTGATTTGCTGTAGGAAAAGAGATTTTTTGCCAGGATTGTGAGCACTGGTACAGTTCACCTAGAGAGACTGTGGGCTCAGCAACCACAGAAGTGCACAAAACTCAGAGACTGAGGAATCTGATCAATTTTTGAACATGGTTGTGCTTCCAGAAGGGTTTGAGCCAGACGATTGATTGAGGATCCTTTGACCTCCCTTATTCTTTCATTCTGTGACAGGACACTCAATTGGTGTGAGCTGGAAATATCACCCCGAGGTGAGATCATCAGCTTGGTATTTGAACAAACTGCATCAAAAAGCCTTGAGAAACCAATCTTTATATTCCTATGCAAACCTAAGTTTATAAAACCACTTTTAATTCTTTTCTTTCAGACTGGCATAATACTTCTAAGGTATGACAAAATATATACCTACAGTTGTGTTCAAATATCCAAATATATGACAAGATTTTTCAAAATTTAGTGAAGGAGGCACCTACCTACTATCTTTGGAAAACAGATGATTTATTGAGACCTTCAACAGGTTTTTGAAGCTTAGCTAGAGACACCTCTATCTGCAAATGTAGCTAGAATAGCTAATGTGAGAGGAATAAGGACAAAAAGAGTAGCAGTAAAATGTATACTAAATCTGCTTAATACTGTTTCTAATGACCTTTTTCTATTAAAATTACATATGCAGATTTCACGCTGGTGTGTTATAAAGCCTTATTGCTATTCGCTCAGAATGACCTGAATAGTTTATTCATTTTGCTGTGATGTAATGAGTGGAAAAAAAAAGTTCAATGAGTGGCCAAGCTTCACAAATGATATTTTTTGCATCATAATGCAAACTCACATTTATATGTCTATATAGTGCTGTGTGATTCTTTGGTCTTTTTATAACCAGTTAATAGATAATAAACAAGGATAAAGATATCAGCATAAACTCATTAAAAAACAGAGTCACCAGAACATATTATTTATGAAAATTATTTGATGCAGTTCCCCTCATTACTAATGCTGCTAGAGGAATTAGGGTTATTTTACTGCAGTTAAGCAGAAAGAATAAAAATGCTCACTGGTCAGCTCTGATTGACTTTCAGGGGCTGAGGTACTGTAAAATTGGTTTGTTAAGAAGCAACACCTTAACTCTGCCAACTCATCTTCCTGACAATACCTGTGTACACTGCCTCTTGCTTTTACAAATTGTATTGATGCATCATATTTTTAGATAGATGAATGAACAGGAACAGGACCTCAGGAAACACAGGAAATAAGCACAGGACATAAAGCATTATAGGGTTACAGAAAGAACTGTAGGGTTACAGAAACATCCACGGTCTCATAATCACTCCCTGGACATGGGTGCTGAAAGAGAGGTGGTATTCAGAAAAGATGGACATAATGGCAAAAGCAGTGTGTGTGAATGGAATGACAGCAGGATGTTTCAAAAGTGTTCCCTGATAAAATAGATTCTGTTTGCATACAAAATCACTTTGGGGAAAGATAGTGGGTAGTTGTTAGAGTCTGCTGTAGAATTCCAGAGTTAAATTTGGATATGGATTGAGATGTTCAAGCCATTATTACAGGGAGAAATTCTGCACAGAATTGTCTCATTATGGCAGCCTCTGATTTGTCAGATATGGGCTGGAGAACAAGTGTTGCTGAAGGCAGCCCAGATATTCCAGAGTGTGACAACTGACAGCTTTTCTGAGAGAAGCAGAGGATTCTTTCTAAACTTAGTTATGGAAAGTATAGAGGTTGTTACAGGACATCTAATTGTAGCAGAATAGCACTGAATCACATAAATGTTGGTTTAATTTATATAGAATGGAGGGATAAACAAAAATAGATCTTTCAGTATACCTAACAGAATTTTAGAGAAATGAGTGAAGGCAGCAGAAGTTAATTGTTCTGTTCCCCACTTCTCTGTGGGGGAGACTTAGATTTTCTTTGAGGCAAAGCACAGAAGGATTTCTGGAGCTTTTGAACACTGAAACCCATCAACTTCCAGGAAAAAAAAAGCCTCAAAACCTACCTCAGAAATGGTTCTTTGATGAAAATGAAGAAAAGAATGATGAGCAATAAAGGTTGTGCTTTATAGGACAATTTTCCAAAAGGGCTCTTGAAATAAGAGCTCAAAGACAGAGCCAGCCAATAGAAAACAAGAACAGAAAGGAAATCTGTATTAGTGTAGATGGAAGCAAAACTGGAAGTTCCTTGTTTTCAGCCATTGCAACCAAACCCTCTCTGTCTCAGGATTCAAAATAAGCCAATGTGTGAAATCCTGCTGCTGGTGAGGAGCATCTCAAGTATCCCCACTCACAATTGGTGCCCTGTAACTGCAAAGGAGGCATTTCACACATCCCTGGCTGAAGCAGGACTACAATGCAGGCTTTAACATAGAGCTTTAAAGCAATAACTAACTGAAAACAAAGGTAAATCTAGAACCACAGGATGGCTTGGGTTGGAAGGGACCTTAGATGTCATCTAGCTGCTAATCTCTGCCATGGGCAGGGACAACTTTCAGGAACATCAGATTCCTCCAAGTCCTGTCCAAGCTGGCCTTGAAACAGGAAAGAGTATGAAAAAGAATGGATACATGAAAAATGAAATCGATCATAAGAGAGCTACAGAGTTTAGACTAGCTCTATATCTTTCTTTTATAACGCCTTTCTCAACAAGTAAAATGTGGCAGATCTAATCTATCAAATGACAGAATGGTGAACACAATGCTAATGGGAAAGTGCTGGTGACGCTTGAGAGGTTAGGGAATAGTAGAAGAGAAATAAGGCAGGTAAAGGAGCTAATTAAAGATACTGCAGATTATGTTGAGATGCTAATAAAGAACCCTTGGGGTGGAGTAGAGTTACTCTTACCATTTTAATACTGATTACACTTGGAACCAATCTTGTCTGAATACTTTTAATGACCTTTGTTTAAAACATAATTTACTAGTGAGTGTTTGGGAGATATTGTCAGTGTAGGAAAGGAGAGTGATATATGGAAAAATCAGGGCCACCTTGCAGGTTGGAAAAGTAGAAAAGAGATGAAATTTCATTGCATGCATTTAGTTGCTAATACATTTTTTGGTGTAATTGAAGTCTCATCAGAATGACATGACACCAGAAGAGCCTGTGGGTTTTAAAAGATCATGAAATAACTAGAATTAACTAGTCCAACACCTGAGTGAACAGGGAATTGCAACCCTAGATCATACCTAGTGAGATATTACCATGAGAAATATAGGGGCTCTGGATAAATGTCATCTGGAGTCTTATGTGCAGTCGTGGTCATCTGTATATACCAAAGATGAATTCAGACTGGGACCAAGGAAGAAAAAGTCTATGAAGAAAATTCAGAACCTCTCATGAGATGAGAGAATGCACAGCAAGAGGAATGATGGCACTTGTCCATCAAAGTATCTCTTATTCCGTAATTCCATTTGTCACTCACAACAGTCCCACTGGGCAAGGGAAAGCTGTGCAATTCCTTGTCTGGAAGGATGCATATTTGGGATGACTAGTGGCTGGCCGGTATGTAATAAAAAAGATATTAGCTGAAGTCAGACTGCTTTTCCTTATAGTGGAGGCTCTCAATTTTTTCTTTTTTAATTATAATTATTTTTATTTTTTCTTTGCATTGACTGTTTTTTACAACATTTAAGAAAACATAATGATCTTTGGGATGTTGGTTTTTTTCTTATACTTGATCAGAAGTTCTTAAAAGCAGGACAGGACAGAAATGGGCTGTATAATTGTACAAACCCCATTTCCTTAGGGAACAAGTCTAAAATGAGGATGGCACAAAAGTAAATATGGACAGACTGCTCATAAAATTAAAAAGCCAGGACAGGCATCAGCAAGTCTCCACCAATCAGAGAATTAAGCTTTCAACTGGTATATTAGATATTAAGGGTATAACTAGTTTTAAGACTGTAATCAGGTTATGAAATTAATGTGACATGATTGCCTTCAGGAAGTCCTCTCCTGGACTATCAGAAACAAGGGTATGCTAATATGATGGCTCTATCTTAATGAGAAAAAAGTAACATTTTTAAAATTTGCAAAAGCACCTGCGGATCAATTTAAGAATCATTTCCAGAAAACACATTTTACTCCCTAGTATATCATACTTGTTGATCCTTGTCACTGGAAATCTGTTTTGCCAAGTATCAAGCAGAATTGTTAACTACAGGTTGCTCTGCTTCAGTTTCTCTGTGGAAAGGTTGGGTGCTGGACTGCAGTGGCGCAGAACCTTGACAACACAGAGAAAAGTAATGGCAACTTGCCCGGAACTCAAGTGCTGCACCTGATTTTCATACAAATATACACTGAATTGTATAAAATATTGCATCAGCATTCTTTTAATGTATTTTATTTATGTATGTATTTATTTATTTATATGGCATTGCAAATGTAAGCAGCATTTTATGGAGCAATCCAAAATTATTGTGAAGGTAACAAAAAAGAAAAGTTGTGACAAAGCATAACATTGTCCACACACACACAAAAAAATTGTAGTCTTAAATGATTTTCTGTTTACTGTGCTGATATGAAAAGAGTCTGAATTCCTGATGCACAATTCCTGAGCTTTGCCAGATTTTTAAAATCAACTAGTTAACAACATAATTTGCTTCTGCCAGATAAAGTTAGAACCTCTCACCCATGTCATTAACTGTTATCAAGTCTCTGAGCTTCTTCAGCTCAGGCAGGAGCAGCAATTTGTGTGGAGTAGGACTGGAGAATGGTGCTTGGTGGCTCTGTAAACTTTTGTACACTGGCTGTAGTGTCACTACATGAGCACTGTAGGGTTTCCATCAGAGTTGGTAAAAAATGGGAACATTTTTGGCCAGGGAGATTTCCTGGAAGTGAACTTTCAGCAGAATCCAGTAGCTCTGTGCTGTGTGGTGACTTCAATGAAACCTGATGAATTTATAAACTGGTCTGAACTTTTCATTTTGCTTCTGGCACTACTGTCAGTCCCCATTAAGAAATGCAGCTTTATATGACATAAACTTTGATTAGACTTTGATTAAACTTTGATAGAGACTTTGATTAATAGCACTGTATGGAGAAGCCAGAACAAACCTCCCAGGGGCTGATGAAGAAAAAATTGTCAGTACAGTAAACAGGAATGAGAAGCTAATCTATAATTTAAGCAATGTGTTAATTAATACAGTATAAATAATGAAATCTGTGGTAAGTCCAGGGAGTCATCTTGTCTATCTGCTCATCTAGGTGCAGTTAGAACACCACACCCTTGAATAGGAAAGTAGTATCTGTGTGATAACTGATGGGAGTCTCTCCTGTTCAGCAGGATTTTTTTTTTTTGCTTGCTGAAGTTAACTCATTTTAAGATGAGAAGCCTTTCTAAAATCAAATGGCATAGTGGGAAAACCAAAGTAAGTAGAGTGCCAAGGCATGACTGCTACTCTGTGGGCAGGACTACCAAGATGAAGTGCCACATTAAGGGACAACCCTGACCTTCCTTAATCTACCCTGCTGCTTTGTCCTCCTTTACCTCTCCAGTGCTGGCATTACCCATTGTGATGCCCCCTGTCCCAGGCAGCTTGGCTGTGCTCAGAGCAAAGGCAGGAGAAACAGACTCCTGTGAGGAAAAGAAGAAGGAATTACTTATTTCAAGGCACATCACTCAGTCTTCTAGACAGCAGATATTTCTTCAGACTCAAAGGAATCACCAGAGTGGAAAAGGTGGAGGTAACAAGGGCATTAGCACAGCTCCAGTCTAGTCCACTGTCAAACTGAAGTTGTTTGTCTTCTTGAGAAATTACACCTAGAAATCATCAGCTTTCCCCACAAGCAACTGGAGTCCTTCCACTCAGGTGAGACCTGGCTGCTGGTTGTAGGCAGAGTAAGAATGAACACTGCCTCTAAATGTGCCAGTTTTGATGAAATCTTAAAGAAGAATCAGATTTTTAGATAATAATTTAGCTATTGTTTTACTGTTACTTGGATATCTCTGGATGAGGATGCAGAAGAGGGACAAGGACTCCATAAGGACTGTGGATGGCCTCGAACACAAGCCTTACTCTGCTGCAGGGTCACAATATGGGGGTACACAATCCTTGCTAGAAGTTTGGGGAGCCCAGGCAATTGCTAAAGGATCCTTGTGGTGCATCCTCTGGGCTTTTTAAGTGTTCTTTACTGCAGTGCACAGGAGATTGAGATGGAAGGTTTTGCAGATATTGCGCAATATTTTTCATGATCCCCATCAAGATGCATGTACATCTGCATGTATTTCTTCCCTTAATTAGCAGGGCTTAGTTACTGAAATAAGAAATAGTCTGAACCAAGCCAACACCCACTACAAAACCTGGAATCTTCAGTAACGCTGACAGCATTCTCCTGTTGGGAATAATGCTATTTTGTTGCATTTGGAACTGAAAATATAGAATTTCATAAACAAAAATACTTAAAAGTTTTTCTTGCAGTAATTAATGGGTTAATATTAGAAATACCCTGGTTACAGACCATTCATTCCCCATGCCAAATTTGTGGTTTGTGAAAGCCATATACTTTTAAGAACATGGACCAGCGATGTCACTTAACAGCTCTCATAATAACTTTGCCTCTGGGACCGAGAACTAAAAAGAGCAACAATAAAAAACATGTAACATTCCCTAAATAAAGAAAATCAATCAAACACCCTGTTTATTGATCCATGTTGGAAATCTCTCTAACAGGCTCAGTGAGTGGACAGCTAGCTGAAGCAGATATCTTATGGCTGGGCCTTTTGAAATACCCATTTGTAGCATGATACCACTGAGATAAATTATGCTCTTCTTATGCAGCCTCACAGCTAATCCACCATCCTATGGTGCAATGCATTATCCTTATAATTTCTTTAAGAAAGGAGTGAAAACAGAGAAAGGATTTTCACAGCTGGCAAGATGCTAAAACATACTCGCTTTTATCATGAGAGTATAATGGTACTACTGTTTAAGAAAATGCTGCCACCTTGTTTATTTTCTTAGTTTTTTTTAATGGATCCCTTTCTCTGGGGAAGTTGGAAAAAATGGGGAAAGAGAGCATAAGTAAATACCTTCAACTTTCTCAGCTGAAATCCATAATTATGGTTTTATTACTTTCTGGTTTCTGATATACAGGTTTCACAGAGCAGATTGCAGGCTGCAGGAACCATTTTTGCCTTTTAAATTGAAGTATTTCAGGTCTTCTCTAATTAACAACCACTTGCAGAGTGTATCACAAGCTTAGTGCCTACTCACCAGGCTCATTTCTCAGAGACAGATCTGTTATTGCACTAAAACGAGGACAAGAGGCATTCTGTATTAATAGTTTATGAAGACAGCTCAATTACAGCTGACCATACGGTATTCTATGTTCTTCTCCTAAGTCTTTCTCTGGACTCGTTTATCTGGGTAGACAAATCTTGAAGTGATAATACCTTCACCACAAGAGTTTGAATTTGTTGGTGTGGGGCCTCATCATTTTGAGAAATAGCAGGAAGCGCATAGGCAAACTTCCTTGTACAGAGCACCCACTAATAAAAATAGGAACTTTGGTTTTCTTTTCCCATTAAGGTGGCAGAGTTTTAGATCAAGTGAAATAAAAACGCAGGAAGAAGTGCTGCTCTATATTACATGACAGTTCAGAGCTCTGTAAAGGCAAAGTCTCTGATTTATCCACAGGAAACTGCCCAGGATCAAGATCTTCACACAGTAACCCACTTTGTGCCCAGTGCTTTTTTACCCAATCAGACTCACTGCATATTACTCATAATAAGCTAAGCAGACCTAACATTTTCTTGGAGAAAGGTGCAGTCACATTTTCTTCTTGTACAGTGGTAAGGACATGAGCTGCTCCTTAAAAGCAAATGACAAAAATTCTGCATTTCTTTCTTCCCTCTGTCCTTCTGATTCTCCCCTCCTCCCTTCACTCCTCACTGCCTCATGGTATTTTTGTCACCTTCTGGATCCCAAGTTCTCATTCACTTCATTACCTTGCTAAAATATTCTGTCCAGGTGCAGCCATAAGGCAAAACAATGGCACAATACGAAAGGACAGCTGTCAAGTAGCCAAAAGCAGCATGAAAAAAGCAATAATGAATGAGATATTCTAATATCTGTATCACCAACTGACAAAGCCATAAAGCAGGACATATTCATGCATGTACCATTTCAAAGCAGTAACCACACTTGCTGAAAGTATCAACGTTAGAAGGAAACCCAGAGTGTGCAGGAATGAGTACTGCTGGAGAGATGATTTGTATTATTTCAGGTAGCCACGGCCAAGAACTGATGGGCATAAACATTGGCATTTTCCTCACAGAACTGCTGTTATCTCCTGTGCTGTCTCCTGTTCTGCATAATGCCATATGAACCTCATTACTGCAGTTTGCAGGGTTTTGAACATTCACAGAAAAAAAGCATAGAGAGAAGAGTAATAGTTTGATTGATGCAATTTTCACATTGGCCCAGTGGATAATCAGAAGAGCTCTTCTATTACAAGGACATGCAGAAAGCAAAACATTATAAATCCTACACAAAACTCAGGGCCATTAAGAAAGGCTAAAACCCCCTCTAATAACACAGGCTTTCTTGACAGAGTTATTGTTAACAGCTAAATAGCAGCTAGCAGGTAAGATCTGCTCTTATGCCAGGACTACAAGGCACACTGCAGTCTGACGAAGGATAAATATGTAGGTGTGGAAATTACATCTTCCAAAAATTATAAAAAATAAATAGATTAAATGAGCCCCTACCTTGGAGAGCCTGGAGTGTACGAGTCTGTACAACAATACAGAGTTGCAGGACCAGCTGTGGTGCACTTTCCAGAAAGGTGGCTAGCAAATGCAGCATACTCACATCTGCATACTCATACACCATTTTCCAATAAAACCGCCATCTGTCATTCTCTCCACTCTGTCGACTCCGGATACCCAAGTACATTGTGTGAAAATACCTGGAAATGAAAGAGAGCGGTTACAGAAGCGCAGAATGACATTTCACAGGTTGTACTTCTGCCTGCAAATAACATATTGTTCAATGTACTTCAAAATAATGAGCATTTATTTGAAAAGATTGTTGTATTTATAATAGTTGATGTGATAAGAGTAAAAAACTGAAGACAAGACTAGCCTTTATGAGGCAATTGAAAAAGCTTGGCATTGTCTTGTTTGTTAAATAGTATTTCTGTCAAGGACCTAATTTTCTAATTTGAAATATATGGGTGATATCTTGCTTATATGGCCTTCCTCAGAGGTCTTGAAAATAATGAGGAACAAAACTGACTCTTTAATGAGAACCTGCAAAGAACTAATCTCCTTCTGCATGGCTCTATTAGGACTTGGAGCACCACCTGCACTGCAAGTCTGAAGTGGCCTTAGCCTGTAGTTCTACTATGGCTGAGATGATTGTCCTGCTTTTCCACCCATCCAATGCACTGAATATTTCAGATACTGCCAAATATATAGTGTTTTTTTCCCTCATAGTTTGATTATTTTAGTTGGAGAGAAGATGTAGCTGCAAGCTCCTATTTTAGGAGGCGTGGAGATCTGGCTGTGGGTTCCCTTGGAGATCAGAAATGACTCACTAGGGTAGCTCCCATGCAGCAGTAGCAGTAAGAAGCAGCAGGAGCCAGGAACTCAGCAGGCTGCTACTGCTCCCTGTAGTAACCTGCAGATAAAGGGAGCAATAGCCAAAGCCCATCAGCTCTCATGGCCTCCGCAATCAGCAGGAAAAACACCTGGCAACCAGCTCAATTAAGTAGATTTTGGTGGGTGCAGGAGTAATGAGTGGTTTTAGGAAGCAAGGGATGTCTTCTGAAGGCTAGTGCTCAGATGCTGCGATGCCTGTGGTGGCCCTTATAGAGCTTGCAGCAGCCTCCCATGACACACCAGAGTCACAGCAGAGTTTTCACTCTGAGCGGCCTTTGATCCGCTCTGTAATTTTGATCTGATCTCAGTTATTCTGTGTCAGAAAAGCCCCCACCTTGTTCCTACAATTTTAGTTCCAAACTAATTAACGCTGCCTAAAAAAATTCCCCAGTCTCACTTAATGAAAAATTTTGAAAATTAAGGTGTTGTCTTGCATCAGGGTGCCTTGTGTCCTACTGCAGCAGCCTGGTGGGCTACTAACTGATGTGGATCTTTGTTTCCCTTTTTCTTGAGGTATCTTTAATATCCTGTTCCTGACAGTATTTTCTTATGATATGTTTCGTATTTTTTCACAGCAATTTTTAAAGTGGGATCTTATTTTATAATTAGAAAAAGTTTAGTAAATTTTAACTACTTTCAATATGAACTTTTTTAATTAGTTAAGATAAAGAATTTCAGTATTTCTTCTTTGCACAAGTCTTAAAACCATTTCATAACTGGTGGAGCATGGTGAGTTGTGAAAACTCTTTACAAAGGTTGCATGCAACCTTTAATCTCTACTCTGCTCAGATGTAATTCTGCAGGTAACTCTTATGCTGATGAGAAGACTTTTGGCTTCTGACTGGCAAGGAGCCCAAGACTCGGTTGCCTCCTTGAAGAATGACCCAATGCACCCTTCTACCCAATGCACACTCTACTGCAGAGCAGCAGTTTTAATTCAGGAATTTTCACCAGACAAAACCAGAGAGTAGCACAGAGAAACAGCTGAGAGGGCAGATCTGAGCCTGCAGCATTTCTCTTGACAGTGCACATCACAGCAATATAAAAAGCAAACACATTAAACTCACATTTAAATTAAAATCACACCAGGTGGCTTTGAATTTTATCAAAGTCCCATGTGGGAGTGAAGCAGCAATAAGCTGCTCAGAGATTGAGACCACAGAGGTACAGTAAACAAGACACCAACTGTAACTCTCATGCAAAACACTGAGCAGGTCTAGATGGGTCAGAATGTGATGGGATAACTGGGGCTCTCTGCTGTCTTTGGGGTTAGGTAAAGTGAAATGGCCTGCTGCCCAGATCTGAAAGCCACTGAGCTGGAAAGGCATCTCTTGCTGCACAGTTCTGTTAATGGGGTCCATTGGACCCACAGGTTCTCAGTCACAATCCATTTAATTGTTCCTAGACCTCTCATTAAAGTCCAGCAGCACAACAGGGGTGGGTAAGGCTTGTATTTCCTTCTGCACTTTATTGTTTGGGTGGGGTTTGTTCGTCCTGCCTAACATGTCCTCCTAAGGGGCACATCTTGGAATATTGCACATAGTGGGAGCAGACAGCACCTTCAGCATCCTTCTTTTTAAGATATCACTAACCCTTGCTATAAATTCCTAAAGGAGCTGTGGCTGCTGAAAGTTGTGCCAGGAGGCTCTAGTTCTGCCAGTGGAGCCATCTGCAACTTCAGTTCTACAGCATTTGTACAAAAAACCACTTTTCCTATTACAAAAATGACATACTGTGGCAGGTGAGGACCCCTAGGGTTCTTTACTTGCTCTGCAGAGTGGTTGTGCATGGCAAATATGTTGTGATTAATGAACCCGTATGGAAATATTTCCTCTCCCATTGCACTTTATTGTGAAACACTGGCAGTGAGTTATTGGGGACTGGGGAATCATTGCTCTTTGTCTACTTAGCTATCTGCAATTTAAACACAAGACATGGAGGAGGAAGATACTTTCTGTTTTACACACTGGGGACCAAATTTCAGCTAAGGGCGGTATTTTTTTTCTGTCCTTTCAAGTTTGGCCAAATTAATTGCAGACTGAAATGAACATTTATACACATAATTACTGTCACTGATTTATAGGCACAATCAAGGTGATTAGACAGCTAAACATTCTGATTTGCATCCACAATTAATTGCACCAGCAATTGATGTTGGGTGTGCAAATTAGCAGTTATTAAAATAAAAAGATGGTCTCATAAAATTATTCATATATCAAAGACACTTTTTTCTGATAGTGAAATGTAGAAGAAAAAAAATGGGAGAAAGTGCTTTGTTGTAGTGGCTTCCAAATATAGCCTAACACTGCAGTAATGACACATTCCATTTTATATATATATGCATTATGTAATTCCACTTCAGACACCCTCACTGGAGGCCTATTGTCAGCAAATGTCATACAGGCACAGTCAGAGGTAGTTCCTGATTTAAAGGGTTTTTATATTTTGGTGTTCTGGTATTGTTTTGGTGGAAATTCACATTTTTATGTGAGTCCAGGTTGTGACTCTTATATACAGTAATTCCAGAAAGATACATGAAAAGGTAGTATAGAGTTCTGCACTGCAAAATGTCTTAGGTAAATTGATGTCAATTAACCTGAAAGAGCAGATGTGAATGTTATTATTTTGGTTGTGATTGCATTCAGTCAACTACAGTGTTCTGCTAGTGCTTTACAAATATACAAAAACTGCCTATTCATGTTCCCAAAGAGCATTTAATTGATATGAAAAGAGATGAAAAGGAGTGAAGAATTGAGAGTTAGAGCACCTGACAAAAAAGGAAAAAGAAGCAGAAATGGGAAGTGTGGTAACAATACTGCCATCTAGTAAAGTGACTATTTTGTCTAATAAATCAAGTTCATCTTAAAGTTTCTTTTTCCATTAGAAAAATAAAACCAAACAAAACCCCACCACTCCACAAAAAGACCATACAATTTCATAGCTCTCTTGTTTGTGGAGGAAAAACTTGGATGTAACGGAGTTTCTTAGAGATTTTGCAGTTAGAAGATTATGAAACCTCTCCTGTGAAGTCAGACTGAGAGAGCTGAGGTTGTCCAGCCTGGGGAAGAGAAGGCTCCAGGGAGATCTTACTGTGACCTTCCAGTACCTGAAGGAGGCTGAAGGTTATGGCTTCGAACTGAAAGAGGGTAGGATTTAATTAGGTATAAGGAAGAAATTATTCATTGTAAAGGTGGTGAGACAATGGAAGAGGTTGCCCAGAGAAGTTGTCAATGCCCCATCCCTGAAAGTATTCAAGGTCAGACTGGATGGGGCTTTTAGCAACCTGGTCTAGTGGAAACTGTCCCTGCCCATGGCAGGGAATTGGAACTGGATGATCTTCCAAGTCCCTCCCAACCCAAACTATTCTTTCAGTCTGTTATTCTATGAAATGTATTATGAAAAAGCAATATCAAAACATTTTTATTTTGGAATTACTGTTTTATTCTCTCTCTCTCTCTCTTTTTTTAAATTTAATTTAACTTTATTTTATTTAAAGACAGACCACTGCCTGGGTTGTCAATGCTGATTTAATGAAGCTTATATTCAGAATTAATACAATGGAGTGAGAAGCACTATATCACTGATAATCAGATGGCAACATATATATTGTTATTTGAGTCTGAATGCCTTAACCTTTAAAGGAAGTAGAGAATTTTTCAGCATTTAATTGTTTTAATTTATTTCAGTGCATCAGACTGCACAGCATACAGACCATTGATAAAGTATAACCCCGAAGGATGTGAATCTGAGACAAGTGACATTCTTTTTCCACTATATTAATGAGGGAAGGCAGAAAGTAAAAAACAAACAGAAAACTAGGCTACTCCATGTGCTGTCCACAACAGGTGTCCAAGATGGAAAACAAATAGAAATAAAAAATTGCCTACATTTGTATTTGGGAAAAAATGTGTTCTGCTTCTAGGTAAAGAGACATTCATTCTGATAAGACAGTCGCTCTCCAGTATTTCCAAAATCAAGAGCCCAGATTTTGCTCCAGGTTCACATACCAATCTTGAGGATGGTCAGCATAGACTGAAATAACTACATTTGAAATAATTCTGGTAACAATTCAGTTACATGAGTAAAGCATGACCACTTTTGCATTTAATTGAGTTGAGGTAGTGTAATTAAACTACAATACCAAATATTTATAAGAGTGCTTTCTATGTTTAAAGTGCTGTACAACCACTGCTTGATTAACTAGGATGAATGAAAATAATCTTACAGAGTTTGCTCCTCAGGAGCTGGCAGCTGACCAACCTAATACCTGCAGGTATTCTGCAGGAGCAAGGTATAACTTTGAGTCAGCACACTCAAATCCAGCTGATATTTCAGAAGCTCATGACTGGGAGGATATGCCTTCTTAATGTGTGAAGAAAATTCTAACTCCTTTTTCCTCCCTTATTCTTACAAATTTCTCCCCAGATCTTGCTCCAGTACAAGGCAGGCAAGGAGGCCCCCAGAACATCTACCAAGCAGGAGAGAATTCCTTAATGATTGTTCTGGAAGAGTGTTTAGGTGCCACTGGCACCTGTGCTAAGGATTTCCAACCTGCCTACAAAGGATTTGCAACCTGACTACAATTCATCTACTCTTTTATAAAAAAGACCTTTGGTGAATATCCTGGTATCATTGAAACTGAAGATGCTTTTTGCAGTGATTTAACAGAACTTGAGTTTCACCCCAGTTTGCTTCATCGTATCTGGTGTTGTTTACGCCCATTGGTTCTAAGAACTTATCTCAGAAGCTGCCCCATTATGCTTCACAGGCACCATTTTTTTTCATACAGATAGCTGAGGCTTATTAAGTGGAAAAGAGAAGCCAAACCCTTGCTAATGGTGGACATGTTCCCAAGCATGTGGGACTTGGCTGTTCTTGCTGCACATTCTTCAGCTCAGTCATTGTCTTCCAGTCTTCTGAGCTCCTCTGGGATTCTCACCCTAAAGTATGCTATTTGCTTTTACCTCCTTTCTTCCATTCCCACAACTTTTGCAAATCTTTAGCTACAAATTTAGATTTTCAAGATTTGGAAAAGTTTGGAAAAGTTTGTCTGGTGTTCATTTAGACAGTGTGCACAACAAGTAAGTGCATATGCAAGTGCAGAGCCATATGTGAGTCCAGCCTGACTATGGCTCTGAGCACTTGCTACAGATTTTCACCATAATGAAATTATTCATCTGATGATAATATATACAGCTCTAGAAAAAAGCTTTCAGTTTAGAAGTGTCAAAGACTACATTGTTACCATGTGCTTTATCTAAGAAGTCCTTAGGATGATACACATGAATGAGAGACCATTTGCGTTCTTTGGAAAAATGAAATTATTCTGATTTCATGCCTCATGTAGTCCATTTTATTGCAATTGCCTAAGTCTGTAGAGGAGGCCTGCTTATGTTGCATAATCTAGTGAAGCACTTCTGAGAAGACCAAAAGTCATTAATGGCTAGCTGGAGCAGTCCTAGACATTTATTCTGATGCCTAATTTGTCCCTACATCAAACACTATATTAAACAATTTAGCCATACCATAAACAGTTGTTCTTTCTGTGTTTGAGGTGTAGAGGATGAAAATCACTACTGCAGAGCTAAAAATCAGTAGAATAAACAGTAATTCGGATAAGTGGTATTTTCTTCTGTTGCTTAGTTACCAGAGAAAACTTAACTGTGTTTGTATCTCAACAGCATTTGCCATGTTAAATAACAACAGATTGTTCTATTTTGCTTCTTATGTGCTTTTTTATTAGGTGTGCCTGAACACTTAAATAAAAAAGTTTCTTTAGAAGGAATACTTACTGCCTTAGCAGTACATGCTAATGCTTATTCTTTTTGCTCTGAAGAAATGAACAAATCCCTTCAGTTTTAATCCCTTATTCTAGGAAAGAAAAAATAGCCAACATTTAATTTTCCAATCAAATTAGTTTTGATGGGACCATTAAGGTTTAATGTGCAAAAGGAAACTGAAATGCATTCTGGAGCACAGCAGTGACCAAAACTTGTCCAACTAAGCATGCTTCTGGCAATTTACTGCAGTCAAAACTCTGGACTTAATTTACTTTAAATTATGAGTGCAGCATCCTCATCTGTGTCACTGAGATGAGATCCATGTGAGGACAGATCCCATTGGGGAATATTTCATCATAAGAGCCATTAAAAGGCTGATTTCCAGAATATGCATACCCTACAAAGATAAAGAACAAAACCCAACTTCTTGTATTTAATTTTATTTTGCAGTATTTAAGATACCAGAAAAATAACTGCTTTACTTCCTATAGCATAAAGCAAGGCACTTTATGAGCATTAAAAAATGATTACATCTGTTTCATTATGACCCATAAAGCATCCCCCAGCATCTTCTGTGACTGGATGATCCTTCTCAAATGGCCATGGAGTCATATTACAGCAGCATTTTATGGTCATCTAAAATTTTATGGCCATCTGAATTTAGCTACTTTGTGAATTCCCCAACTGTAACCAGTCACACCCAGCACTTTCCTTCCTTTCCTGACATATTCAAGCTGCAGACCTCCAGTTTGTGAACTGGTGGTGGAGGGACGTGGCAAGACTAAGTTGGACTGGGTCCAGGTTTAATGAGGAGGAGGCAGGGTGGTCTAAAGAAATCTCTGATGCAGCCTGCTGCCATACTAACTGTCCTCACCCCTGGGGTACAGCTGCTCAGCCCCACTGCTCAGCCCACGGCATTCAACCATGTGTGACGTGGGGCAACAAATCTCCAGGAAACAATTCTCCTTGTATTAGAATGAGGTGCAGCCTGGATGCTTGCACTGAGCAGCATGGATGCTGGGCTGTCCTCTACCAGTAACCCTTTACAGCAATTTCCTTTTCTCTCTACCCTGCAGGTCCAGATGAGACAGGCAACAGCCCCTCTGCCTCTGCACACAGGGAGGTTATACCCCCAGAGCATGCCTGGCACATGCTGCCAGATCAGACAGAAGTACCCCTGCACATTTGCTGTTTAGTTTACTCATCTCCTTGCTTCTCCTCTCAAAACTGGGATATTCCCAGGATGCACTTGCCCCCCAGGGCTCCCTGTCAGCCTGGAGGCTCTGTTGCATCCCAATCAGCCTGTGAAGTTCTGTGCTGCCAAGGCTGCCCCTGCCATGCCTGTGGTGCTCATCCCTGGCTCAGCTTTCCCCTTGTACAGTGCTGGGGACCAAGGGTAGGGAGCAGATGAAGCTTGGTGGCCATGAACCCATAGGACAGGCAGCTGATGGTGCCACTGCCGGTGATAGAGGTGGCATAACTTTGTCAGGAAGTATGACACAGCCACTGGCCACAGCTCCTCTATCAGCTGCCCAGATACTTCTCAGGAGTAAACATCAGTGCATTCTTTGCACTATCAGCTATGGGTTAGAATTGAAAAGGAGAATGCAAAGTGAAATAATTTTTAAAAATCTGCTGCAGACATGTATAGCTTTGTTTTTCACAGTTTCTTCACCAGGCATTGCCACTGGTGCTGCATAAGGGCTGCCTTTCCTGTTACAATTGTGGGACAAGGCCATTTAGACACGTTCAGCAGCACAACTAAGACGTTTTACTGCACTGTAATTTCCTACATGGCATGGCACACCTGTGTGATCTTTAACTACAGGCACTGCTTCATCAAAAGCTGATGAAATCACTTTGGGCCTCAGAGGTTTTCAGAGGCTCCTTTGGTTTCCACTTAGGGGAAACACTGGAGTTTCTTATATAATGTCAAGGCTGCAGCCCTGGAAGTGATGCCCATGTGAGATCAGACCCCTAAGGGCAAGCAGCTTCCTGAGAGATTAGATATCTGCCCTGCTTTGTGTCCTCTGAGAAACTGAAGGCTTTCCTGCTTTTTTGAAAGGGTCCTTATGGGCTTCCTGAAGCAATACTCCCCTGAAGCTGTTAGAAAAACATGGCTCTGATGGTAAATGCCAGGGGACTCTAAAGAGATCAGTTGAAATCCTGATTCACAGCCTGCTCTGAGACTGTGTGCTTTTGGTTTCCTCCCTGCAGCCTTACATGGTTTTAGGGGTGGCCAAGTGGAAGGCTGTATCTGTCCTATGCAGAAGACCTGGGATTCCCAATCAATAGTGATTTACAATGACTTTCTTCTCTTCTCCTCCCTTCCTCCCCATGTCATATTTTTCATTTGCTTCTAAGCCTGTCTGCCTGTTAGTCACCCTAAAGCACCCTGAGAAGTGAATCCTTGTTTGCCTCTGTCTCAGTTTGGAGATATCAAGAAGAATCAGGGATCAGAAAAGCACAGAATCCCCCAAGGAGCTCCAGGAACTCCCTGGAAAGGCAATTAGTCATGGCCAAGGATCTGTACCATGCAGCTGTCACAGGAATATAATCATTATCATAGGCATCCTCACTTCACCAGCCCCTGGGGCTGCAGCAGGAATTGAATTGTTTCCCTGTTCCCTCCCAGCTCTGACAGACTTATGATGATAGCCCTTGGAAATGGTCCTGAGACCTGCCATGTGAGACTGGCAAGGAAGATGCACCTGTGTCCCAATCACTATTTGATTGCACTTGAAGAAAGGATTGCTTGTAGAGGTAAGAGTGGGCATAGATGGAGAACAGTGTTTCTGCCTTCTCAGCTCGGGGTACCAGGTGTATCCCAGATGTCTGGAGAAGCAGCCAGGCAGCCTTCCATCACCACATAAGGATAAGAGCAGTAAAAGGTATTAAGAGCCCTTTGCCTATCTTACCACAGGATAGGCTCCTTTGTTTTCACAGGAGTGAAGTGCACCATGGCACACTCTGCAAACCAGTGTTCTGGAGACCCTGCAGTCTGGAGGCAGGCTCTTCCCCTGGGTACCAGTGTTTATCATTCACTCTGCACACAGGGAGATGCTCAGGCCCCTCTGGGACAGCTGAGTTTCTCCCAGCATCCATCTCTCAGCCCAGATCCATAGGGACACGGGCTATTTATCATTCTGAACAGGTCACAAGGGAGGGTTCAACACAGAGGTGGAGCAGCAGAGCAGCTGGTGAGGCAAATACCCTTGAGCATTCCTGTGCCAGGTCACAACTGCTTTGTAAGGGAACTATTCAGTGGCAAGTTCTCAACCTCATTGTCAAATTTACCATCTGGAAGAGGGAATACCTCTACATGAGTATTCACAAGAACCCAGGTTGTTTGTTGCTTTCCCTGATGCCTTTGATAAATTAAGTAGATAGGTCTGCCTGCAGATTATGCAGCTTTCCAGTGACAACTTTCATAGAACAAGTGCAGACAATTGAGATTTCTTTGATCTAGGAAAGGAAAAAAAATTGCATTTTTAAAGCAGAGGAGATGCCTGAAGTGTCTTTTGCAAAAGTCTAGAGAAGCAACAGTAGTACAGACACTAGAGAATCAGAAAGACTAGGGTAGATGCTGTATTTTATCTTCACAGACAAAATGTAATGCGTTTCCTTCCATATAAACATCTTTCTTTCATGACCACTGGTGTGTGCCAGGATGAATCTGGGTTGTGTCACTCTGGGGGTTTAGCATGTAATTTCACACTGTGAAACAGCAGGAGCTAGCTGCCTCCACTAACCAGTAAAACTGAACTATTGCCAATCTTCCCCTTCCTTCCTCCAAAAAACCTTCCAAATTGCTTATAAGAGCTTTTATAGGACCTGCTTGCTCTTTCTGGCTCAGAGAAAACACACAACTGAGAATTCTGTTTGGAAATATCTCCACTGTAAATAACTTTTTATTCATCCTATTTATACAGCAGTCTCTGGTTCAGCTTTTTCTTTTGAAGTATTCAGGAGAAGCCATTAGCTAATCCTTCAATAAAAAAACTCCTAATAATTTGAATGGTCATTTTTTTGCATGGAGAAATTTATAAACACTCAGGAAATAATGTGGGATTAGCCACTCATTAAGATATAAACAGGTAGGGCTCGTGTGATCTTTATGTGATATTCAAATGGCTGGCAGTGCAATTTAACAGGAATTCAGGATAACTTCCTCTTGGTGTTTGTAAGTTGTCTGAACTAATGGAGAATGTTCTTTAAATCTTGCCTGCTTGAAGAATTTTATATAAGAATCAATTCAAAAGCAAATTTGCCAGCAAATAGCATTAGTAGGGCTGAAAAGCATCTCACAAAGGAATGGTCTTGAATACCAAGCTGAATACCTCACCATGCACTATATCTGCATGCTTTGCAAATCTAGTATTCAGAAATCTTAGGAATAAAATTTCTGGCCTGGGTTTTGCCTAGGGAAAAAACTCTAGGAAAAAAGACAGCATTTTCATGTCAGCCTTTCATCAATTCCCATAGGCCAGATCCAAAGGGTGTCAGTGAGAAAAACACTCAGAGGAATCTAGAGGGAATTTTGCCAATTTATGGACCTCCCAGTTTGCCCCTTATCAATATATTATAGAAAAAGAAGAAGGAATATAAGAGGTGACATGCTGGCAGCATACAAGCCAAAGGAGAAAATAACATGAGCTGGCAAGACAGCAACTACATTTAGGACTTGAAAGCAAACTGTGGTCATTAGAGATGTACAGCTTTCAGCCTAACTGGAGTTTTATATTCCAATATTAACTCCATCTTAAAAAATAGCACAGAAGGATAGTAAAGTGCCATCAAGAAAAATGCTTCAAGGAATGGGTTGTATCAAAGGGCATGAATTTATATATGCTGAGACTGAGTCTGAATTCAACAGCCATTTTGTCTAAAAAACTTATTCAGAAAAAAGGCAGAGATAACACAGGCATGAAACAAGAATNTTTTTTTTTTTTTTTTTTTTCTTTTGCTATGGCAGGAGTAGAAGAAAGGTTTGAAAAGGTTCAGCTAAGGTCGGGTCTATGAACATCTTTTAATACTATTTTTAGCTGGATGTAACAGTGCAAACCATAACCTTATTTGCATATATATGCATATGTATAATCTGTAATTCCCCAGCAGTTTAGGCATCTTATTCCAGCAGAGAAGGATGTAACATCTGATAGAAGACTTGCAAAACTTGGGAGACTATACTGTTGAAATGCTAGAAATACAACTAAACAAACATAAAATCTGTGTGCTGTAAGTCCCAAATGTGCCACGTGTGTATGTATAAACAAGAGTAGCACTTTCAGCATCATGTCTGAATTCACTATCACACTGAAAATTGCTGAATTTAAGAGCCTGATGTAGAACAGGAATGCTTTCAAGGTGGTCAAACTGGATAGGAATTTTCCAGGAACAATAGGGCCATCTGCTCCTCACCAGGGTGAGCAGGGATATGTCACAGCTGGAAGGCTCTTTCGGGACCTCTGGGGGGAACACTTGTGCTCCACAAAGCATCTGGCACTATCCCTTTGTACCTGGGCAGAAAGCACCCCCTAGTTCTAATTCTCCTCAACTCAATGAAGGTTAAAAGAGCTAAGAAGGATATCCAAACCCTACTTTGCCCATGGTATATCCAGTGAAACTGGCAAACTTAGCGTGAACTGCTTCACCCTTCCATTGAAATGGTAATCACAGAATGGCTGAGGTTGGAAGGGGCCTCTGGAGGTCATCTGATCAACAAGAGCCATCACCAAGAGCAAGGTGCTAAGAGCTTGTCCAGGCAGCTTTTGGGCATCTCCAAAGACAGACTCCGCAACATTCCAGACCAGACCAACCTGTCCAAGTGCTCTGTCACCCTCACAAAGTGTTTCCAGATGTTCAGAGGAAACCTCCTGAGTTTCATTTTGTTCCCTTTGGCTCTAATCCAGTCATTGGGCACCACTGAAAAGAACCTGGCTCTGCCCTCTTTGCACCCTCCTTTCAGGTATGAGAGATGGTCCCTGAGCCATCTCTTCTTTGTGCTACAGTCCCGGCTTTCCTCCGAGGAAGCGTGCTGCTGTCCCTAAAGTATGTTTGTGGCCCTGTGTCAGACTCTGTGCAGTACTCTACATCTCTCTTGTGCTGGGGAGACCAGAACAGGACACAGCACTCCAGGCACGGCCTCACCAGTGCTGAGTAGAAGAGTGGGATCACCTCCCTCAGCCAGCAGGCAGCCCTTTGTCTAATGCCAGATGGGACACCATTAGCCTTCTTTGCTGCAAGGACACACTGCTGCCTGGTACTCACCTTGGTGCCCACCAGGACTCACAGGGTCTTTTCTGACAAGTTGCCTTCCAGCAGAGTATACACTCCAGCAGAGTGTATTCCCCCATATATACTGGTGCATGGGGTTGGTCCTCCCCAGGTGCAGGACTTTACACTCTCCTTTTTGAATTCCATGAGGTTCCTCTGTAGAAATGGTGTATCAGCCATTCCTCTCAGGTTTGTGACAACAGCAAACCTGCTGAGGACACGCTGTGCCCCATCATCCAGATCATGTAGTACTTCTCAAGATGCTAAACAGGAGCAGAGCCAGCACTGACCCCTAGGGTTCACTGCTGGTTGCTGGGCTCCAAATAGATTTCACGCTGCTGTCACATCCCTTTCAGATCAGCTGTTCAGTTAGTTTTCAATCCACCTCACCAGCTGCTACTTCAGGCCACACTTCACCAGCTTCTCTACAAGGATCATATGGAGGCAGTGTCAAAAGCCCTGCTCAAGTCTGCATAGAAAATATCCCCTCCTGTACTAGGCCAGTCATTTCACCATGGAAGGTTTATACAAAAACTAAGATGAGATTGGTATGGCAGGACTTATAGTCAGATTTGTAAGTACAGCATTGGTGAAAATGAAAGCCTAAAAGTGAGCAAAAGAATTAAAAAGTATGTTTAGGAAGCAGCTAGATCTTTTAACTACCCATGCCCACCACTGAAAATCCCTCAGACATATGACAGATGCCAGTGATAAAGTTCCTTATTTAGACTGACACCTCATCTCCAGAATGCCACATGCTACAAGTCTTATTCTGAGTCTAGACTTTACTTTGTGACTTTTTCAAGGAAAATATGAGACATGTCTTCCTAGAGCTTTGCATAATGAATAAAAATTGTCTCAGAATCCTAAGTGCAACTGAAGTAATACATAAAACTAATAATAATGCTATTAATAATAATAATAATAATTATAAGGCTGTTTAGCATTATTTGCTTAAATTGGAAACCATTCATATTCATACAGACAGCAAATTACATGAACTTCCTTTAACCTCTGGAAATCATTAAGAAATTCAGTGTTTTTGGCTAATTACAGTTGCAATTCATGGGACCTGCTTACCTTCTAAGTTAGCCAGGTAACCCTGATGCTTCCTTCCTCTGTGTATCCCAGTTATCCAAGTGCAGAACTGCCTTTTCCACATTTGTGATCACTCTGAATTTAAGGAGTATTTGAGGTGAAGGTGGAGAGAGATGTAAATGTGCCTGATAAAGGAGGCAATAAAAACTTCGAACTGAACTGCTCTTCTCAGTTTTTCAAAAGCACAATTAAGAACTTGCTTTATCTGCTGGTAAAGATGAGACCAGAAGCTAAAAGAGCTTGGGGAAGCAAGAAAAAGTAATTTTCGCCGTTACTTTCTTTTTTTATTTTCCTATGCAGATTATTTTAAAGAGAGGCTTTCCCTTTTTAGACCTACTAGTTTCCCTTCTGTCTGATTGCTGCTGGCTTCCAGGCCACACATATTCCTTGGTTTCCAGAGGAAATTTAAAAAGTGGTAATGTAACTTACAAGACTGCTTCTATACACAGAAACGTACACGTATAGAGAACATAAAGAAAATATACAGTGATACAGTGAGCAGCTCTTTCTGAGTCCTCTGAAGAAAACAAGGACCCTATGATGGATTAAGAGGGTGAAAGACCATGCAGATGGCTTTACCACACCCACAGCCACAGCGGGTCCCTGTGGGTCCCTTGGCACTTGCACCATATTCCTGGGATTTTAAGCCTTCCGTGCTCTGCAGCAAAATAAATTTCTAAGGCCTAGCAACCCTTACTAAAGCTAACTCTACCAAAGACCTGTGTATTAGTGTTCAAAGATGCATATCATTTCCTACAGCTAGAGGCAGCCATTTAGTTTTGGCAGATGTTGTTTTATTTGTTCAGGCTGAAAGGTCACTATAATTCTGTCAACTTTATTTTCTGTATTTAAAATGTCACCCCAAACAGGTAGCTAAGGTAACACATTTGCTTTCTACATGTCTTTTACCATTTTTCATGTCAGAGAAGGTCTTTTATGTCTTAGGAATACTAATTAAGTTTGAGAACTGGTCTGTGAAAAAAAACACTGGAAGAAAGTGAAGCACCTTTTTAAGACAACTGTCTCAGTTCCAGACGTGCTCAATTCCATTGTTTTTCTAGGAGCTTTGACATGTTTGCTTCTGGCAGGATTTCTTTGCTTTCTCAAAGCATCTCTTCATGTAGGAAGACAATTATAATGATCTAAAAGGTTTCCTGCTACTGTCCTCCATTTCTCTGCTCACATTTACTCATGCCTCCCGTTTGCACCGACAGAGATGTGTAACAAATGTGACCCTGTGCCTTGAAGGCCATTTAAAAAAAAAACAATTCAAGCCATGGCTATAGGGACACCTGCATTGATCTGTCCTTTGATGTCAACCATCCACAAATTCTAATTCACAAATTCTGTGCAAACCAGCTCCCACCTTCACACCAGCTCCTGAACATGGCTGAATCTGTGCTATTTCGATATGCCATGCAGGTCAACCACTGCCCCTGTTTTTCCAATTTATTCTGTGTTTGTTTCCTGTCATCTTAGCATGCTGAAATGGCTTCATGAGGATCACAGAGCACTAGAACCACAGGCAGAAGCAAGGGAACAATAAACCATGGGCAAAGGGAGGAGGAAGGTGGGACCACATCAACCAGCACTTGCCATGGCAGGACATCTTGTTATTTGAAACATCTTGGTGGCTCTAAGGATGCGTTTTTTCCTTGCAATATTTCCCCAGGGAATACTTCACTTCTTTTTCTAATTAGAAACCCCCTACCTATTACTGACATTTGAAACACAGGTGTCTAAATGCATTTGAACTGACGTGTTGGTCAAATATCGATAACTGTGCTGCAGAGAACCCCATCTGCTTATTAACTAACTTATACCAGGCACACAAAGGTAATAAAGATCTCTTGCTGCCTTGATTAATTCAATGCACTGCAATTTATTTTTTTTAACTGAAGAATTAAAGCTCCTATTTAGTGGTATAAATGACTTGAAAAGAAGATAAAAACATTCCCATTTTGGGATATATTTATGAATGGTTTTCTTCAAACATTCTGTTTTTCCATCTTGTCCTTGTGAAACTGGGCATGAAAGCAAAAAGACCAAAAAGAACTCGATGAAAGAATACTTATTTTCCTCGTAAAATACAGTAATGAGCAATGCTTTCACTAAGGACTTGTGATTTTTTGTTCCATTTTGTTGTGCAAGTTCTAAACCAAACTGCAGACTGGCATGATATACTTGTGAAGCAGAGACCCTAGGTCAAGATAAACACCATCATTCACTCTTTTAATTTGCTTTTAAAATTAAGTTTGAAAAGGACTGCAGAAAAACTGTTCCTTTTGTACCAACTATTTAGGTATTTTCACAAATGTGTTCATATCTTCTTTTTTCTCTCCTGACCGCATGGTTTGAACATACAGGTCAATGTGACCTGACAACTTCCTAGGGGAAAATCTCTCTTGCAGAGAGATGGCAAGCAAAGAAAATGCCACCGACAAAAAAAATCAGTGGGTTTTCTGCAAAACACATTTACTTCTTGGCAGTCTCTGCCCTCCCACCTTTGCTTTAGTAGCATCTGCTCTGATTTTATCTTACAATGAGTGGTCCAACCAAAATTTCATTATTTGGAAAGTGCATTCCATTCACTAATGTGTATCTGATTAAAATTGGCTCCAGATTACCTTAAGTTAAAAGCACATTATAGCTACATCTTCAGCGAATACTGAAACATCCCACTTCCCAGAAAAGCACTGGCAGAGGCCCAAATTTTACTGAAACCACCAGGACTGAGACCTCTAATTTCCTTTAAATATTGAGCCAGATTGATAAAGTGGGACAGTTTCAGGATTGTATATGCAGGCATACACATACTTGTGTGACCATGCCCCGTGCATACACACTCACATGCTATACCATGCCATGCCATGCCATGCCATGCCATGCCATGCCATGCCATGCCATACCACGCCATACCACACCACACCACACCATTATACAGTTACTGGACACTCTAAAGGATTCTGCATGCTTGTGTCCTGATTTTTTTTTTCCCAGAAGCAGACTGATATTCAACAAAACTCTTCAAGGTAAACGAAGGCAAAGAATGAGCCGACCTTAATCAAAGCTCTCCCACCCAAACCCACCAAAATGGTAAATTCGGGAAGTTCAGACAAAGGCAAAGAACAGGCCCTAGGCTGTTTCTCATGCCAGTCCACCTTGCAGAATGCAGTTCCTACTGTGTTCCTCAGGCTCGTGCGCTACTTGCCTGGACTGAACAGAACTCTTGGTACCTTTCTCACGCTCTCTGTCTGGCTCTAAATGATTCTGCTGCACCTCCCTGCCCACAGGGCTGAATCTGGCATTTAACATTAAGCTGCCATAGGTAGGCTTTGGCCACTTTGTCTAAAAGAAGAGTAAATTACAAGGAAGTGAACTTGGTCTCTACTGTTCAAAATGAAAAGCAAATAAACAAACAAACAATCAACAACAACAACAACAAAAACCCCTGCTCTGAATAAGCCAGTCCAAATCCCTTCAATTTAGCTGGCTTTCAACATTATTTTTTTTTCACACTCTGGGACTCTGGTATATCAAGCAGCCCTGGAAGCTGATGAAACAAATTTCAGCTGTCTGGGAATCTGGCCTCTGTTTGCAACGGGTGGACCTTAACTAGACACAGGGAATGATAGAAGTCATAAAGAAGACTGATTATTCTCTTGAGATCTCCAAATTAATTTTAATGAACTGAGGAATTTGACTAAGCTCCTGTAAAGCTTTTCATATTTGGGCTGCTGTTCCAAGGCAAACCTATGTGGTTTTATCCATCTCTATCTTTCTGGATTGATTTGAACTCTCTCCCGATGACAAAGGGAAACGCTTCAAGCAGGAGGGAGGAAAAGCTCTAAAGATTGGCCTCAGCAGTGAGCAAAATCCAATCCCAATTCTCATTCTATATATTTCTCATAAGCTTGCAGAATCACTTAAGTGGAGATAGGCTAACAACATATTCAATACAAAAGAGAAGGCAGAGGTCCACAAAAAGCAGGTGTGCTCCTAGAGTTGAATCCAACTCAATTTAAGCACCTTTAGCTGAAGACTGATAAAAATCTTGACTACTCCTCTGAGGAAAAAACAACCAGCGATATCTCAAGTTTCATCCACTAGGAAAACCAAAACAATGGTAATGCCCAGAGCCACCACCTCCCTGTCCCAGCTGAATAGCTGATTATCTTCTCCTTGCTCTTGTCCATACATATGGGATTTACCAAAATTTACATGCCTGCTACTCTGATATGGGCCCAGTGCTGGCTGTAACTTCAGTCTTCTGTCTAGTAACTCCCAGGAAATGTGAGACTGCGGCTGGGATCCCCCAGGGTGGGGAGAACCTGCAGGAAGCCCATGCATTCCCTGCACCATACTCGGCCCACCACACTGTAGGTTGCTGCAGTTAGTATTTCTGCAGTTTTTAGACAATTGCCAAGAACCACCAGCTAATTTTCAGCATCCCCTATGTAACAAAAAGCAGATGAGATTTCAGATACCTTCTCAGTATGTATTTCCTCCCAAGAATTCTCCTGTGCTTAAGGTAATACAAGATGAGCCATTAAGTCTGGTGCAATATTGTGGCTTTATCTCCTTGCACATCATGTCTATGTGGGAATGGTACTGTTCAGTAACATTGTAGGTATGTTCAGAGGCTAATTTAATTAGAATCTGCAAAACACTAGCTCCCTGGGAAAGCAGGTGCTATATAAGTGAAATATATTACATTTAAAATGTCATGCTAAGAGATTTTTTTTTTTTTGCAGAAGATTATCTCACAGAAATCCTCGATAAGTTTTAAAGCTGAAATTTCATTAGCAAGTTGTCAACACCTGCCCATCCTCCCAAACCCCTCTTTTCTCTCCCACTCTTTCCTCAAAACACCACCCATCTCGAAGCATCCAGAATGGCAAAGGAAAACCTGGCATTTTTAAAAGAGGAAAAGAATCAAAGTAAGCAACACGAAGCTTACTTCATTTTAGGGCTAAAAATGCTTCCCTGTCTCACACGTACAGTTATTTTATACCCAAACATGTATGAACAAACACACTCACAGTATGCCTGTGTACCATGCTTGATAGATAAATTTATGCACAGAAATACAATTACTGTTAAATTAAACAAAACAGCAGAGAAATGACTGGGGACTTCAGCCCATCTTCTTCCTCCATTTTGAACTCTTTTTAAGCCTCATTTTCTACTCACTAAATTAATGAGTTAGCAGAGGACTGTTCTAGTTCTTCTAAAAGAGCTACATGCAAGTTAGGCTCTTACCAATTCAATTTTGACAAAGAAAATAATCACTTCACAGTAGTCTCTGATTATAAATCAAAATTGCATGTGTCCATTCCATTCACTGCAATCACAGATACTTCCTAAGGAAGACTGCTACCTGTATTACATCAGGCACTATTTTCTCCCCTGCTTTTTAATGAACACTACAGTTTCCAATGGTTATTAAATGCATCCTGACCAGATATTCTTTTAAATTAGCATCCTCCATAAGATACAATATCCTCTTGAATTCCCCCAAGAACCATTGCAGCTGCAATCTGCACTTAATATTGAATTTGTACCAGAGAAATTCATTAGCTATGAACAGTAGAAGACTTCCTTTGTTTATGTTTTCATTTTTTCATTTTTTCAAACCCACCTTAATCCTTGGCTGCAGCAAACACATTTGGCCTCTTCCCAGTAAAATCGACTGTTAATGCACATACTGAAAAAAGTCCTATATATTCAAAAATGATAAGTTACATATTGGACCCTGAGATTTTATCTTGAATATCTTTTTAGACTTTGTCAGTGGCTTATATGTTAAAACAGTTCTATTCATTACATATACATCACAATACTCATACTACTTACACTCTTAGCAAAATCTGGGAATATGATACAGGACTTAATAATTGTGGACTACAATTCTAAAATCAGAGCTACAAAGATACTGGATAGATTTAAAACATCTAAATATTTATTCTTCCAACAGTAATTTGAATATTTAAGTTGTGGAAGCAGACCTGTTCTCCTTTTTTATAAGTAGAAAACATAGAAAACATCACACTATATATACATAGACACAAATATGTAAAAATATTCTGTGTTTTTGGAACTTTGTGTTAATATTTGGTCATATTCACTCAGATCAGGCAGCAAAACTAATATCCTGCCCTTTGAAAGGCTTGCAATGTTGTAATCAATTACTACCCTCTTTGAGATCCCAACAAATAGGAAAGAGCCTGAAAAATTAGTCTTGCAAAAACTGAGAAGTGGGCAAGGGTACTGACTTGAGCACTGCAGTATGCACAAACTAAATAATTTGTTACTGTTTGTCTTAAATGTAATGAAATCTTGGAAAAATACTTTCACAGCTTTTCCCCCTTAATTAATGTGCTTCTACACAGTATAAGTCTTTGAAATGTTTAGTTGGAAAAGACCTCTAAAATCATCAAGTCCAACCATTAATCCAGCACTGCCAAGTGCATCACTCAAGCATCTCCCCAGGATATCTCTGTGTCTTTTAAATACCTCCAGGGATGGTGACTCCATCACTTCCCTGGGCAGCCTGTTCCAATGCTTGACAGCCCTTTCAGTGAAGAAATTTTATCTTATATCCAATCTAAACCTCCTCTTGTGCAACTTGAGGCCATTTCCTCTAGCTCCATTCTTTGTTGCCTGGGAGAAGAGACCGACCTGCACCTCACTGGATTCTCCTTTCAGGTTTCTCTAAAGCTGCAGAGAATGATGAAGTCCCCTCGAAGTCTTCTTTTGTCCAGGTCAAACAGACTTGGTTTCTCAGCCACTTCTCACAAGACTTGTGCTCCAGACTCTTTGCCAGCTCTGTTGCCCTTCTCTGGACTCACTCCAGCACCTCAATATCTTTCTCATAGTGAGGGACCCAAAACTGAACAAGGATTTGAGGTGTGGCCTCAGCAGTGCTGAGTGCAGGAGGAATTTATAGCAGTATAACTACAGACAGAAACTCTCCAGCCCTCCATTTTAAAGGATACAAAAAATCCTGTAATTTTGTACCTTTCAAGAATGACTGTGCATTAACAGAAGCGCTGAAAGCAATTATTGTGGCAATCTGGAATTCTTGACAGTTAAATAACAACATCTGACATAAATAGGGATAGGATGCTTCAATACCTGATATTGTGACTTTTGGAGTGAACAGACTCAGAAAAAATGTAGGTTCGTCTGTATATTAAAAAGGCTTACTTAAAATTCATTAATTAATTTGGACAGGCTAATTCCCACACTTTTTCTGAATGCAGTACTCTTTAATTACTATATTTTTATTAAAACCTTTCTTAAAATTGCATGCAGTGAAGGTACAGAACCAAAATGAGCAATGCTTCTCTAAAATGCAATCACTCATGAAAATTAAGAGAATTCAGCTATATACTGAGTAGATTTGTCAGGGATTTCAAGCAGTTACATCCCCTTCCTTTTTCTCCATAGCATGGGTTTCTCTAGGCCATATAAACCAGGCCCCGTGGCTGCCAGAGGAAAAAAAAAATCTATTTATGCATTGTATGGCTAGTGCCTTTCAGAGGTAAAGTAGTCTTAAACTGACATAATCAGGAACTACAGAAGCTCAGTATCTTCTCTAAAGAAGTATTGTTATAGCACCTTTACTTGAAAAAAATGGGCACAGGTTATCTATGTGCAAAATAATAGGCCAAAAATCTGACTGATTTTCTTTACTATTCAAAAATTTATTGTATCTGTAGCAGTTCTGTCCATATCAGTGCAATTACACCAATATTTGACCTAGACTTGCATATAGCAGTACAGAAGCAGAATTACTTCCATGCTCCTATTTTACACCTATTTTTCTACTTAATTATTTTTCATGAGTGCAAGCTCGCCTTTGTCCTCTGCTTCATACTTTCTGTACCAGCAGGTCCTAAGGTGACATTACTAAGCCCAAATTAAGTCCAAAGTTCTATTTTGGTGATCATTAGCATACATTGAGGATCTTTATATCTCAATGGGGAATCAATCTATGACCTTTTAAAGCACATCTTCCTAGTTTGTAACCACTATTAATATCTTGAATCTTCCTTCATAGCATTATAATGATGTGACTTCATCATGCATTTGCTTAGTCTCACAGTCAACACAAATGTCTAGTGCTGTCAATAAGTTTGATGGTTCAAAAGACAGCACCACTTACATATTTTTCAGTTTATAACTGAAAAATGTCAGCTATAGAGGCAGTGGATTAGGACATTACTGGAATAGTGCTCCCTTGCACTCCACAACCTCCTCCAGGCAGTACATGGTGAGGCTGAAAATTCAGGTAGCAGTAATAAAAATATAGTTTGAACTAGTGCACCTCTATTTTGTTCTTTTATAACCCAGGAACTTACACACTCCAACTGCAAGCAAGAAACTACAGTAAAGGGATGTGTTTGGCAGCTGCCTCTACTATTTAAAATGTCAAGTTCACATTTTCAACTATTGCCTTCAATTCTAAGGCAGAAGTTAAACCATTCTAGCTTGTGGGGTGGAAAAAACATATCAGGACTATAGTCCGTGTTTGATTTACAGAAAAAGCACAAGAGATCCTGCTGGTTTTTTGCACTTATCTATATCATGTGGCATTTTCATGTGTTCAGATCTTAGTGGCACCAGCAGGTAGATTAACAATTCAGATCTATTTATCCACCAAGTTCTTAAATTCTTTCCAAACTAATACTCTTACATACTTTAGGAAAAAAAAGTATTTTAAAGATGCTTAGATGATTTTGTTAGCTTGCTGATGTTTATTGGTTTAGTGGTGGTTTTTTT
>PYHW01009485.1:7577130-7664868 GCA_013186435.1 Turdus rufiventris
TTTTTTTTTTTTTTTTTTTTTTTCAGAAATTTCATTTTCCTACATGTTCCAGACCAGAAAACTTTGTGAGAATAAGTATAACTATACCAGATTTTATTAAATTATTGTTTATTCTGGACTTAGTAGCATGGGTTTTTAATTTCACTGATGCACATTTTGGTTTCTCGTTTCATTTATTTTATGATACAAATATTTAAACTGCTAGAGTGCCCAGCTGGTGCATACAGAGCATACACCAAGTACTGTCCCATTGATTAGACTGTCTAATCTGCCTGCCTATGCCAGAAGCCACTGAAAAACTCTTCCCTTTTCTGAGTACAATCCATGTATGCAGACAAATCAGTTTTCTTGACTTTTACTGAATCTTGAAAGCTGAAATACTTTGCAAATAAACTACAAAAGGTTTTGTGGTGGCTAATGAGGACATCATTTGCTAAAAATATGAGGAACTCATGCACTTGAGTGAGCTGGTACAATTTTCTCTCCAAAACACATTACTTCATGCAAGCCTGTATGAATTTACATTACCACAAGTATTCCAATAAAGTGCTGTATTAACCCAACCAAATGAACTTCATTACTGTCCTCTGTCTCAGAGTGTACCTTACCAGGGTTTTAGTCTTCATGTCTTGGTGCCTTTACCCAAAGTAAAAGCCCTCAAACCCAGGCAGCAGCTTTCTGAGCATTTGTGATCGTCTTGACACATACTGGAATGCAACAGACTCAAGAGTTTCTTTTCCTGTTCTCTCTGGGACAATAAGAGAGTAACACAAAGCCTCAAGATCATTCATTCAATTAAGTTATTTAAAAGGTCTTTAGAAGCAAAGTGCGCAGGAGAAGACTATCAATACCATATTGTGCACTTATTTAATTTTGCATTTTTCTGGAACAAAATGGCCCAGTTCTGCTGGGCTTTCTATGGCAGCTTGTCTCTACAGACAGTTCCTCACACATGCCAACCTTTTACAGCTTTTCAGGTTTCCTTTCAACTTGAATTCTCCATTGGTAAGACAATATATTCAGCGTCTTTGAAATCAGGAACAGAGTCTTTTAAGCTGACAGCTCCTTCCACTGTCTCAGCAATTTGTATCAAGATGATCTCATTTGAGAAGTGGTTATTATGTTTGGTATGGGTTTAAGATAGACTAATCATGTGGGGAAAAAAACCTTAATGCAATATATTACTCATTTTTTCTCACATTTGGTGTTGACCTTACTTAAAAAAGAAGACAGTTTCACTACCTTACTTATCTGGGAACAATCTGATAGTTATTCTCAGACCTTACACAATCTCCTTGCACTCTTAGGTCGTTAGAACACATGTGCATCATCAGTCTTTACACAATGCTGTGGAGAAAGCTGGTAATTAACCTACTTCCATACTGACCATAAGCTATCTACAGCTCCTCTTTGTTTATCTCAGTCAGTTTAGAATCTCTAACACTGCTCTATTTTGGGCTGGCCAACCATAAGTACTTAATTCCTTTAGGTACTGCTGACAAAACCTTGTCCAGATCACAGGGCCATAGCTGGATTTGTCCGCTCTCTTGGTGCAGTAGCCCTGAGATGGCAGATCTGGCATCTAAGAAGCCTAGAAAGAGTAATTCAGATAACAGAAAAGATCCATGAATTATCATGCAGGTATGTAGAGCATTTCTTTTGTATCCTCCCTAACACCCTCTACAAAAGTTCCTTGTTTCTTTTATCTCCAATAATACTCTCCTGCCTTAGACAGCCTGCTGGTGTGACAAGTGCCCGACATGGAATTCTGCTAGAGAACTATGTCAAAGTTTTTTTTCAAAAGTCTAGGTAAAGATCTGGCTGACACAACATTTTCTATAATTGTAATGGCAGGCTTAAATTCTATGAAATTAATAAGATTAGATTTTTTTCTCCATGAAAGCTGGAGTGATTTGCATCTATTACATCATGCTTAGTTTAGTGTTTCATAGGCTCTACCTTGCTTTTTCCAGCTATTGTTCTGGATCTTAGTGTAAGTTCTTTATACTCCTCAAATGACACCCTATTTTTTTTTTTTTAAAGAACCGTAGTATTTGTTACAAACCAGGGCAATAGATAAGTAATTGACTCTAGCATTGAGCTACATTTTTGTCAGCAGCCCAGCCACTTCTTCTCAAACACTCCTGTAATTCTTGTATGAGCACTGGCTGGGCTCACTACTTAATTACAATTTATTCTACTGTTCAATTTTTGAACACTTCATCTCCCTAGGTCTCGTTTGCAAAAAAGAAGAGTTACAGTAGGGGAATATGTCTCATCTTCTGGATAGGCACCAATGCAAAGTCATAATCAAACTGCTATGAAATCACATTTCAAACCTGCCCTCCCCTGACTCAGGGCTTTGACTGCAGCAACGAAGGAAGGAAGAACTTCACTCTCTCCACTTATTTGGATGCAGGAAAACATCCTTTGAAGATGAATCTGCAGCTTAGGCTTGTGGGCAGGAAGTGCAGGTTACCTGGCAGAGCTGACAAATCTCTCCTTTTTCTGTTTTTTTCTAATGTTACAGGTAAAACACCTGTGACCAGATATGAGGGGAGGAAGAAGTAAAGGTCAGGCTGTGGACCATTATCCTTTGAGAGGCAGTAAGCATGGAAGAACTTGCTTCCCTCTGTACCTCTGGCAAAGCCCAGAGTTTTGTGGGGATGCAGGATATCTGTGTTACACTCTTTTCATGTGACACTGTAATTCCAGGAGATTTTTAACTTACAGATGGGAATTTTGTAGTGGCTGGTGTAGCACACTCAGGCTGGCTTTTCCTCTAGCCTCTTTTAGACTGTTACGTTTATCATATGGTTGGCTGTGTTTGCAGGCTCAATGATCCATGAACTGCCATCCGTTTCTATGGGGAATAATTGGGGATAGCAGCAACAAAAACTCTGCAATTTTGGAGAATTTGGGACTCTTGTTCTTTGTTTCCCCTGTGTTCTGCAAGAGTTGCTGTGAATTCTTTAGCTTCCCCAGCTTTCAGAGGTGTTAAAAGGTTTGCTAGGCTTGCAGACCTAGGGGAGCTCAGAGACATTGAAAAATAGCAAGAGAATGGCCCAATGAAAGAACAGAGGGCTGCAAGCCAGAACCTGTTCTTTGCCAGATGGTCATCTTAATAATACTTTGCATAAATGTAGCATTAGGAATTTGTACTTTGGCCTCTGAAGTGGATACATATCATTAAAACTGTTTTACAAATGAGGAAGCTGAGGATTGAAAAGGTGCACTCAGCAGCCGCCACATTGCTAAACACAAATGTGAGTAATGCCAAGAATTTTTACACTCAGGTTGTGCAGAAGAGGTTTTAGTGGCTACACTGCATTAAGGAGATCCTTGGAGTAAACTGTGATGTTCAAAGACATCAGTTTAGTTTGCTTATACACCAAGGCAGTAAAAAGGCCCATGCCCATATAAAATTGGGCTTGCAATTATACAGAAAAATTAATCTTTCCTTAACTTTCATCATCTATGTCTAAACAGCATACCAATACGTATGTATGATTTTCTCCCTCAGTAGTTATGCACTGATATCTGCCCTGAAACACAAAGAGTAACATATCTTCAATCTAGCTCTTCTACACTAACCTCTAAGTAGACTTCAGGGTTTCATCCTTCTCATGTGGTAGTGAATATAATTTTGAAAGAATGCAGAATTATGCCTTAAAAGCATTACTCAGTAAGACACACTGCCAAGAACACTGCAAAATGTCTAAACCCAAACTGTTCTTCACTTTGGCTCCTTTATGTTCAATGTCATTTGTCCCTTGGCATTCAAGTACAATTTGATACAAAGGAGACTTTAATAAGGATTTAGGGCACTATTTCTGAACCAAAGGGTCACAAACACAAGAAGGACAGTGAAAATAAATCAGGGTGACTTGAAGTACTGTAAATTTTATTATATTATAAAGCAGATAGAATGCTGGTTTCCAATTCTACACACATACCCCAGTCATTCAAGGTCAAATAATCTGTTAACCTCTCCAAACAGATGCACGAACATAAGCTTATATGTCCTTCTTACTACTGTGGATATAGTCTTTGTTTTTATGTCTACAACAAGTGGAAAGAAATCATAAATAACTGATTAAGACTTTGCCAAGTTGAAAAGCTTAGGAACACTTCCAATTTATGTTTTAAGAATAAAAAATCCTGGGAGTATTTAATCTGCAAACAGCTGCTAAAAATGGTGAGTTAATAGGAAAGACTTCTCTTTGAAAAAAGCTAGACTTAAATAACAATACATGGAAATAATAGTCACTTTTATATTTTGGAAGAAAGTATCATAAAAAGTTTGATGGTCTAAGTGCTGTAGCTATAAAAGCCTCAGTAAGTACAGCTTAACAGTGATATACTGCTATGTGCTCCTACTTATGCTAATGGGATGTATGCTAAATACTTTACTGAGTACACTGAGGAGGAAAAAAAGTATAGCATAAACCAGAGTAAGCAGAAATTATTCTCACACGGCATGTACACCCATTGACCCCACTTCAGCTCTGAAGTGCCTATACATTTGGAAATGCTGCTTCAGAGAGACTTCAGAAAACCAGTTGAAGATCATGAGGCAAATAACGTTTTGTGATTTCATCTGCATTTCCAAAAAACCAGTAACAGACTAGTTAAGCACCAGTGAAGTACTGTGACATATTCTTATAATGCAAAAAAAATGAGCAGCAGAGACATGAGTGTACCAAGGAAGAGAAAGCACCTGCTACATTATTAGAAACATAGGTATTAAAAGCAAAGAGGTGAACTTCCCAAAATATCACCCATACACATGAATAACTGTTTTACTGCTAAACCATGGGGGAAATGGCCTGGTCATGAAGTGGCAGAGTTGCTTTGTTTGACAAAAACTACTTCAGGATTACACGCAAAATATACAGTATCATACAGAGTTTGGCATCTGTTTTAGCAGCTGTCACACTAGTTCTGTGAGGGAGCATTGACAGCTGCAAAACAGGCCAAAGGGGACTATATTGTGCACAATCATCACCAGGAAAAGAGGGTGCCAAGTGGGTATTTGAGTCAAATTTATAAACCAACTTGCTTTAGAATAGTGCTACTATTTTTAACATGCAGGGATGAGCCAAGAAATAATGCATTACAAATTACAGAAAGATATGGTTCTGCCCTAAGTTTCTCCACTGTGCTTTTAATATTTGAGCTTGAAGGCTGCATTCAACTTTGGGGTAGGGGTGAGATGCTTTATTTAGAAAAGGAATAAAAAAGGAAATCGCTTACAATAATTCAGAACAAATGCTTTAAAAAAGTATCATTCCCTTTCAATGAGTGCTTAGTAATTTATAAATTATTTTGGCAGGCAGTAATGAGTAAATGAGCTAAGTCTTCACTTAAATAAAAGGAACCATCTCTTTTTGTTCAGTGTTTCACATTTTACATTATGCTAATGTCATGAAAGAGTATTAGAATTATGTTCCTCTCTGCCCAAGACAAGGCAACGCCCAATGTTCTCATGTTCTCTAGGTATCTATTGGCTAAATGTAAAAATTCTAGACAACAGAAACTCAAATGCTGAATTTCTGAAGATTCTTTCATTGACATATTGATTAATTTTAAATTTTAATTTTTTAGAAAAGCAATGTAAACATCTGGATTTACACACAGCATGTTTTTGGCTTCTGATTAACACAATTTTAATAGCAGTCCAACAGCTACACACAGAGCTCTTAGTGTCACTGATTTGGATCAGCTACAGCTTGTCTGTATTTTGGAATCTTTTACACAAATTTACACTGTGGATTTTCATTTGGGTTTTCAACATATGTCTGTTAACCCCCATAGAAAACATGAAACAATAAATGAGCATATTGAGTCCCATTATTTGACCCAGCTTGAAAAGTTCTGATAATCCCTCACCTCCTTTATGACTTTATCCAAAGTTCACTATATTTTGCATGTCCAAAGCTGCAGTATCAGTGGAAGAGCCTCATATTAAACTGTGTAACTGCTTGTTGTCAACCACAGCTTCTGGAACATCAAGTTCAGCAAATCTTTTTTTCCCATAGTAGAGAATGTTTTAGCAGGTCAGCAGGGCAGCTTTCAGCACAAATGCGTGTGATCTCCTCACACTGATAATTCATGCTCAAAGCAGCATTTTGTGAAGAGATGAAGACGTGCTATCCCCCATCTGACTGCTACATACCATTGTGGCATTCATTCTGTGTGTTATGCCAGGTTAAAATCTAGGGTTTGAACTCCATCCTGGCTTTCATTTAAGTCCCCCAGCCAAGACCCCTGTCTCTCGACCCTTGTTTTTTGAAGCACATCACTCTTCCAAGGTCATGCTAAGGTCTCCCAAACACATCAGCAAGGCAAAGGAGCTTGTTTTGGTCTTTATACTCTCAGACCAGGTTTGCCTGCAGCAATCTTGCTTCAAGTATCCTCATTCCCAGGTCAGTACAGTCTATTTTTGTTGTTTTGAATTTACCCTGCCTCCCTGCCGCATGTATTTACCCTTGGACAACACCTAGTTCTCAACCTCACCAGTATTCAGCTGCTACTTTGCAAGCTGTCAAACAACCACTCAGGTGTTAAAAAACCCAACCAAGCCTCTCTAGAGCCTTAATTTAAGTGTTAGCAGGGAGCTGAAAATTAGCAGCAACGTTTCTGCCTGCAGCTACGGGGAAAAGTGTGAAATGACACTTTAATGATTGCTAAGAAAGGGTGGGTAGTGAGTTTGCTACTTGCTCTCCATTTCACCTTCCCTGCCAACTGCCGGATGCATAAGCACTGAGCCTACATCCCTGCAATTTCTCTCATCAGGGTAGGAGTATGAGCTATGGATGCAACTTTGGAAGTAAGTGGCCATGTCAAATATATTGGTGAGGCCCAGCAACCTGCTTGGGAAACTCTTAGAATATTCCTCCCACTGCTGACTGCACTGCAGAAAGTTTTACATGCTGCTGGTTTTGGGTGCGTTAATCCACAAAACTCCTTCTTAGAGATTTCAGAGCAGTCACCTTCAGAAACTACTGTCTAACTTCTCCCTGATTCATCTGGAAAACTCTATTGGTTTTCTAAAACTGTTCAGGCAGTTATTTTCAGGTCCCTGCTCTTGGCCTTTGAGAACTTACTGCCTCTTTGGTGTGGATGTAGGAGCAATATCCCATACAGCCATAGATGGTGCTTGCTCTGCTGAATGCTTTTAAGCCAGCTGTGTTTAAATCTTTCAAATCATCTTCCCGTGTGTCCTTGGTGTACACTGCTTCTGTGTCAGGGCAGCAGCTGGTTGTAATACACAGAAAGTACATCTCAGCATTTGCCTTGATTAGGTCAATTCCTACCACCAGCTGATAAAATTGGCTACCAAGACAAGATGAGAAATACTGTAAATGTCAAATTTGCTGTTCTGGTGAGGGATCTAAACCTCACACCCTTCTGATATTTGCCTCATTTTCTGTTTGCAACCACTCTGATCAAGGTACAGTTTTGTTATGCTCAAAGTGCAGTTGCGTGCAGCCATGCTGCTCAGAAACTGTGACACCCAAATCCTTACTCCTTGCTGCCACCACTCAACAACATCACTGCTGCACATCCACCATGAAGGTTTTTCACCTTAAGTACCAAAACACTCCTAACTTCCTGTTGCAGCTTTCTTTCCCTCCTCTCTTCTTCTACTTCATCTTAAATCTGAGAATCTTTGATGGGCAGTTTAGCCATGTCATAACTTCTTAGTGGCACAGTAGCATTTTGCCAGTAGACAAAGTGAGTTCTGATGTGTTCTGTGATGAAAGCCTATCATTCAGCTAACACTATTTGACAGACTGGTCCCACCTAAATTGCTGGTGGCCGTAGCCAATGTGTAGGCAGCACCCACAGCTGGGCTTTCAGGACAATCTGTGTTGGCTACATGGCCAGATGCACATTATGATTAGCAGCACAGGGAATGATCTGCTGCACAGGGATGCTCTAAACACACTGAACACTGCCAAGTTTGTCATGGCTTGGTCTGGCCATTTGTGCACATATTAAAAATAAAATTGCAGAGTAGATACCAGGAAAAACAGTTAACTTCTGACAGAAATCTGAGTGACAAGTATCAAAGTCTCACAACAAAAAATTTGATCTAAGACATCACAGGTCAAGCTGAACTCTGAGCCCAGGAGCACTTTCCATCTGCCAGCTCTGCTGTGCACCTTGGCTACATGACAGCCCAAGGCTGACAATGCAGTTGGGTTGGGGACAGTCACCCTGTGTCCTGGCAGGTCTGCACACCAGGGGTAAAGGCTGCAGGACATAGAGCTGAACACATTTCCTCCTGTGGTTTAGGCTCTGTATGACAGAAAACGGTGCAGGAAGCAACAAAAACCAGAGAAGTCATATGTTCTGCAAGTCATATCTTCTTCATAAGCAGCTTTCTCTACATGAAACTTGACATATCTTAATCACAGTGTGCAGTTTTTCATAACAGAGGAGATACTTGGGATACTAGAGGGATACTAGGTTTGGTGGAGTATGGCAACTGTAGAGATAATATGAGCAACAACCCTCAAAATATGAGGCATTTGAGAGGTATTGGAGTAAATGTCTATAGCAGTTTATGAACAGATTCAGAGATGATGGTTCACAGTTCACCTATAAAACTGTAAACAGTTTTGAGAGACAGATTAATTCCATGGACCATCTTGGAAACATAGTGTTCAGCTGTGATAGTCTTCTAAAAGTTAGATGTATTTGTACCATCTAATACAAATACATCAGGGGAAAAAAAAACCAAAACTTTTTAATTGGAATGAATAACCATTACACAGTGTTTAGTAGTGTAAGTCTCCCTTTAATTGTCTATTCCCCACTCCTGATTGTTTCAGTGGTTCAAGAATAAATATCAAAGAATAAATAAAGTGGATGCAAGAGATTTCTTAATACATAATGACAAGGCTTCACTTTATAGATGAAATCTCAGACAATTCAGTTGTTACATAACCATGAGTCTCATGGCAATTCAGGAACTGCTGTAGTGAAGTCTAATTTCTTTCTCCTCTGCCTATCCTCACCATAGCTTAATCATATTCTATTTCTGACTTAAGTTACAGCACTTCACTGACAACACAACGGGAACTGATAGTATCTTGAAGACAAAGGAAAATTGTCTCTCCCAAGCACCGCAAAACTGAGTCATGTATAGTAATACCCATTTTTAAAACAAAGTAACTCATAATTTACACATGCATTTCAAAGAAGAAATCACTACAGTGTCTGAAGAATGCCCCATCCCTAGAAGTGTTCAGGGACAAATTGGATAGGGCTTTGTGAAAGGTGTCCCTGCCCATGGCAGTGGGGTTGGAACCAAATGATCCTTAAGATTCCTCCTAACTCAAAGCACTCTGTGACTGATACTATGCTTCTATGATAAAAACAAACCCAGCCATTTTTCTCTTTGCATGGCTCCCAGGAAGGCAGTGGTGCTTTGGGCACACTCACACCATAGTCTGATGACATCCCTCCACTCATCACGCATTGTCTGAACCTACTGAGCACAAAAGAATGACTACAGGACAAGGGGGCATCAGAAAGCTCACCCATGCTGACTCTCCTCACAGCCTTGTTTCTCTACAGTTTTTCCCTTGGGAGCATTCAGACTGTAACCTTGTTCTCTCCCCTGCCTTGGTTTACAGTAACCAGAACCAGTCCCAACCTCTCTTTTCCCTGATACACTGCATGCCTGTGGTTGAGGTGGAATTTGCAGGAGTCTGCTCATACACACCAACTGGTGACAGGAAAATTTCTGCTCAGTATGATAGACCTTACACCATTTCTATCTGAACCTGAATTCATACACTTAATGGACTCTACTTCTATCACACTTTACATCTAGTATTATAATGGTTTAAAAATAAAACTTTGAATTTTATAGAAGTTAGAATTACATAAAAGTTTCTAATTACCCCTTAGCCTTGGTACAGACATATATGACATATATACATATAGACATATATGTTAAAACCTGAAGACACCACCATACCCACCTAGTTTGTTTCCTGAATAACAGAAGCTAAAAAGATCACCCAGCAATTAGCTGGGAGGCCTCAGTTTTTCCCTCCAGGAACTGTTTTCTCCTATTATGTAAGTACAGATGACACTGCACTCACATTGAACTCAGGTGTCATATGATTTTTACTAGCAGCATCTGTCTCAGTGCCTCATCATTGCCCTGTGATTGGCAGGAGGAATGCAGCTGTCCAGTGTGAGGCAACCTGACAGCAGTGCAAAAGGGTCAAGAACCTGATACACCTATTATCATCATCATCCAGGAAACTGCGTCCTGAAACCTCACATCCTGAATAATAGCCTCAAAAGCCAGTTTAGCATAGCAATGGCACCTGAGGTCACACAAGCCTGAAGAAGATACAGACCACAAAGAGAGCTTTAAGAGAGTCCATGTCATTGGTGTAAACAGATGGACAACAAGTGCCTTCTCTTAGTTTCTGAGGGACACACACTTTGCTATCAGTGCTCTAATTACACTCTTATTTAAATCTGAATGAAACCCTGAGCCAAGCTCTCATTAAAGAACACTTATATTTCTATAGTCTTTAGGTAAGCTAATTTTAAATGGCTGGAACATAATTAATTACATTAATTTTAATAACATTTCATTTAGAAAGCTAGGAGAAAACTAAATGAGGCCAGTTAAATAGATAATTTTATAAACATTCTCTTCATTTACTGATTTATTAGAGGCATTCAGTGTTATTCAAGTAGCTTCCTTGTTACAAAGGCTGCATGGTATGAACCATGGTCATGTGTAGCAGCAAATCAAGAGGCTTTCACCCTGCAGTGATCCAGTTACAGGGCACTGCCATGGGCACCGTGGGGTCAGGTCTGATCATCACTGAGGCTACTCCAAGTGGATTTTCTCATTCATCCCTAGCTGAAACCAATTAGACAAGTGTAACAAGTTCCATGATGCTACTTCCCTTTCTAATAATGCTAATTGGAAAATTAGAATTCTTGACTGAGTTTTGTTACTGCCTTTTAGAGCAGTAAATAGACTATAAGTTACTACCGACCCCTGAAACTGTATTTTTAAGATTAAAAATACTGCTTTTGTATACAGATTTTCTTAAGTATATCATGGAAAAATAGTTACAAATGTTTTATTATTTTACTTCTGAAAGCTTTCTGAAACTGCATTCTCATTCTGCCATCTCAAATTTTGCAGAATATAATTTACTAAAAGGCTCTGTTTTCATTTTCTGAACTTTGCTTCAGGACGTGTAATGAACTGATAATGTTAACAAGATCTGCTGTGATCTAAAATCAAAGATGTGCAGTTAGGGCAGTAATATTAATGAGGTTTATGTTACACAATGAAAAAACATATTATCAGCTTGGACGAGTTTGAAAGTGTTTTTCCTTGCAAAAGGTAAGTTTCAAATTTATATGTCAAGTCAAGGATACAAATGTTTCCTGGAAAAAAACCTCAAACTCGCATGTCCACCTCGCAGTAGAATGCCCTGCCCACCAATCTACTGAATCACAAACTGTATACCCCTGAATAGTGTGTCCACGACAAGGTCTCACTTGGTTGCACTTTCCATTACTTTGGCATTTTCAAATAGGGGAATCTACCAGAGAAGAGGAAGCACAAGTTTTGGACAGTCCTGCACCCTCTCTCACAATGTTTCTCATGTTAAAAAAAATTTCTCTGGCTACTGCACAGCAGGATCAGTCTAAGTAGCATGTCAGATATGGTCTTAGTTGACTCAATAAAACCTTTCCATCCCAATTTGATTTTTCCTCTCATGGGTGTTGCACATTGACTCATTCAATGATTCCCCCCGCAGGTATTTAATTAGAGCCTAGTCTTACCTTCTCACACATGGCAAGTCTTCCTTGAACTCATAAACTGCAGCCAGATATTTGGTAACAGTGGTGATGTTGCTGATAAAAGCAGTTTTTCCTCTCTAGCACCTCTCCAGGGCAGGATGTGCTGTTCAATTCCCTCCACTCTTGCTGCCACTGCCCTGGTCAGCCATTCAGCAAAGGGAATCAGGACAATGAAATCCATGGTCCAGGTCAACCCACAGCCAACCTTCCCTAGCAGGAACTGGGACACAGGGGAGAAGGAGCAGGCAGGTATTGATGATGCAAACTACTCAGTGTTGGGGAAGGAGGTGCCCCTTCATCATGGGTGAGGAAAGAGGAGCAGAGCCGAGAGCAATTACTTGGGACAGTTACCAGTCCCTGTAACACCAGGACACTGTGAGGCTGCTAAATGCTCACCTGGAGACAAGGCTCCATTACCTGTTACCCCATTACTCCAGTTAACTCTTATCATCAACAACTGGTTCAAATTAAACGTGCTTCTAAAGCAAATAAGGAAAAAGACAAGGGAAATCTAGATCTTCTCTCAGGTATGTTTTTATAGCATTCGGTGGGACAACAATCCATGCACCAAGTGCAGTGCAGAACAGACTGCATTGATGATAAATTATGTAGGTATAAAACTAATTATTTTTTAAATTACTACCTTGTAAATTCTTCTACTGCTACTACTTAGAGAGAAAAAAAAGTATTAGTAAGTGGATTCTCCTGAGTGTCTATACGGTTCCCTCTAATGCACAGGGGAAATGTATACTTCTCTTCACACCACTTTTGAAATTTCCAATTTTCCTTGTGTTAATTTCTACATTTATAAAGTAGATTTATATTATATTAACAGACCAAATCTTCTCTAGCATCTTTGGCAGCCTTTTAGAGTTCATAGTCACATTCTGTAAGCCCTGAAAATATGCAGGTTACTTTACTGGAACAAAAACATTTTGTTTCATCAGGACTCTGCCTGCTTCTAGTTCAGAGCATGACACGTGTGAACCACTTGTAACCAAAAGGGAACCTAAGCAGGAGCGAGGATCATTCAGAAAGCTAATACAGACACAGAGCACAGATAATCTCCTTTCCACCATGAATGTCCTGAAGGCATCTTCCTGTAAGCAATATTCATGAGAACATCTTCAAATATAACAACGCGCCAGGTCCTCTCTGAGAAGAGGCATCTCTGGAAATGAGGTGGAATTATCAATCAAGTTTTTTATTAATGCAGAACGGAAATTGTAGCAAAGTGGAGCCATCTTCTGTCACACTATCACTGTCTGATTTGTGCTTTGGGCTAGAGGTTTAAGTAGCATATATAGGAAAAGAATATTAAACTTATTTAGTGATTTGAATTACACGTGTTGTAATCAGAACATGCACTCTAATGCCCTACTGATGTGCCTTCTGTGCAGTAGGAGATGGAGAAATCCACAGCCTGTCTGGCTTGACACTTGCTGAAGTGTTCACCTGGAGATGCTGTCCTAAGTGCTGATAAAACAAATAAGGGGGAAATGCAGAATAAGCCTAGAGTGGATGAGGGGGAAAAGTGACTGATACAATGAGAAAGTGAAGTGTTAGGTTCCGTAAGAACAGTATACAAACCAAGTTTAGAAACACAGTCAGCTGTCAGACCAAAACCTGCTGTTCACAAAACTTCAAGTGGGAAAGAATATCCCAAAAAAGGAGCAGAGCCTGGATAAATGAGGTGAGGCAGCAACAGATCTGTCTTAACACTTGCAGAAGGCAAGATAAGGAGCCAAGAGGAGGAAGAGGCAAGTTTGTGATGTTCAAAAGAAGCAGGTCAGAGCAGATTCCCAGGCAACCCACAAGTTCCCAGCCTGTCTTTATTGTGACAACTGTGCTTAGGGCACAGCTTCTCTCCAGAGTTCAGAAGTCAGAAACCTGGGGAGTGATTGCCCTCAGCCAGCAACAGCTAATTACAGAGACCATTCAAAGCATTCATTGACATATGCACCACTTTTTCTTTTTTTGTTTGCCAAGTTGCCTGTAATAACTTTACAGTTGTCCCAGACCCACCTTTTGAAATTCCAATAAGGAATGGACACAAAAGGCCTCATGACCCCAAAACTCTGTTGCTCCAAAAAAACCAAAGATACCATTTTCTCTCAGTTCAATCTATAGTTTTGTCATTTTTATACCATCCTGTACTTTACTGTATAATCCATTTTTGAGTCACTGCAATTCTGAGTAGCCTCCAATGAGAAAATGAGTAAATACCTGACTTAATGGTTTCTATTAAAAAAAAAGCATTGTAAGCATCCTCCTGCACTATTTGTTACCCATAACTGGGAATTGGTTTTATCACAATCTAGCACCCAGTGCAAATGCTTGTGCATGAAATTTTTAGTAAAATAGCCTAGACAGCAATAATCTAGTGTTGGACATATTTCCTAGTTCTATGAATTGGTGAAAAGAGCATTTATTGAGCAATACTAAAGTTACAACATAAAAGGGAGAGCCTTGTTCTCTTCCAGCAAAATATTAAATGAAACCTTTTGGAGAACAAAAGCATTGATCTTCCCGTGCTTTTTTCTCCTGACTTAGCTGCTTTTTTTTCCCCCAAAACTCTTCTGTCAATTTGCATTCCAAAGTTTTATGTGAGAAAGCTGGCCTCAGACTGGAAACAGCAGGCAGCCAGAATTTAATGTTGTGTTCCCATGCCTTTCAAATTTTTAAAAAATCTTTTCCCTTTCCATAGCTCTATCTCAATTGCCAACTCCATTTGTGATCAAGTATTCCCTATTTTCAGGGCATTTTTGGTGCACTGTACTTGTGTCCTGACCTGACCCAATTTTCATGGAGTCACAGAGTGGCTTGGGTTGGGAGGAACCTAAAAGATTATCTGGTTCCAACCCCCCTGCCATGGGCAGGGACAACTTCCACTAGACCAGGTTGCACAGAACCCCATCCAGCCTGGCCTTGAACAGTTCCAGTAATTTTGTGTTACATTTTGATGGCACTTAGCGTTCTGGGATTATTCAGAACTTTTGGAACAAGCCAACAGGCATTTTGGAGAGTGATTGCTCACAAGCACCTGAATGTTCTGCACCACATAACCTTGAGCATGTGCTTTACTGACACAAGACCTGCCCACAACCCAAACAAACACATCATCTGCAGGAGGACTTCCCTCCTTTCACTGCATGGATATGTTGGTCCTTCATTCTCCACGCTTCTACTCTGCTGCTTAGTCATGGGTAACAGTGCTTTTCCAAGCACATTAGTTAACCCATATTTTAATAATTACAACCATCTATGGAATGGAGCAGGCTTGGGGTTGAGTCTCAGATTTGTATTTGCTGTGTCATTGTGAGCAAGGGTGCTGTCATGGCTGTCTCCTTGTACAGAAAAATTTAAGGGTAAACACTACAATTTTATGAGCAGGAAAAAGGCTCCACTAATTGAAATAAACTAAAAACTGAAAAGTTGCCAAATCTAACCATGAATCCAAGAAATCCAACCATGAATCCAAGAAATCCAAGCCAAGTGTGTTTCTTGAAAGATACAGAAGTATTTTGGGGTGTTTGTTTCTATCAATTTGGCCAAAGGTTGGACTTGATGATCTTGGAGGTTTTTTCCAATTTTAATGATTCCATGATTCAGTTCTGTGATTGTGTGCTGTGCTGCCTGGAAAGAAAAATGTGTGACTGTGCTTCCCATGGGTTCAAAACACTGAGTGGAGAGGTGATTCTATGCTTTGTGACCAGAGTAAGTTACCTCTAAAATGTACAAGATCCTTTGTAAGCCTGAAAGAAAGCATTCTACAGCAGGAATGAGGAAAAAAAGAGATAACAAGGTTTCTCATGTCTCTGTCTCAAAGATCATTAGCTGTTTATCACTTCATACCAATGTCTATTCAGAACAAAAAATGCTCTAGGCTGATTGTATGTGGTTTTCCAGGTAAATTATCCTCATTCCCTAGATTTTTTGTGATACAATTTTCCTAATCTACAAATTTAGTAATTAATCAAGTATAAATCACATAAATACATTTTATACTCTACATTGAACAACTAATTTCTACTCTACAGTAACTATTTTTGATCATGCTATTTCTATAGTTAAGAATGATTAATTTTGGTTTTTTTCCCCCTATGTTCATCTCTTTCTCAGAAACAGTTTTGAATTTTCTTTTACCCTGTGCTTTACAAATAAACTTTTCATTTGAACAGAAGTGAAGACCAAGAAAATCTCGTTTTAAGAAGGTAGCTTGTCCAGAAGGAGCTCCATCCCTAACCAGTGCACTATTGGCTCATCTCAAATGCAAGGCAGGTAAACCTGTTAAACTTGTTATCCAAGACATTTGGATAACATTGTGGGGGAATAAATTTGGAAAAAGAGTGGTAACACTAAATTAAAGAACTACTGCAGTCCTGAAACAATCGGTAGATTCAGCCTCTTGACAAGTCCTTTTAAAAGTGATTCAATGGAAACATTTAAAGAACATTGTGCCAAATTAATTAGAGGGGTGGCCATATGTAATATGTGTCTATTAATTGTAGTAGAACTCTATCTTTCTGTCTTGATCTAGTGCTGCAAGATAAATTTGAGTAATAGGTATAGTATTTTAATTTTGTATTATTTTAACTCATGCTGACAGGAACTGGGATCCTTTTCACCAATTTTTCAAAACTGTATTAAGTAAACTATGCTCCAAAAGGGCTTGTATATGGCAGGAAAAAAAAGTGAAATAAGAAAAAAATTCAAACAGTCTGGCATCAGACCAAATTCTGGCAGAGTTGGAAACAGACATCAGGTCTCTAACACCCCACTCCAGGCTTGTATCATCTCATCTCTCCTGCCTCATTTATTCATGCTATTTTTTCTTTCCTGCTGCTTAAATGAATTACAGAACCTATGTCAATAGCTGAACTTACAAATTGGGTGTATCATTTTAATAAGAAATGTTTAGAAATTTCATTTTAATTGTCAGTGGTCATACATCTTGCACTAGCTCTCTTCCTTCCCTGAGCACAAACATACTCTGCTTTCATTTGTGTCAGTTACTGCTCATTCATCTAAGGCTGGAAAGGCAATAATGACACTCATGATAACAAAAATCAATAGAGCTGTAAATAAGCTTTGCTACATCTCCCAACAATTTAAATTCATTCATTATCTAGAAACATAATACTAGCCAAGGAAATACACTGGTTTCTACACTAGTTCCTACACTCTTCCTGTAATTGTACCCACCACCTTCAATGTGATGGTCAAAAGAGAGGATTCTGTAGACCCTGCAAATGCAATGAACATGCTCCCAACCCTATTACACAAAATGTAATGATTTTGCTGAATAAACACATAGAAGAAGATAATAAGTGTGTAACCATACATTCATTCACAGAGACTTCTCTATTTCCTTTACAGCTACCTTTTGGATCAACTCCTTTTTCCAAGCTCCCAGCCAGGTTTTCCAAAGGCCTCCAGGGAGAACAGAGTAAGTAATTTTAATAAATTCCTGTCACATCTTGGCCTATGGATGGACAGTCAAAACATTCAGGGCACAAAGAGTTTACACTGCTAGGATTAGAAGGTGAAACATCAGAGTGTAAAAGGCTTCACAAGGGAAAGAAAGCATTTGAAGATGAAAACTGCTGCTTAAAATGTGCTAAAGTGGAGACACTGAATTTGAACCCTTTCAGAAAGGCAGTGAGCAGAGGGGGAATTTGACAATCTGACTGGAGTAGTCCTGGGTAGGAGAAGATTCAACTACTGCAGAGGTAGTAAGGTCAAATACATTGGCCATGGACTGCCCCACTTTTCATTTTGCCCTAATAAAACCAAAACACACTGTGGAATGATAGAATACTGCATCAAGAGACCAGACAGGCAAGGAAAAGGCATGGTGTTTTGAGGCCCTCTTCCAAATTTCTGAGCAAAGTAGTGCTGCAAACCATATCCCGTACCATTTAATACATTCAGTTCAGCTCTTTTCATCAAGGAGCAGAATATTGGAAAACTTCCACAGGCTTTTTAGCAAGGAATAGCTCCTAATTGCCAATTTTTTATACTTCAGCTGAAATTGACTTTTTTCTTACCACAACATCAAGTTCCAGCTCCTCATATACTTTTGCAGAACAAGTTGGAATCTGTGGGGTTCAATAAATACAATGGAAAAATGTGAAGCATTAGAAATCCTGATAATCTTGATGTGTTTCTCAGAAGACCATGAAAGAAAGCTGGATTTGATTGCTTGCCAAAGAACAGAGGAAAAGGTCTTTAAGCTAAATCCTGCTGGATCAAAGATGACATCTGACCACTGAGAAACAAATCTTTTGCAGTTTAGTAAGTAGCAAAAGCCTAAATAACTCCACCAGAGCACCATATATTAACACACATCTGACAACTTTGCCAACAGGAGCTCTTACTGTTTAATCATAGAGGAATTTTGGGCTTAGCCTCCCAGGCAGAGATATAAATATCTTCTGAGAAGAAAACCTGAAATTTCTGTGCAGAGTGCACACATATTTTGCTTCCCTATACCTCTCTGCACACAGTGTAAAGAGACCTGAACTATGTCAGGTATTTTCAGTCTGGGACTGAATACACAACCTCAACTTTCTCATGTGAGGCTCAGAATGTCTGTATTAATTTAAGCTTGATGTTCACAGTGGTTGAGTTCCCTCAGCTTCATCTACAGCTAAAGAGTCCAGCACTTGTAAATAAATAAGCAAGTAAATCAGATTCCCATGGCTGATCAGTCAGATTTACTACTAGACATGATAGCAGATACTTTCCCAGTGTAGCTATCTGCAAGGAACAGCTTATCTCCTAATCTAGGAGTCATTAAATGAAGAAGATTTAACTTGAAGAATGCTCCTGTCCTAGATATCTATAAACACATTTGTCTTGGAGCTCAGGTGCCCCTGTTAATTGGCACTGACTCTATATAGAGCCTGCAAGAATATTCATAGAATTGAGAACACATTTGTAAATGATTCATGTTACCAATCCTCAATTACCCATTTGCAGCACCATTACCATATTAAATACGTGATGTTATGTGCACTCTTCATTATGTTCAATGTCATCCTTTATTCTATTTATAGGCCAAAATCTGAATCTGAAACAGACATATCAATTTCTGGGAGGCCTTGTCATAATTTTAGTGACTGAAATCTTGATCAGAGTTGGGGGGAGGAGGGGAAAAAACAGAAAAGGAAAGCAAAGAAAAGAGTTTGACTGCAAAATCATTCTACAGGCAAGACAATGGAAATACTGCTATAAATTTATAGACCAGATTAGCTTTTCTTTCAACTGCCAGCATGAAGCTGTATCTAGCACCCAAAACCTAGATTTGGGAGAGCCTGTAGTATCAGTTATTCTCAGATAAGGTTTCATCATAGGCACCACCCTAATACAACAAAATTTATATGTATGCAGCATTTCACATTTCCTCCCACACATACTAGCGTGCCTGGCTTATGCAATGTGTCTCACTTCAGAATCACCAAGCTGAAATTGCTCAGCTATATGTGGCTTGAAAATAGCTCCAGTGTGGCTCCAGTTTGGGAGCTATAGCCTACAATTAATAAATGGTATGCCTGACAGGACAGTTGCCAGGTAACATTTTATTGCTGAGGCACAAGATTGTGGCCTAGCCGTGCCCTTGAGGCAACCTTTGGAGACTGGCTTGATACTCCTGGGACAGTCTCATGTGAAACAGTGTAGGCTGCTTCTCAGCATCCCTGCATCTGCCTGCTGGCCCAGCATTTGGCTCACACAAAATCTGAAGAGCCAGGATAACTTCAGCTGAAAATTTAACTCAGTAGGAACAGACTAACTTCAGCAGTAGAACGGAGTTCATGAGGGAAGGGGTGAGAATTAGGAAAGGTTGCATGAGAATTCAAGCACCAACCAACCAACCAAAAAAAACCCTCAAACCCCACTAAAAAAAACCAAACCCTGCTGAGAAACAAAAGTGAAGGAATATACATCTACTTTTTCATTTTATTAATATTTTAGTGTATCAGTGTACCAAAAATCATCTTGCTAAATTGGGAGTTGATAGATTGGGAGTTGTGTCAACATTTAAAGAACAGTTTAGACCTACATGCAGCTTTTTGCCTGTACAATCCAAAAGTTAATGTCTTCAGCTAGCCTCAGTTGCTCTGAAAGCCAAGATGATGACTCCTCAGAGCTTATTTTCAAAATCATGCAGCTAAATTGCATGAGTATTTTGATAACTGCAACCCTGACATTATTTTGGTAGGTACTCATCAAATACAAGTCCCAAAAGAAGTTAAAAGGTCAGGCTCACGAGACCTTGAAGGGACACAGAGGATCAAGGCTGAGACAAAGCTTTTTAATTCTATGACAAAATTGGTACATTTAGGAAAAACAATAGATGTTAAATTTTGCCTCTTTGACCTGTTCCTTCCTGCTTGTTATAGTCTAATGAGAAGAAAAGCTTTCTTTTGAAGAAGCTGTTCTCCATTATTATCTTTTCACAGAAATCATAGATCTGTGAAAAATCATTAGCCAAAAGCTGCTTCAATAGTACATTTGCTAAACAGGGGGTCCCATTATCTATTGACCCAGGTAAGTAACAGTGACTCATGTGTTTCCACTCTGTTAGAAGCTTTGGTCAGGCCAATAATCTGGAAAGAAGGATTCACAGAGAAAATCAAAGACACTGCACAGTCATCTCATAGCAGTCAGCTCTATATCATCACTGCACAGTGTGAGAGCATGACTGAGTGATCAGGGCTGGCAGGTCTAGAAACATTCCTTTCTTTCAGACCCTTGCATTTGTACTGGAAAATGATGTGGTCTGAGACCTTACCCATAAGTCAACTGTCCTTTGGGATTGTGTTTGTCACCAGTCACATCAATGCCTGTCCTTGATCTTGCATGGGAGTGACAGCTGGCCCATGCCAAAGCTCTCAGGGATGAGGCTAATGGTGAGGGCAATCACCTGCTGGTGCTTTGGCCTTGCTTCATTATGAGTATGTACACAGCCAGTGCAAGCTGGTATCCAGCTTCTGCTGTCTGACAAGGACATCCCACTGACATCTTGAGCTGTCACCCACCTGCTATCCAGCTTCTAATACTCCTAGAATCAGGAATGCTCCCTGGACACCTATGTCCCTACCACTGATGAGGTGAAAAGTCTTTTAAACTTCAGCTCCCATAGCTCTGCCCCATGTCTTGAGACACACAGAACCAGGGAGACTTGGAAGGGGACCATGGGTCAGGTGGGGAAACAGATATTTCAACATCAGTCATCACCACTCCTCCTGTGGGCATGTCTTGAGGGGACCAAATACACTTAACATCCTGCATTAGGTGTGTGACAGCTTGGGAGGTGGGACAGGAAGCCAGAGGCAGAGGAGGGAATACAGGTAAATAAATGCAAATAGCTTAGAGGGAGCATGAAACTGAACTGGTTCTGACAACAGAGCATGGGCTACTTAAATGCCTGATCTAAGTTAGATGATCAGTTCCAGCAGTTATGGATGCTCGAGGACAAGATGTGAAGACAAGAGATGTGAAATCCACCTTGGCTTACCAGCATCCTCACAGCCTCAGGTACTGAGATGCCCCCTTTCTTCCACAGCTCTCCCATTTCACTTCCGACTCATTTGCAGGACTTCCATCAGATAGACATTTTCTGCATGCCTTTCCTTGAAATTCCTCCTGTGCACATACTGTGCCACTGTACTGAAACCAGGAAGGGTAAGTTTTTGCAATAGGGAGTAAAATAATAGTTAAATGCCAGTAAATATGGACCTAGGGAACCTGCAAGGAGATACGCTGTCAATGTGCACATATGTGACCAAATGGATATGATCAAACTGAAATCAACACATGCTAAGGCCCAATCTACAGTGTGAAAACGTGTGGCACCCAGGCTAGCCCCATATCTAGTACAAATGCAGAAACCATCACAAAATAAAACTGTAATCAGGGCAGCTTAATTTAGTAATGAACTCGAATTTACTCTGAGAGCTGCACTCAGCAATTTCCAATTTGACAAAATATTCATGCATAGATATTCCTACCACTAACCCAGTTTCAGCATAAATGATATTTAATGAAAAATGAGAATTGAGCAATAAATATTGATAACATAAACTGAAAAGGAATGAGGAATACAAAATTAAATTTATCATAAAGGAAAAGCACATAACCTATTTTGACTTTTTTTTTCTTGTATTTTTTTTCCTCCTCTGTGGTAGGTGAGAGGAAATCAGAAAATGATCGTAAGAAACATGAGAAGATTTGGAACTTTGTGTGCAGAATGGCTTGAGGGTCACTGCCATCCTCCCAGCTCTCTGCAGAATTTTGATATAATTTGATACAATCTGGAAGCACTTCATTGCCAAAGAACAGTGGCTGCCTTCCATCACCCAAGTTTACTGATCTGGTTTCCAGGTTCAGTGATTCAGCCCTTCCTTAAGATTAATGCTGTTCTAGCACGTATTCTTCTTGAGGAAGGTATTTTTCTTGACTGTGATTGTGAGTGAGTGAAAAATTTTAGGATACAATTTATCCCCCCATGTACACATTGTAAAATACCTGCAAGCAAATTGTAATTCCCTTCAGTTTAGAATTAAAATAATTTGACGCATTTTTTTAATTCTGTGGATTAGTTATTAAATTTTTTTCTGCATTTGATATCTGAACAGTGCAGTTTCACTGCTTTGGTTGAACAAGTCACACAATCTTATTTCAGTCTTTGTGGTGCAAGATCTTCACCTGTGCTAAACAACAGCCCTGTGTCTATTCAGGCATATTCTTTCACAACAGTGCTTTTAAAGGGTTTCACTGGTAAAACTCCAATTCTTGGAAGTTGAAGAAGGAGCAAAGGAAGAAGGCAAGGCTGACATCCTTCCTGAAAATCTGGAATAAATGATTGGTGAAATAATTACAAACTAGACTTGAAAGAGAATGCTTAAAAGGTGCAATTCAGAAACCTTCTTCCAAAAGTTTGTGAAGACTCCAGCACAGCTGCCCTGTACCATGGCAATACCAAGGCTCCCAGGGCAATTCCAGGTCAAACTCTTCCCCTGGAAGCAAGAGATCTGCCCGACCACACACATAATTCCCAAATGCCTCTAGGTCTGGCTGCCTGACTCAGTGCAGACATCTACAGCTTTTCATCTGCAGAATTCAGAAAATCTTGAGCAAATCCACTCTACACTTTAATGTATTTTCTTTTCCTTTTTGTGTGGATTTTGTTTGCTTGGATTTTTTTTTTTTTTCTCCTGAGGAGAAAAGCACAAGGGAGGAATAGCACCAAGAGATTTTTCCCTGCCACTGGGATGCTGTGGTGCTGTGCCCAGGGTAATGAATCCGCCTGAGAGCAAAGGCTGGTGCAGGCATGCTGCAACCATGCTGTCTGCTAACCCTGAGCAGGTAAAATTGGTCCGGTGTTGGGTTAAGTGATCATAGACCTCATAGGAATGCATCTGAAGGTGATTGCACACTACCTAGTGGAAACTTGTACGTGGTGGGTAAGAACAACAGAGAGGTAATAGGAAATCCCAACAGTGGAGGACTCCAGCCAGAAAACCCCATGTAGGGCTAGATGATCACTGTGCTTTCATTGCTTTCATTGACCTTGGTCCCTAGACAAATTGCAGATGTTTGCAGCCTGGAAGAAATTTTGTCAGACTATCTGTTAGAAAGCCATTAATGCTTTAGAATTAATTAAATCAGAGAATGCTACTGCTGTGATGAGAAATTTTAATGCTGAGTTTCTTTAGACAAAAACAAACAAACAAAAAGATGCCAAGGCATCTTTTGCAAATACATTCCCCTACATATTAATTAACTATCAGGCTGTACTAGAGTCCTTAGTATAAATGTATATTTGGCACTTTTCTTAAAGTTGAGTACTATTTAGCATTGTTTTATATGGGCACATCTACCCCTGAGCCATAGAAAGAGAAAGAGCCCATGCTGAGTGAGACAATAGCTGGCATCAGACACAGAACATAGGCATGAGCACCACGTATGCTTTAAGAACCAAAGAACTCTCAGGACACACTGTTGTCAGTATGGATTTCTAAATTTTTTATCCTCTGCCAGATGGAAATGGGTGTTCTTTTTTGTCAAAGTGATTTTAGAGAGTTAATGAGCACCATAGTACAGCACAAGCATTGGACTGGAGTAGACTGCTTCTTGTTTCGGAGTACAAACTGTCAGCCACTGCCATCCTCTCCACTTGCAATCCTTTTGGCTCTTCTCAGGAGGCAAGTGATCCAACCTGACTGCATCTCATCAAGAATTTCTTGCCTATTCTCTTCAGTTATTTTTCATTTTCACTTCCATACAGTCCTCCACATCATTCCTTCTCTCAGTTCCATCATGTTTTAAAAAAGGAGTAGGAATCCTTTACTCATGAGGTTGTGCATAAGTGGTAGTCCAGATTTTTTAGCTTTATCTTTGTTAATGATTTTATTATAACCACTTTTTTGCTGTGTATATTTACTGCACCCATTTGCAGAGATGTCTCTGGTACACAAATGCTTGTTAAAGAAGTAACAGGAAGATTCAAGGTGACATTGCAAACATGCATTTTCACAAGCATTAGTCATATCAAGGGTATATTAATTATTTGCTACCTGGCAGAAATCACAGGACTTGCTAATACTCATTCTAACATTCACTTTCTTGGCAAATATCTACCCATAAGTACATTTATTTAGATTTTTTAATCATCTTTAAATAAACCACTAGGCATATCAAATGGAAGTCTTGGCCAAATACAAAACTGAACAACAAGCAATATCACTTTTGGAAGTAGAGTACTTGACAAGTTGTTTCTCAACTGCCAAGAAAATATTTGTTATGATGAAGCAACCCAGTTTTCCTTCAAAAATGCACCTACAAGAAATTTATCAGTTTTATGAAATTATCTTGACTGTCAATGTTGTTTTTCAATAGAAGAAAATAAAAAGTCAAATTTCAATTGTACTTGATTCATACTTTTAAGCTATTAAACTTTAATACTAATTTAATTCCTACAGCTGATGTAATTTTTAAATTTTATATGGATGTTGCACTAATGAAAAAAAAACCCAAACCATCAGCACTTATACTGGAGATAATGAGAAGAGAAAGGAATGTCTCTTTCATAAGAACCTGAAATTTGGGGTTTCTTTCCATTTCACATTAGCACAAAGCTGCCACCAACCTACGCTCCAAATGTTGGAATTATGCACAGATTTGAAATGTTTATTTCCTACCAACTCTGGTTCCCACTGCTGTGTCAGTCAAAGCCTTCAACGTGCTAACCACTGCTCCCTTCACAAGAAAAGGCCTTGTGAAAGAAATAACCAAGCCTTTCACAAGTACCAGGGGGTGGTGGCACAGTTGGACTTCCTCTACAGGGTTAACACGGATTCCAGCTCCTCTGGAAACTCCCTGCAGCCCAACCTCTGGACATCACAATAGTGTCATCTCCAGCTCGAGATGCAGACAGAGCTGTTGACAAATAGGATTTCCTGATGGCAGGAAAGAAATGTTTTTTCCTGTTGTTGTTGAGTCTCATTTTGGTCAAAATGAGACTAAATGCAAATGTTTCTGTATTTCCAGAGAACCAGAATTCCCCTGAGCCTTGCAGCTGCTTGGTGTAAGAGACTTTTCCTTCAGACACTGCAGATGCCGTCAGGGAAATAGATGCTCCTGTTTTGAACTCTGCTTTGGTTTTGTGGAAGATTTAATCAAACACAGCACATTCTGAATCAGAGAATTCTGCCCCAAGGAATGAGTATTTCAGGATGAAACTTTGTTCTGTCAGACATTTCCTTAACATGGTACTCAGAGACACTCAGCAACTGCTGCATCGCATGAGTAGGAAGAACCTTTTTTCAGTAATCAGGACCCAACTCAGTATTTGCACTCGAAGGGAGATGTAATTAGGAACTTATTCCCCTTTTTTTTTTTTTTTTGCCTTTATAGTTGCAGCATCATGCTGTTTCCTCTGCTAAAGATTTTTTAATCTTACCTGGTCACTTTTTAATCAAGACTACTTTTACAGTATAATTATGTGGTAGGTAATTTGATACTGAAATACTACCTCTTTGGGAAAAACCCAGCATGTTTCACATATAATGCATAAGAAGATGGCAGTCAGCTTAAAATGGGAGTTTGCAAAGATCAAGCATTCCTTACAATCAGCTTGCTCTAGCATGCTCTGTGAACCTTACTACTTGCAAAATTGCCTTTGGCATCAGTGCACTCTTTGACAAGTTCAGTGTGTGACAGTGCCTTAAACCAAGGATGTTTTCCTGGATATCTCTTGGCTTATGATAATTTAAAGCAGAAATATCTTGAAAGGTAAGGTGCAATCAGTTAGCAGAAGTGCTTGTCATGGATATTTAAAAATACCACAGAGGCCCCCAAACCCAGCAAGCTGCCATTGATTCTCATCTCATCCAAACCTCAAATGCAACAATTATACATAATCAAGGCTTCTCACTCTATGGAATACATGTGCTCCTCCAGATCTGATGTAGAAATTGTGGAAATGTGTATGATTTGGAAGGAGTACATTTGTTCTTCAGGGTGATTGCATCCCATGAGTCTACCCAGCAAGGAGCTGCAATTCAGCTGTGCCCTCATATATAACACAGGCTAATGTTGTGCCACAAAACATTTCATTATACAGAGGCTGAGAGCTGCTACCTGGTTCAGACTAAATTTGTTAAATTAAGAGCTTTAGGCAGTTCTCTATGAATCCAATTAAACAAAAGGAGATCTGCAAAGAGGAACAGAAAACAAGGAGAAATGTTGCCTTGTTGAAGATTCTGATAAGTGAATTGTCCTAACACTATTTGACATTTCTATTTAAGCCAACAGCACATTCACTTGGAAAACATCTTCATATGAAAATAAAGCAAGAATGATGTTTATCACTCTTTTCTTTTTATCTCTTTTGCTAATTTAATGTCATAAAACTTGACTTTGTGTCAAGATCAGAAAACAACTGTTCCTGGGTGGTTTACAATATAAAATATTCTCTGTGTGTGTCTGTGCAGATCTTTGGTTTGATCTGCTAATCTTCTATCATAAACATGAACTAGATGAACAGTATCCAGAGTGTAGAATGAGAATGACAGACAGAGCTCTGTTAACTCAAACTGGACTATAACCAAAGAGCCCTTATTTGGAATAAAAGACTTTTGTCTCATTGCTTGAACAGTGCATTTTGTTGGGAATAGCTTACTAGGAGTTACATTCTCCTCACTGAAAGCACTAGAGATGATTTTCATTGCAGAATTTTTGCATAAAGACAGCAATTGAGAGAAGCACAGCACAAGTTTTCTTCTTGCAGTGTGATGGAGGTTTTAAAACTATCTCCAAGGATATGGAATGATGGTCTCCTCTTAAGCATAATCAGTTTCTCATGGTTTTATTGCTTTTATGATCCTAGGTTTCTGCAGAGAGATGTAGTTTTAGGATAAGAAGCTTGTCCATCACCTGAGTGGTGATTTAGAATAAGAAGTAAAATTAATGCTGCATGCACTTTAGAGTCTTTTCTAAGCTACTAAATAACACACAGGTCTAGCAGGAAGACACAGTTAGCAGTTCAGAAAACCTGACCTGTAATGCCTTGTTTCTGAAAGCACAACAAAGACAGAGAGGGAAAAAAAGAGGGAAAAAGAAGAAAGGAAAAAGAAAGTCAACACAGATTCATAGAAGTAAGAGAGCACTGTCTGACTACATCAAATTTCCATTCTTCCACTCTTCCTTTGATGTACATGACATGAATGAACCTTAGCCTGCAATTGTAAATCGTATTATTAATAACAGCAGCTACATTCTTGTTGAAGAGTCTTCTATTTTAACAGCTATCCAACTCATTTAAATAACATTTTGACAGGAGGAATATGCTACCACTCTATATTTTAATGAAGACATGGAGATGAAAAATGTGATGATACCGTAAGCAAAAGGTATGATTCTCTGCAAAGAGTTATTGAGTCCTTAGGGCCACTGCTGAATTATAAATAGAAACTCCAATCACTACATTGCCATAATTCATTCAGGTGTTTGCCTCGTTCCATGAAAAATGCCTATGCTTTTATCTCAAACAGGATAGGATGAACCAATAGGATGCTTTCCTCATCCAGCAATAAAATTGAAAAACATATGCTTTTCCATTATAGAAGCAGTATATTATGCTCACTACACCACTTTGTGAAGTCTGTGACGGCATCTGGCTGATGTCTAGGTTATTTAGCATAAGCAATCACATTCTATCCATTATGCTAAAAGAATAATAATATCTTCTGGGTTATGGAATGACAGAAATTCATAGTTTCATAGACTTTGAATGGGTTTTTGCTGATTTAGCAATATGAAGTTCCACGGTTGAATACTCATTCAACTTTAAGGGAGCACTAAAAGAGAGAAAATGTAGATGTTTGTCTCCTTCCTTCCCTTCAGGAGAAAATTAAACTAGAATAGCAGTCAGAATAATTTCCTGTCAAAATAAATATGTAAGTATGGCCATGTGCACATTATTTCTTCATAGCAATAACTAAAAGTTTTTTACCCAAGACAGAAAAATATCTGCTTAATCTAGGTCTTCACAGAAGGACCAACTTCTATAAAGGATGAGCCTGACTGCACCTTTTCATCTACAGAAGGCTTTCTTTGAACACAAAATAGAAACAAGCTACTCAATGAACTCTACTCAAAATCATGGATAATAAATTAGATGTATTATAATACAAGACGTCATCTAAATAATTATCCTTGATTTTGCCTACATCTAATAATTTCCCAGTGGCACCAGGGGGCCTCTAGTCCCTAAAACATTTAGGATTCAATCCCTAAGTTTTATTTTTAAAAAAATCAAGGGTTTGGTACTGTAAGGAGCTGAATAGGAACTCTCTGAAGGGATCAGCTGTTGCTGATATGTAAAATGAAATTCAATAACCTGCATTAAGGTTCATTTATTGTAGCTTGATAACAGTTCCTCTGTATTTAATGAACGTTGGCTTCTTTTTAAACATTAATCAAAATCCAGTGAGTCACCCTAGGTATGAAAATTGTGTCAATTACCAGCTTTGAAGAGCTACATCCACCAAAAGTAGGTCTTTTGAGGTACACACCTTATCTTTCTGCCCACAACCCACAACATAAATAAGAACAACTATGCACAAAGCATTAATAAATACAGGTTCTATATTTACAGATTTTTTAAAAAATTAAGTCACAGCTTGAGTTTGCAATATTAAAAACTGAAGGGCAATTAAACCATTTATATGCAATTTCAATTTTGCATACAGAAGCTGACAAGCACAGCTGGAGCCATGTCTCTGTAATTCTACCACAGAATGGCTATAAGGTATTAAATAAAGAAAAGAAAGAAAAAAGTCACCCTGAATTTCTCAGGCTACTTCAGAACAGTACCTTCTTCTCCTCCCAAAAAGGGTCTTGGACAGTTGAAATCAGTGACATGGCAGCCCTAAAGGAAATTAATTTTATCAACCTCATCAGTAGAGACATTCAGAACTCACAATTCCCATACTGTTGACAAAATCAATATTTAAGGAAAGCTTCATTTCAAATTGGAAAGATAAATGTTTCTGGGTAGGGAAGCCTTCTCAGAATGCCTGCTGGGGAGGGAAAAATTACTACACATGGTAGTCAGACTTATCAAAAATTAAGACAAAAGTAGAGACCCCAGCAATGAAATGCTATAAACAATAAATCCTGACAGTTTGGCATTACAGCTCCTGTTAATCCCAAATTAGAAATATCAATATATAAATGAATAATGCACATAAAGCCTCCATCCTGGTAAGAAAAATACACAGAAATAAACATTTATCAGGCTAATACCACCTGTCCTTATGCAGCTGGCATGAAGCTGACCTAAGGCTACAAAACTATCCTAAATTACATATAACCTAGTTCTGATTTATTTGGCATGTTTATGCTGCCTCCTGATCCAGCACCACACAGTCAGGGTGTGCAGGACCTGTCCCATGAGCTTCCTCACAGCCCTGATTCCCAGACACCTCAAGGGATTTGTGGGGCTGACATCTCCCCAAGCATCTCTCAGCTCAGACCACCTCTGAGCAGAAGACCAGAGAAGTGATGGAGAAGGATTCCTGTAAGGCAAAGAGGAAGAAACCGAGCCCAAAATGAACTGACTCAATCCTTTGAAACACTGCGTTTCTGCCAACAGCCTTCCCTGACCTTCCTCCTAACCCTCAGTGGTAGAAAGGGATTTTTTTGTTGTTGGAAAAGCTCTTGACCAAACCTGAGAAACCTTCAGAGCAAAGGTGACTGGCTTTTCAATGAACTTTTAAAAATATCTCCTCTCTGACTGTCAATTGAGTTTATTTATATCATAAATCAAAAGGTTAGGAATGAAATGAACTCATGCAGAGAACTACTTAAAGGCTCATAGCAACATCATCAGTACTTCATACAAAAGTGAAAAAATCAGAAAAACGTTTATTTTAAGTGTCTAGACAAATAATTATTTTAATCAGTAATCAGAAGAGAATTCCACCTCCATAAAAACACATTTAAATCTTCAGGACGCATAAAGTTCAGTCTTGGGCTACACAACCTGCCAAATCATACATTAACAAATGATCAAGGGCTAACAGGGATGTCAAATACTTTATACCAGGGTGGTTAAGTACCTTGAAAACACAGTGTTACAACCTTTGAGTTAATATCCACCATTAAGGAAAAAAAATTGTAAAAACAGGAGTGATATGTCTTAAAAGTAGAATTTTTTATACAGTTTCTCCATAATGTCATGACAAGGCCAAACCTCAAGGAAGATACAGGAACTTCCTGTTAAAGGTTAGAATAATAAGTCCACAAAATGAAAGGTATATGCAGATTAGTAGTAGTCTAGTCCTTTTTTCTGATTGAAAAAGATGGCCAGTATAATGATTTTTTAAGTGTTAGAGGTTGCTATTATAAACTTAAATTAATTTGCATGTCCCTTCTTAGAAGAAAAACACTATCATTATATGGAACTGGGATAAAAAAGAGATTTCATTAAAGTCCTCACATGTTGGAATCTCACTGTATAAAAATTGATATTAACTCAAAATCTTTATGTGCTCCTGCAGATGGGCAGCTACTATTCAGATAACTCCAGACAAAAAAAAGTTAAATATTTTTAACAGCTCAGAATAAAATATAGATAAAAGAAATTTCTCTACCACATATCCAAAGGGATCTGAAAACAGGAAGGACTCTTCCTCAGCATGTGGAGGATCACCATATTTAAGAATTTAAAGATTATTTGAACACAAGCAAAGCAGCACCTGTGAGCTCAGCTCAAGACAGTGACAGTGCATTTGGTAACCCTGGCAAATATTCAAGGACTTCTAAGGAATCTGAACAGACTCTGTTTAGTAGGCTACAATATGCTTTCACCAAACCTTACTCTGAGAAAGTATTTTGTGAAAGTCCATGTGGGATTTTTTTAATAGGTCACATTTGGTATGGTATGTAGAACTCAATGTCATTGACTTTTTCAGTTCCTGAAAACAGAAGCAAAACTGTGATGGAAAAACAAAGCACTCCCCTCCCCCTCCCAAACAAATATAACTACTTCTTTCTCAACCCTCCTAAAAATTTAGAGCCCCTCCATGTGTGAGTTGTTCACACTTTTAAGCATACACTCATCTATATCTTAGGTTAGCAGTTATCTTGGAATAACATTTTAAAAATCCATTGGCTTGTGGAAGTAGTGTAATATATCAAAATATGTCAGACACAGATCTGCTGCTCATTGTCTTTCACCATAATGATAAAGTATTGGTGGTGAAATATAGAAATGTATCTGGATTCACCAAAACAATTTGCTTTCAAGCTGTATTGCTCACACAGAACAGTACATTAAAAACAGTGCAGAAGGAATAAATAGACTGTTGCACCTTCTGGACGAAGGAGTTCATGTGGAGTCTGAGAAAAGGTTGTACACGTGACTCCTCCCTCCAGCAATAAGGTTCATTATACAAAATTTCTCCTTGGCAAGGGTGACATGAAATTTTGCCATTCGCAATATTCATACCGCAGGAGACTCATGCCATTTCATTCAACCATCTGGCCACAGAACTTTGTTTTTCAGGGTATTATCCAGTCTGCTCAAATTTGGATATTGCATCATCTCAGTTTTACGTGTTTGGCGAGGGAAGGCAGTTTAGCTTGCCCAGCCTCTCTACAAGTCAATGGAGTCAGATACCTTTGAGGGCTTGTAAAAGTGTATGCAGTCTCCCTAGCTTATCTATTTTTCCTTTTTCCCTGCCAATATATGGAATTCAGGCATTTCCAGATATCATCAATGCTCTCTGCTTAAATGATGTGTATGTACATCCTTTCAACTGAGATCACAGGAAGCTAAAGGAAAATTTTGCAGTGCTCCATTCACTCAGTCCACAGAATGGTGGCACTTCACAGAACTGCATTGGCAATAAAAATGTGTGAAAGAAGGGAAGATTTGGATGCCAGGCTACTGATCAGAGCTGAGGTCACGTCTCAGAAAAGTGGCCTAGTGATTACTCAACCAAATACTGTGTCACTGTGTCCAGAACACTGAAGGGGAGCAAATGCTGGAAAAGCCCAAGTCCAAGTTATTAGTTAAAACATTTGGTTGTGAAAGGACGTATTTATGCATTTCTCATTAAATCACATCCTTGACATATTGCTGATAACCAGGGGCAGAAACTTAGATCCCGTCTCTTTCTGCTTTCCTGGCACTCTCCTGGAGTAAGATGAAGCCAGACACACATATCACACAGTCTAATATTTGGAGTTTTTTGCTCTTGGTACCTCTCTGCCTAGCCTTAGATTGCAATATACCTTTTGTCACTCAATTCCCCAGAAAGAAAGGCTCTTCTGTGCACACAGACTGACAAAATGTTAGTGCCTAGGGAACATTCAGACTACACGGGAGGCTCCTAATGAATTTCAATGCCTCCTGGATTTAATAGCCTTACTAAGTAAGCAGGCTGGATCAGTGTCTAGGATTCAGCAGGGTTAAAGCATTCTAATCCTATTGTAGGCAAGATTTAGACAGACTGGATCATAGCCTCTCTTTTTCATGTCCTTAAATCAAGAAGTAGCAACAAATACTCAAATTGCAGTCCACAAGGTATTATAAAAGTTCACAGAGAAAAGCTTTACCAGAAGTCAAATTTCTGACTTCATATGCATATATATGTTTGCTTAAATTATCACTAGTAAGCTGAGATCTGATGTAAACTCACATAAAATATGCTGACACGTTTTTAAGGCTTAAGAGGCTCCAGAGTTATCAAACATGAACAGCTTGCTCTCCACTCTGCTAGTTATGCTACAGAGCATGTTTGCCATGGTTAGAAGCTTGTATATCAAAAAGATAAAAACAAATTAAAAATTCTTTCTATAAAGGCCAGATACTGGTTATCCTATTGCCTGAGACAGAACTGAGCAGTTAACATTCTGTAGTGTAGGACAAGGAAAAAAAACCAGACCTATACATTAAGGTCTGTTGTTCTTTCAAAAATCTCTGATATTATGCCTTGCTTACATTCATTAAACCTAATGGTACTTTCTTTTACTAAGGCATACTGTATTTTTTGTTGATCACACCTCCCAAAACAGAACACTCTCAAGCACAAAATCAAGTGATAAACCTGCTAATTTAAGCATCTTTGCTACAAAAGCCACTGAAGATTCGAGCTTGAATTTCTTTCAGTCTGTGAACTCACCCCAATTAAGACAAGAAGCTTCACACATAGGGGCACGCACTTCTACAAGATCACAAATGAAGTTTGCTGTATAACTCTGCCATTCTCAACTACAATATCATACACAGATTTAGTTACTCCTTTCAAAAAGAATATTGGTGAACCAATGGAGGTGCTCATGAAAGAGAAACGAGAACACTTTTCTGAAAGAAACAACTTCTGTCCCTGAGCATAATTGGAAAATACTGTTACTGTCAGCTCAGTGAAAGAAAAAGGAATGATACAAAAGCAGAACTGATGTTTTGCTTTGCCTGCTGAACAGAGGGTTACACTGACAAGACTTGAGAAACACATAAGGACCTATAACCTCAGATCATTCCTCAGTTTCTGCTATTGATATAAAAAGAATTCAGCTGCTAGACTCTTCCTTCCTTCAGTGCAGATCAGGTTAGGTTAAGGAACAATTTTCAAGACAAGGGACTAAGATAAGCTCTTCCCAGTGTCTTGTGGAGACCCGTCCCTTCCAATGACAAAAGACATGGGCTGAAACTCTCCCAATAAGGAGAGGAATTTATGCCCAGATCCTGCTCTCAATGGCAGATACTGCTGTCAGTGGTAACAAAGAACCATTGTTTCGCCAAAAAATAGTAAGGAATGAACTATATTGCAGTTCTTTTTGATTTGTCTTTATTAAAGCAGAGGAGAATACAAATATTAAAAAAAAATCAGGTGGAAGTGTGAAAACAGAAGTTAGAAATCATAAACTTGAAGTTAAAGGATACACAGTGAAACAGAAAAGATAATATTACTGTAATTTTTGGCAGCAGCACTGACTCTCAAATTTTCAGATTTAAGTCAAACTCCTATTAATCAGAAGGAAACTAAAAATGGTCTTAATGGTCTTCATCTTCATCTTTGTATTTTCTGGATTCTTATATCCTTTTTCCGGGGGGGGAAAGTCTGCTCATGACCAGTAGTTAAACACCATAAAAGCAAAAAGCAAAAAGCCAACCAAACCTCACTCCCTGTAAAAAACCCAGCAAAACAAAACAAAACAAAACAAAACCAAAAAAAACAAAACAAAAAACAAAACAAAACAAAAAAAAAAGCAAAGGATAGAAAGAGAAAGCTATGACCATTAGGAAGAGTACTTAGTTTTCAGGAGGATCTCATAGGAAAGTGGTTTTTCAGAAGCATGCTGGAAAGATTGTCCTGGGAAGACTGAAACATTTATTCATGAAAGGAGCCCTTCTCTTTATTCCAGCCATCAAACACCTGAAATACATTTATAGTCAGCACATCACAAAGTAGATGAGACTGTAGTCAAATTTGCTTTTATCATTTAAGTATATGATCTTGTTTGGCAATGCTGCACTAGTAATGTGAATTCAGATTTAATCAAAACTTTGGCTTGCTACATATCTCAGCCTATTCTACTTCAGCATTCAAGCCTGACTGCCATTATGTCCTTCTGCTTTTCATTGCTATTCCTAAGAGGAAACAATAAAATTTTCCTATCTTACAAAGTTACCGTTAATAAATTTAAATGCTGAAATGTCACTGACCATAAGAATACAAAGTATTTTTCTAAAACAGGAGATTTAGACAGCATTATTTTAAAACAGAATATTCCATTCTACTTTTCATAAAAATCTCTGAACCAAATACAAATGCATGCAAAAGAAACCAGATTGTGGCAAGGCTAGACAAAAGGCTGGGTTCAATGAAAACCATAGAAGCTCATTTGATACAGAGCCACTCCCTCTCCATCCCTCTGTTGAAATGTTAATAATTTTAGCATCTTCACAGGACATTTCAAAGATATCTATTCCATGACACACACTGCATTGCATGACCTTAGAGCCCACCAGAAAAGAAAAAGTTTATATGAACATACTGCCCATCCCTCTATGGGATAAAATGGCTGTAATGTTTATGGAAGTGTGTCACAAACCCCACCTGGCATTGTCCTCTTCTGGCTGGACTGCTCTTAATGTGATTTTATAGCAGCTAGATCAAATCAAGGGACATTAAGATAAGAATATGAAAMAGGCARACATTCTGGCAGTCTGAGGAAAGTCTTTCTTGTCACGGAAGAATCTAAGCCATAAATATGGGGTAATGGGAAGAAATCCCTATCACAGCACTTTTTTCTTCATAAAGAAAAAGCAAATAGCAGTGTGAGCTACAATTGCTGTACGCTTACTCTATAACTCTCCTTGTGGAAGCTGCTCCAGTGTGTATCTTGAAAAAGAAAAGAAATTATGATGACTGAAATTGAAAGCTAAAAATCCCCCACTTAATCATGAGTTTGACTGTAAAACAGATACCTTAACAGGGATTTAAACTGCTTTTTAAAAACACTGCATTGATAAAAATTGAAAAATAATCATAATTAATTCTGAACTGAAAATAAAAAAATCTTCCTCTCCTAGAGGAACAACTCTGCAAAACCAAGGTGATTACATTAAGTGCTCTAGGTTTTTTATTAACATTTTTATTTTCTTGCTAAATATTTGGCCCAAAGTTCAAGTGTAGGTGTAAAAGAATTACTTGTTGTACTGAACTCAGTGGATCATCTGTGGATTCTGGCGAGAATGCTGGACAAGGCTAATAGTGCTGCTCACAGGATCCATACAGCAGGTGAAAGAAACTAAAACCAAAACCTAAGCCAAGCTCTGTTGTGGATCATCTGGAATGTTAAGCACAGGGTAGCACAGTAAGACATCTGTATAAATTAAAACCCAGGCTTAGTCACCTGGATGATCACAATCATCAAGTGACCTTGCATTGTCTTCCTGGATTGACACTACTGACTAGGAAAGAATCCTGGAGGATCTCAGAGCTCAAAGCCATGGACACACAGAGGCCACAAGAGAAACAGGCTGATGTAGGATCCTCACCTTCAGCCTCCCCTAATGAAAATACCCATTGCTCCACACAGTAACCTCACAGAGCACCTAGCACCTCATAACAAAGAGAAATAGAAATGCCTCTTCCCTCTCCTGAGCATCCTGGGTCTCTGAGCAAGCTCTTAGAGTTTTTGGAGAAAGGACTGCTAAGAGTGTCTCATAGCAGATTTGAATATTAAACAAGCAATTGTATTCTGCTTGGCCCTGCAGACAATGAAGAAAATTGTTGCTTTATTTTGGTTTGTCCTACATACATTGCTTCTCACTTGCTAAATATCTGCTTAACCTGAAGTTCAGGTTGTTGAAATAATTAATACATTGCTACATTAAACACAAATATTACAGCATTAGTAAAATAAATTCTCAAACCTAAAACTCCAGGACTGAAACAAGCAGTGATGTTATTGTGTGTAAATAAATGCCTCAGAGACTAGTGCTTTTTTTTTTTAAACAGGGGAGAGCTACCAAAAGAGCAGTTCCTCTGCTCCCCCTTCCTAATCATGCATTTCAGTTTGGCAATGTCAGAAGAAAGGTTGCCTGTGCAAAATTAATCCAGTCCCTTTGGATATACACATTATGATACAGGCTTGTAATTACACATTCACGCTCTATTTTTTCCCTCAGGACCACTGTTGTATTCAGTTAACAGGAGGGAAGAGTGCTCTGCTAAAAATCAGCTGGACAAGCTTCAGTTTCTCTTTTGTTTCATCTTCCAGGATTGATTTGTGGTCCTGTGCCATCGTATTTACTGCTTCCTGAACATCCTTGCTCTAGTAACAGAGTCAGCATCCTCACTCCCTTTTCAGCTGTGCTCTTCACTGTGATACTCAAATTATTCATGTATATTCACTGATTTATTTTTTGAGCACTTCTCTGACTATATATATAGAAGTATAACTCCTCCTATTTGGCACGTGAGGAACTGCCTGGACATTCAGGTGTAAGTTTCCACTCACCTTGAGTGGGCATAAACCAAGACTCAATGAATTCTGCTGAGTACCCAGAAAAAAACAACAGATGCAATCAGTGTCCATTTGTGGAGGTCTGGTTTAAAAGATTTATCTGGTATTCTATAGCGCTTATGGCAGATATAGAATCCAGGTTCACAAAGGACAATTTAGCTGTCTTCAGCCTGAAACTCTTCTTCTGAGCTGCCTTGTGCCATTCAGAAACTTTCAAATTTCACAGAAGGTTGAAAGCCATTTTACAGAAAAAGCCCAAGCTCTGTTACTTCACGGTCCAAATTCACTCCATCTCCCTCTCTCACTCTTAAGAAATTTGGTAATGTGCTCATTGTTTGGCTCCTTCTGCTGCACTGTTAACTTTCTTACTCTTGATTCTCCTTGTAGTCTCTCCCCCTACCACCACTTTTGATGACAGAGTAATTTTATTCTAAACACACTCCAAATCCTGTTGAAATTTTGGAAAGACAATCCACAGACACTATCTGTAGAGAAATCTGTTGACAGTAAGTGCCCAGAATAAACAGTTTCTGCTGGTCACTGTAAAGCCTGGTACATGTACGTGTACAAATAAACATCTTTAAAATAAATTTAACAGAACTTTCATGCCATTTTAGTGAAAATTGGTATTTTTATTCAATAGCACACACACAAGTAAGGAGACTTTCTTACAGTATCATACTTTATTGAAAGAATACTTATATATGCTGGAGCTGGGGACTGTTTATGCCTAAATTTCTTTGTGTATGAAGAAACCTTTTGTTGACCTGTGCAGTTCTTCAGCTGGGGACATTCAGTCAGTTTTCTTATATAAATCATATCAGTTCATAATTTTCAAAGCATGAATAGTAATGAAGTTGCATTTATGACGCTTAATTTGATTTTTAATTTGGCCTCTGTGGGTCAGTGCCTCAGAAATACTGCTGCTGCTGATAGGCATCATCGTGTGAAGAAATCTGCATTCAGGCCAGCTGTGTTTATGTATCATTCACACTGGTACCATACAATGAAGAAAATCACAAATTTGACTCTAATTGTGGCAGCTGTGTTCAGTGAAGTGTCCAAATTAGAAGCGACCTATAAAAGACTGTATTACTTGTAAAAGGAATGTGCTCTAGGCATTTTCTACACAATGGAATATTTGGAAGCTAGCTTTCAAAACAAGATTATATATGAATAAAAATCATGAATGATGCATGTAACCATGAATGAACTTTTTGAATATACCTTCATGCCCTTTGATAAAAAATATTTCTCAAAAGTCTCAAAACATTTGCATTTCAAGTTCCAGTAAAACTGATTGAAGCAGGACCTGACAAAAAAACCCAAAACATTAAAGAATGGTTTTAACACACAAGGGTAAGAGTGTTCTGCAAATATTAAAGCTACTGCTCTGCATACACTGAAAGCAAAAATGTCACTTCTGCAGCATAGCCTGTCAAGCCAAAAACCATTACCTCATCCAGAGATCTGAATCCAGGAATTCCAGCCAATTTGCTAGTATACCTGGTGGTTTTGTCAGCTGTATGCTGGGTTTACTAATAAATGACATCTAAACTCTGCTGTTGTGCCACACAAATCTTACTGACTAAAGGACTTACTGAAAATGCTGTGCTGGAATTAATTACACTTTGTCTTATGAAAAACAAAACAAGCCAAGAATATTCACATAAATTTTTAAATAGAATTAAAATGTTTTTAGTTCACTTTTTATTCAAAACATTGGCTTCTCAAAAGTGTGACTGTTTTCCATACATTCAAGAAAATAGATTTATGGAAATTTCAGCATTCAGCAATTTTTCTATTTCAGTATAGCCTGCACCACAATAATAACCTGGCACTTGCTTCACTGAGTGCCTAAAATACTTACAGAATAAAATAAATTTAAAATGACTGAAACCTCTCTCAACTTCCAAAAAAAAAACGTTTTAAAATTTCTGAGTGAATCAGACTCTGACAAGATTTGGAATATGCATGTCCTGGTTCTGGGTTACAGCAGATTTCTTGCAGAAAGACTTAAATAGAACATTCAATTTGTGGCTTAGTACTGCAGCACTCCGAGCATTTTTTGCTAACTCCCCAAAATATAACAGAATTCTCTATCTCCTAAACTAAATTCCACTCTTAAATAGGTCATTAAGGTTAACTTTATGTAAAGCAACCCATAATATGAAGAAAGCAGTATGGCACTCCCACAGACTTAGAAAGCATGGTCTAGATGAAATCCTCATAATGAGGCATTTTCTTCTTGAAAAAAGCACTCACAAAGATCTGTAAAAATATGATTTGGTCAAAATGAAATTGTTGTCCAAAAAGACTTCTGTGTGGTTTCTCCTGAAACCCATATCAGTCTTTTTCAATGGATGATGGAACAAAAGGGGCAAGAATTGCAGATATTCCAGATGTAAGATGAAAACTCAGTGGTACCAGGAATTCCAAGAAATAGCCTGAATTCGATCCTATGAGATCCAAGATATGCTTGGCAAAAAATATGAAGTATATCAATAAATGAGTAACAGCTTGCTAGACAGTAGTGGGATCAGGAATAACAGCAGGTTATGGACAAACAGGAACTAAGATCATGATGATGTTGCACATATGTAGCCAGAAGAAAACCTTCTGGTCTGCTTAATTAGTGCTGACACAGCTGGAATACCATGTCTGTTATTGCCCAAAACATAGTAAGGTAGCGACAGGCAGAATGGGGAGAATTCAGAAGACAGCAGCAGAAATTGTTAGATACAGTGTTTGGAAACACAACGTTGCAAGGAAAAGCTGAAAGACTTATTCAAGACAGACTTTCTGTTCAAGCCCAAACAGGCTTCAGTCACATATTCTATGCTATGTAGGCTAACCTCTGCCTCACAGGAGAGGGCAAGGCTATTTCACAGCTTCTCTTGAAGATCTTGAGGCACATTCTACAGCTGCATCTTCAGAGAGCAACCCATGGCTGCAGTGCCTCTCAAGGGAGGAGCTGGCTGGGCCATGTTCCACTGCTGACTTCTTGCACTCCAGACTTACATGAACAGAGCGCCCCACAGAGAATAAAAGGCCAATAGGACCTCCTGTGCTTGAATAAGAGGCTCCAGCTTTCACTCACATATTGACTTGCTTCTCTTAAAAAATCATGATTACTTCTGAAGTTTGGTTCTATTTCTCTTTGGGAAAATATACCATGAGAACTAAATTAATTTTCAGTGTGCCTCTCTGTTAGCAGCAATAATGCCTTCTTTTTTGTGTACTCTCTAGTCTCAATGGGAAAACAGCTTGAGAAACAGGTGATAAAAATGCAAGCAGTTTAAATCTAAGAAAAGGTACTTCTTTGAATTGAAAAATGGTCAAAACAGAAGATTTGTAAGAAATATATCTAAAGTTGACTTCTTTGTAATAGTTGCGAAATATATATACAATATGCTCTCATGTTTGAAGAAAGGTTGCAATTTGCTGAAGTGATTTCAACTTCCTCATGCCTGAACAAAAGGCAGATAATTTTTTTTTTTTTACCATTTGCAGCTTCGCCATTAGAATATCAATTTCAGGAAAAAGAGAAAAAAGAATAGAAATAAAAAACCTGTAATTTATAGGGAAACTCAGAAACTGATAGGTATACCTTTGACTTGCCGCTTTCAAATCTTCAGGTGCACATATTTTTCCAAACATAAAAAGCTAGTTTGCTGGTTTAGTTATGTGTATAATTTACAAAGCACTGTTGTGAATTTAGTCTCTGTTACTTTCACTACATTTAGTAGACTGCACTTTTCCTTTATGCTGCAACATTATTTCAGACCTCCCTGGACTGAAATGTAATCTTCTTGGATGTTTTTTCCACTGCTGTAATCACACACTGTTCAATCATTTTGAGACTCTTATCTACTCCTCACTCTCTTCAGCAACTCTAATGGATGACCCTTGTTCCAAGTTCGTTCATTCCACCTTCCTGACGAAAGGCACCCAACAAGACACGTTTCCATCCGACTGACAGTGGCTAATACAGACATTTGCATTGCATTCAGCTCACTCAGAGCAGTGCATCCAACACAATCCTACCTGACGTGTTCATTTGTGTGAGTTCAATTTGCAGTCTGTATTTGATTTCTTCTTACAAAATTGGTTGTGAGACTTCCTGGCCTTTTTTTTTTTTTTTTTTTTTTTTTTTTTCTCCTACCAGACTCTTGTAAAATTACAAGCAAAAGACACATTGTAAATAGAAAATCCATATACATATACACAAAGGTAATAATTTTTTACCTTTTTTCCCTTTTTAAGATGAACTAAAATCTAGAAGTCAAGGAAAAAGAATTGCCTTTGCTTTCACATGAATGTAACTCAACATGCACGTTTCAATTCTAGTATGGCTAATGTGACTCATGGAAAACCCTAAGGCCAGGAATTTCTCTCACCTTAAATCTTGATGGACCAAAAATAGGCATTTGCATATACAGTTTAAATCTTTGAAGCCATATGTTAACAGAAATATATGCAAAGGGCACATTAATTCTATCAAATCAAATCAACAACTAAGAGATACAGGGAGAAGAAAAACAGAGTGAGGAGAAAGGAAAACAATACTTGCATCATTTAAATACTCACATTGGATGTAAAAAATACATCATAGGCACCTCAGTTTATGTGGTCAAGTAGTTTTAAAGCACAGGAGGCTAGTGTAGATGAAGGTATCAGGAAACTGAACAAAATCAGAGATGAAGTCTTTTCATTGAATGGTGCCTGGAGCTATTAATTGTATTCATATTAATTAATATTAATTGCTGCTTGACTATAACTACTCTAGCAAATACTTTTTTTATCCCCTTCTTCCCTTTTGGAAGAAGGGAGAGAAAAATGAAAGACTCGTGATGAAGATGAATGGGGCTATCACCAGAAGCCTGGAAGAGTTCTGAAAAGGAAAAAATCACAATATCTGTGGTTTGGTGGGTTGTTTGTGACAGCAGCTGAGCTGAACAGCATTTCCCAAGGCTTGGGAGAAAAGATTAAAATTCACGTAAAAGCAAAGGTGTGATTTGAAGCTTTTTTGCTTTTTACCATTTGTTTTGATGACCCTTAAGCAAGCAGTTAAATAATGTTCTGTTTTGAATTAATTACTTTGGACTTCCTTTAACTTAGTTGTGCATATTGAAAAAAGAAGGAAGATAGCTGAGATGGTGTATGTGAGTAAAAGATGCATACATTAGAAGTGAGGTCCTTCAAAAGTTGTACATAAAAAAATTCTTTCATTTTTCCTTTACCTGAAGCCACTGAAGCACATCTTAAGCAGAGTTAAAATAACCTTCTCAAAGGCTGAAAGCACCAACAGAAATAAGAAAAAAAAAGTTTCCTCTGCATTTCCCATTGTCTTTAACACAGATTGATAAATGGATGGATGGATGGATGGATGGATGGATGGATGGATGGATGGATGGATGGATTGGTATCTTCTATTAACATCACAGGAGAAATCCACCTACAGTTCACAGAACCTAGTCCACTGTTCAGAGGCCTCAATCACACACCACTGCTCCATAATCCCTCCACTCAATAGCCAACATAGGAATGTAGTATCAAGAAACCTGCATTAAGCATAAAAGTTTCACATGCAGGACATAATACAAGGTGAAATGTCTCAGCACAGTAATTCAAAAACCCCACACATTTAAAGAATTAAGTTCCCAGGACTTATTTGCCAGAAATACCTATTGCAGAGTTGTAGCTGGTATCCTGTTTCTCTCCTAAGTTGAAGTAACTGATTCAGTGCTACCCAACAATACTCTCGAGCACATGGTGTGACTGAGCTGCTGTGCAGAGCTGGGAGCTGGAACTGATGATCCTTGTGGGTCATTTCAACTCAGTTTATTCTATGATCTTAGGCCACCAAAATCCAGGAAGCCTCATTCTCTGCCGAAGATGAACTACCTGCCTCCAAAATCCAACCCAACACAGCCTTCCTTTTCCCAATGAGGGAGTATGTTAAATTACATCTTCAACCACAGCTATGTTTTATATTCGGCTGAGACCAGTCTATAAAGTAACAGCTTCATTATTAACATGCACTCAGACATGGGAGACATACAATTTTCCTCTTTCAGCATGAGGCATTTCAAAGCTAAAAGTGTGCTGCAACTACCCAGTTAAAAGGGCCTGAAATCATCTTTTTCTTACTGAGGTGGAGACCACTGAATGAATCCACAGAAGTGAGTAAGGCCTCCAGGACTGACTCCTACTCATGGCTCCTACTCAAAGCACGAGTGCTACATAAAAGACAGGTATCATCATTACTTTCTCTGATGAGTCCATTTAAAAGAGTGCATAGTCTTACTCCTCATGGGAAGGGCCCTAATCCATTATTAATTAATTCAACAGTTATCCTAGTGTATTAATAATATGTCGTGGAAGTACTACGAATGCATTACCATGCTGCATCCTTCAGCTGCTCTTTAAAACCTCCTGAAAAGTATTTTTATCATAATCAGAGTCATTAAAATGCTCTTAGCAGCAGAAGAACTGTTGATGATGTTCACTCTCTGCAACTGGAAAAGCATTAGAGGCTGGAGTCTCTGAACACAGTTTTGAACGGCGCCAGTGTTAAAACTGGTCTTAAACTCTGTCAGTGCTCAGTGTGAAAGGAAACAATTTAAGACTCACATATTCCTATAACTCCTATCAGTGCCCAAAAGTTACATAGGTTAAAATGGTTCATTGCCTCAGTGTTCTTTTTGTAGAGGGAAGGCCAGTACTGAACAAAGAAGTGCAGGCTTGGGCAGGGGCAAGCTCCTGTGAGTTACTGCTGCAGCTCCTCTTACTCTTTGCCAACCATTGAAGTCAAGCACTGGTATCATAAAATCATAGTGTATCCCGAGCTGGAAGGGTTCAAAAATGCTTTTGGCCACCTGCTAAATTGAATTTGCCAACACAAACTGAATTCTTTCCTCTACACCTGAAAAGATGGTTAAAAAAGAAAATTTAAAAATCGAATTATATACACTTCCAATACAGAAGAAATGTAATAATCGATGAGACACTTGATGACGCTTTCACCATCCATGTAAATCACTCTTCAATACTGAATAGCCAAACTCCCCAAAAGGCACAGTATTTTTAGACTTCTCTCATTCAGACTTGTGTTTACTGACATCTACTGGCTGTTCTGACTCACATCATCACTTGCCAGTGGAATGAGAGAGGCCAGTCCATTTGGCAATGCTCTAAGTCCAGCTACTTTGGTAGATTCAGCCACATAAGGGGAATCTGGCCCTTCCTGTCCCAATGCATGACACAGAAAATATAATTTGCATGTACCACTTCTAAAAATGGTCCTTCTAAAAATATGATTGATTAATAAGCTGCCTATAAAATTTTACCTGTCCTCAGCTAAAAGGACAAACGGTGAAACACATTTGCCAAATTCACCTCTCCCTAAACACTTTTCTCCTTTGTGAAACCCAAGCAGAACCCAAGGAGAATCTTACTTTTACACACTCTTTACAAAGAAACACTGCTCATAGCATTCAGTCAATAGAATTATCTATTGGACCACAAGATGAGTCAGATGAGGTTTTTTTCACAGTATCTTGCCAACAGATACAGAAAAGGATCATTCAGTATAATGAGATGATTCGCTAACACCTATTAAATATTTAGGAAAGAATACCCCAGCTAGTATCCAAAAAGAAAAAAAAAAAGGCAGAAAATAACAAGTATAGACTGAAAAAACAACAAAAAAACCAAAAAATTGTACATTTATTCAATGTGATAGATGTTGCAGAAATTTTTTCAACTGAAGTCTCTCAATGGTTTTGTCACCTCACCTGAAAGATGACAGTTTCAGGGAAGGTTTATTGCACATCCTTCTATTGTGCCTAGGTATTTTGTGAATGTAGTCTGGCAGACACCACTGTTTCTTGTGTCAAAATCAAACAATTCTCTCTGAAATACTGTCTGAAAGGAGAGGAAGTCAGAGTTGGCTCTTTGAGCTAACACAGCTGGTCAATATGAATGGCAAAATTTTAATCATCTTTAAAGAATTTCAGAATCACAAATTTTCTTTGGTATAAAAATTCTGCTAGGACTTGAATCAATCTTCCAAGAGAAGCATTCAGAAGATTAGCATTTAATTTACTTCTAAATCATCTAAAGACTTCACAAGAATGTTTCACGGGGTTTCAAAGGAAGTAGTTTATCTCTAAGATGAATTTAAGACCAATATATGACTCAGTCTATAAGATTTTCCTGCCAAAACTGACTGTTCTAAAATCAGCCAATGATGTTTGATTACATCAAAAGTTGAGCAAGTAGTAAGGTACATAACAAAGTGCAATTGAGGAAAGAATTCTGGTTTCCTGAAATTCCACATTTTCCTTTCTTGCACACTGAAATCTTTCAATAAAAGAATCATAGACATTAAAATTATTTACCTCCATCACTCTTCCTTAAATAGATAACTTTTAAAATATAAACATAGAACACTGGATAGGTACCTCCTTTGAATGAATCATGCTTTCATGAGGTTCATTGGTCAGTGCAAGAGTTTTAGATACCTGGATTACTAAAGTCAAATTTCCTAATTTGAGAGGAAGAGTTAGAGCACTGATCTCTTGTGGATGAGTAGATGAAACAGAATACTTATTGATAAAGATCAATGCAAAAGAAATATGCATCAAACTGAAGGCAAAAAGGGATTTCAGGCAAAAAGTCTCACAGGAACCCAAGAGATATGAAGAATATCTGAATAGAAAGTGAAGAGTTGGACAGTTCACTATCAAAAGCAGTTCAACTTCAGTTCACACATTCACAGTCTAGAGACTAATAAGAAAAATTCAAGTTAATTTTCCAATAAACAGGGAAGGCTTATTGGTATTCTGTACCATATGCTGATAAGGAGGCTCCAAAATTCTGTTATTACCCTCCTTAGAATATATACCAAAAAGTTTTACAAGGTAGAACAATACTGAATGCCAGAAAATTCTCATGGTGTTGCATTGCCAAATAATATTCCTTTTGTTCCATGCTGTTAGGTGCTACCTGAGATGGCAAGGGCAAATTAGGAATCTCAGTAATATCACAGATAAATGCTTCTTTTAAATATGGAAATGCATTCTACAGCTTCCAGAATAAATTCTCAGATGAACACGCATCATCCTGTGAAGTTTAATTAACTAGTGTTTGGGCTGGTTTATTTTTTTAAAAACAGCAGCCTTTTTGGAACACTCTGTGGAAGCTCCTTTCCTTGGTCATTGAAATGTGAAGGTCTGATTTTCTCTCTGAAAAAGACACATTGGTTTCTGAAAACTTAACTTTTCGAACTATGAAACTATGAAAAAGTTAAAACCAGTTAAAATTTTAATTCATAAAATATCCTTTCCACATCACCCTTCTAACAGAACTGAATGTGGGGCAGTCCACTAACTTAACTGGAGTATCCAGCGTATGGTGCTCACACAGATTTTAATTTTTAAGTAAATTTGATTGTCATCTAATCCTTTAGCTATATGGCTAAAACAATATTACTGTCCAGTATGTAACTAAAGTTTATCTCTAAGTGTGAAATGTCATAAAAATTTCAGTGTTAAAATCACAAACATGAAGTGTTATTCTTGTTTATTGCTGGAGAGGGACAGACACCACTGGCTTGATTGGGCTTGATGGCTCCTCCTGGAGAAGTTTTCAGAGAAGCACACAAAAGAATCATAAAGTGTGGTACCTAGATTACCAGCAGCAAATAATATTTCTCACATGTGAGACACATAAGTTTGCCACCATGAACAATGCATAAGCTCCATAAAGGAAATAACCCACAATAGTAATTTTCTGTTTTTCCTATTTTTTATAAAGAGTTCTAAAACTTTCCGTAAAAACAAGATGATAAAGCAGAGAGGCTGCATACCGTGAAGATCACCTGCACCTTGAAGATGTACTAAATAAGAAGAGAAAGCATTCCAAAATCAAAGGCTAGTAATGTGGTGCTCTAAATTCCTATCTGAAGAACATCAATGCTACCTGAGAATCCAGCCAACACAGCTACTGAGTTTTAACCAGAAATCAGCAAACAAACAGCTACATGGCAGATTAGGAGGCACACAGGTAATACACTGCTTAGAGAAACATCATCACAAGATTAAATGAAAATATAGTGGTGAGGCTGGAAATATAAGCTAATCCTAAATGAACTTGGTGGAGTACCCAGAGGTAGTGAGAGGGCATAGTATATCCTGTTTTCTAAACAGTTAGTGCAGAAACAACAACTTCAAGACCTAGACCATCTTTGCTTGATTATACAGGCAATTATTACATTGATTTTAAGACTTTTATGTCACCATAAATGAAGTTAGCAAAACGATGTCTTTTTAAGCGAGTGTTTTAGCCTTCTTCAAAGATGGAGCTATACAGATGACATGGGATAATACTGAGAAGGAAAGGGGAATGCTGTCTGTCCGTTACTCAAATAGGATACATTTTCCCACCAGTGCAAGGATCTTTGCCCATTTGTGAATCTGAACAGCTGAAGATTCAGTAAGACCAAAAAACCCAATTAGTAGTGTAGCACAGATACCTTGGGGCAGAGTGCCTTCTGGAATTGCTAGACCAAATACATGTAAAATTACAGATTAGCTTGCTTGCTCACCCATTATACCAATGTCCTTATTCTTTGACTGTTGTTATTTATTAATAAACATAATCTTGCTTTAGAGACTTCTATTGGTAAATCTCACTTTTCAGTACTGGTATTTAGTTAACTCTATTCTTAGACACAGTGAAGCACAGGATAGATTGATTTCTTTGTTTTTTCTGGCAAGACACACAAAGGGGAAGAGAAAAGAGTTGATTAAAGGACTGTAGCATTAAAGATACTACCCAAGTAGCAAGATCTTCAATATTGAAATAATTCTCTTTTCATTCATCCTTACCAAAAATCTTTTTTTCACTTCCTGAAGGACCAGTGAATGTCCTGTCAAATTTCTACTTAAAGACATGGAGTGTCTTTTAGAAGAGTCCTGCTTTCCTTGGGCAATAGTGGGAATGACAAACAGATTCACAACTGAGCAATAACAATCTCAAAAGAATTTGTTACCATGGTTTGTTTTCAGCAAGCCATGCAGCACTGTATTGAAAACATACAGTATTTCATCACCTGATTTATAGAGTTGTAAAGAGCTCCAGAATGAACTCTAGCATGTGTCTCATACTTTGAATCCTATAATATTTCAAAAGATGCTTCTTGCCTATGTTTATTGCTTCTCAATGATCACAGATGAAGAGTATCATAGTCGAGGAGACAGCTATTATTGTTAGCCTGTAAATAAAGTCTGGAGTTGGAAAAGCAAGCTGTGTTCATCGTGATCATTTATCAGCAAGATTTTGACATTCACAACTTCATTAAATAACTTTATCCATGACACAAGACAGACCAATGTTCTTGTTATCCTGCACCATCACTATCAGCATCACTGAAAGTCTAAGTTTTCAAAAGAATGACGCTTATTAAAATGAATATTCTAAAATTTAGCTCTGAATACACACACAGAGCATACTGATGAAGAAAAGATCATTTTAGAAAGCAAAATAAAGCCACCATCACCAGTTTAAGCCTCATTTTAAAAATAAAGGCATTATTTAATCCTATTGTAAATAGTATACCAAAAATCCCATCAGAGCTTTTTTTTGTGGCATTACTAAAGACAGTTTCCTCCCAAGGAGTTTACAATCCAAGGTAGACCAAAGAATCCTATGGAAAAAAAATCTATAGTTTTATCTAAAAATAACAACACATATGATTCTCATATCTGGTATAGATATGCACTAATAGTAGCACTCTGAAAGACAAATCAAACCAAAAATTTTTTCAGAATATTTGAAGATAAGAAAACCTTTATATCTACAGGTTTAGATATCATATTGGATCATAGAATATATTTCTGAACAAAACACTGAAAACAATGCATTGACACATTTAATATCTCACCTTGGTAAGAATACATTCTGAGATTAAATTATCACTATTTTTAACTACAAAAAAGCAAGAGGACACATGCAAGAGGACATGGAATTGATACCCCTTTTGAATTTCAAAGCCTTTGGGAGGTATAGGAGAAAAGAAATGAACTATACCTGTGTGAATTCTCTCCACCTCCCACATTGCTCATGAGCTATAAGAGTATTTGGAACTAACTTTTCAGAGAGGACCAGGTGAGGATACAATGAGAATTAGCTACAATGAGACTTCAGCAGAAAATAAGTCCATGATGACACCAAACATCAGCACAAATTCTGGGAATAAAAAGCCATTTTTCCTGTGCCAAATGGAAGCTTAATAGAAGTGCAGCTTCTGTACCTGCAGAACTCTTCTAAATGTCTTAACCAGGGTAACTGGGGCTAAGCCCTTTACAGCATGACACTCTTCATTGACAGAGAATGTGGAGCTGCTCCAGAGTGAGCTCAGTGACTGAATTAAGTATTTGGGATCAGCTGAGGGGAACGTACTTCTGTGTGAAACACAGCCAGAGCAAACTGGCTTGTGCAATCTGCATTCAGCAAGAGACTCACTGCTACTTCTTCAGTCTGCCTCTCTGGTACCAGTCACCAAGAGGAGCAGGTGCCTGAGTCTGGCATGCTGAGTATGGCTCCCTGGCTTGAGCTTACAGAATAGTGCTAATAATTCTCCCTATGCTCATCAAAGGATCCTATATGCCAGACACAACTCTTCAGTGAATATCCATGCTCCATAAGTCATGTTTTCCAAAGGTTCATAGCCCTGGCAGATGGGACCAGCTATGCTGAAGTGCAGCAGAGTGTGAACTGGCAGCTCTGTGCTTGAAGAAACCCCAGCAGAATCCAAATTTTCCTCTGCTACAACCTAAGCCTTCTCCATCAAGTGACCTTGCACATGAGCCATGCACAAGCACAGCATGGTGCACGTCTCTGCATACGTGAGGTGTTCAATGTTAACGAGAGCTAAATGGAGATATCTGCTGAAATTCAGAATTCCGTTTAGAAATCAAAATCATGGAACTACAAAATAATGCCAGTAGAAAAGGACTAATGGAGATCATCTGCTTCTAACTGGGGGCAACTTTGAAATTGTATCAGGTTGCTTGTGATCTTTTCCAGTTACATTATGAATGTCTTTGAGAATGGAGATTTCACAAGCTCTGCGTGCAAACCATCCTCCTGTTTGACTGCTTTTAAGGTGAAGAACTTGCTCCTTATGCCTGGCAGTGATTTGCATCCATTGTTTCTCATACTTTCACTGCACACCTCTGGGTCTATCTACCATGGTGTATCTGAAGTCAGAAAGCAGTTTTGCTCTTTGCAAATAGTCAAGGATAAGCTCTGACTTGGAAAACATTTTCAGACTTTACTCAGGTTTCCCTAGTTTGGTCAAAGCAGTTTATTTGGAATCCTTCAGTGACTAAAATATAATCTGCAGCTTTCATTTTACAAACTATTACACAGATTGAATGCTACAACATTTTTTCTTTGTAAAATAGGCTATTGGCAAGTATTTTTTTTCTTTTTGGTTGTGCACAACTTGAGAAGTGGTGCTAAAAGACAAGCATTTTTTATAAGAATCCACCAAACCAGCTCCATGTCACATCATATGTATTCAGAATATGGTGAAGAGAGTCTCACAGCAGCTCTGTCACAATTTACATTGCAACTCAATACTACCAGAGAGGGTTCATCTAGAAAACCCCTCACTAAAGACCCAGATGTGATGAGCTGTACATCATGGAGGGGGTAAATCAGACTGGAAAGGGGTAAGGGCTCCTTTTTCTGGACCCACACTCTCAAAAGCAGTGTGTGCTTCTTCTTCAAATTATGAACTATTAAATGCCAAGAGAGACGCGTTGGTACCACCACCAGCCACATGAATGTGCTTTGTGGCAAGAAATAAGCAAAACTATAACTTCAGAAGATTTTTGAAACTGCATTCTCTCCTCAGTCTGCATTGCATACCTCTCTGCAGGCTGGAGAAAGAGGAGTGGGATGTAAGTCACACGTCGACAGATTTGAAATAATTTGTTTTATTCTAATAAGTAAGGTATTGGCACGGATAATTTTTGGATCTTACAACATACATTTCAGTACAAACCTGCAGTAATTCTGTTTCAGTAACTGCCATTGTACTAGAGGAGAACAGCTGTTATTTAGTGAGGATTCAGACGTTTATCTAGTCACACATTCACAGTTCACTCAGCTGGGTCACAAGTGCAACCCATAGTGTCTGACAGAAAACCTGCAGGGTGCTAAGGCTTTGCCCCAAAGAAAAAGTGGAGAAAATATATTCCAGAAGGGTCAAGAGAGAAGAGACAAAAGATAAGAAAACAATCACACATATAAAGTGGATGTTTAAATCTTTTTCCTCCTGGAAATGTAAAATGACAGTTCGGGTGAATGGCTCTCACATGATGCTGTCACCCTTCATTCTGTAGCTCTGGTTGAATGACGTCTAACAGAAAGCTCTTTTCACCTCACCTTCAGGGATTAGATTCTTGGAGCACACTTAGGTAACTTCTAGATAAATGTCCAAGCATTCAAAACTGTAAAGCAAGGAATAGTCTAGCTGACAAATGCCTCATGGTTTATTCCTGTATACAGCTAATGCACTGTAGTGAATAGTAATAACTATTGGCTTGTACAACCTCATTATATCAATAGGCAATAAATAATTTTTCTTTCTTTCTTTCCACTAAGAAAATGTAGAAATGAAAAGCATGAGATTTAATTTACCATTATTTACAATGTTATCTGTGTATAGCCCATCCCTAATGTGTATGACCACCACTAAGTATCTTCCCCAGCACAGTTTTCAGGATTGGGCTCCTATGTGACAAGAAGATTGAATTATAGACACAGTGTTACACAGAATAATCTATTTTCCTTGTTAGAAGTCCTGTTAATTTAAAAAGTCATTGTGCATTCATCTTGCATTGGACCACATTATTTTTAAAAATCCTACAAATCATACTTACTCAATGTGTGCTAGGTCAAGCTTTTGTTATGCATCATGATCACATCTGATACAGAGACTGTTCTCTTCTAGTCAGATGAACGCTGGAAAGCCAAAGCAAGGCAGCACCACCCAGAGACACAGAACCAAAGCTAAATTATAGAACCTGATCTGAGTGTGTGCACTCTAATTGCATTAGCAGGACTCTCTAATCTCCTAACTCACACCGCTATGCTTCTTCAAGTACTTGGGCCGTTCTCTACACACCCTATGTGGTGATTCCTGGCCCCGTGAGTCCACAGGCTGTAAAAACAAAGTCATCAAAGGAAAATGGGAAGCAAAGGAGGGAACGTCCTCAAGTCCACAAAGCCTGACATGAGTACTTAAGCATGTGCTAGACCATGAGGGCTAATGAAATGAGCAGGGTAATAGCAGGCACAGGTTTTGCTTGGCTCATGCATTTGTTGGGATTTGTAATTACTATCTGTATTGATTGCTTGGCAAAGGACACTGATGAAGGCTGAAACGGTAGTGAGAGCATTAAAAAAGTAACTTAAGCTAACACAAGGAGTACTACTAAGCAATGTCATCACTGGATTGTAAAAGTTGTCTGTCCTACATGTAACTATCCTGCAAAACTACTACAGATATATATTTCTGTACAAGTCAGATTCTTCAGTAAAAATATGATTTATTTAAAACTTCTTTAGCATAATGAAAAGCAGACGTTTCAGATGGGTGCACTGACAATCCTCCAAAAGGTCAGACAAGTGAAGGCTAGCATCTTAAGGAGGAGGATAGTTGGATTCCATGGCAGGAATGTAAATGTATCAGTTACCTGATGTAAGTTAAGTAGTAGTTCAGCAAATGTTAATCTCAATAGTGTCTAAATGCTGCAATTTCATTTCTATAGCAATAACAAGCATTCAAGTCCCTCTGTTGATGAGCCTTGTTATCTGCTATTAGTAAAGGTACTAACATTGTAGAAGACAGACCTGTGTAGACGCCAGAAACCACTCTAACATCAAAAAGAAGACTTATTTTGTTTATTTTTGATTCTCCAGAAATATCTCGGTGTGTTTTGCAGCTGTTATGGTTCTAAGATTATTACTTCATTATAAAATTGATGTATTATCTTGAAATTTAGGAAATGTGATGGCTGGTGAAAAAAGCTTTGCAGAGGTCTTAAAATTCCACTACTCTAAAAACCTCAGAATTATGGAAATGTTCTAAATGGAGGTTTTTTGAAAGGCTGGGTAAAGAGGAATGCACTGAGTGCATAAGAAAGGTCTTTTTCCAGCCAGTAGAGTGAGACTGTAAGCCTAATTTATCACTCACATTAATACAGTAGATTAGCATGCTATGTGGCATACATTTCTCAAACCCCAAAAGTCACTGTAAATTATTAAGACAGCCATTCAGGTAAGTCAGCTAATGTATATAACTGTATCTGGGAAGAGGAGAATGGCTCCCTTCTGAGCACAGTGCCAGCCTGGGGACAGGGGGCACACAGAGAAGCATGACCTTGCCAAAATTCTCCAAAATCCAGGGGAAGAGGGAAGGTCACAGCACAGGACTAGCTAGTGATGGCTGTGGCAATTTCCAAGCTGCACAAGGCTCCTTGCCAGCAAAGGAACAGGGAAGGGGCTTTGGGGTCAGCTCTCTAATGCAATAAGTGGAAACGGGAACAGAAGATACAATCCAAAGAAAAAAGGGTGCAGAAAGCTCTTGGCAATATCATCCAAATTGATATTCAGTGCCTATAAGAATTATTTATCTTTGCTTCAGAGATATTATTCTACCATACCAGTAATGTTGCTCAAAGTATATCTCTAAATATTATAAACCTGTTTACATCATGTACAATACATCTACTGGTTATCTGTCAAAAATATACTACAATTATTTTGGTTACTTCCAAGTAAAATTATTCTTGTTTTTTGTTTTTTTTTTTTTTCCGGAGTTACTACACTAAAAATAATAGGTCTTTCTTTTCTGTTTGGTGATACAAGAGAGTGGGTGAGTACAGAAAACACAGTATAAACCTCTGATGAGCATTCAAAGGGAGGATAGTATGACTCAAAAATAAAAGAATTTACTAAAAATTGCATGAAACGTTTTAGCTAGATTGGCAAAGAGTTTTGCCTAAGTTTTGCAAGTTTTGACAAATAACCACTGAAAATATTTTGTCTGCACCTATATCTTGTATTAATTTGTATTCTGTAAAACCTAGCTACACTTCTGCCCAACAATTATATTTGCACGTCTACTGGATTTACGCCACAGATACTTGTTAAAGCCCTATCTTGTAATCTGATCCCAACTACTGACATGTAAACTTACCAACTCCTCCTGCTGTGTTAATGCTACACAAGAAGGAGAATTTTCCTGCACTAAATTGCATAACTAAAGCATCAGCTTTTGCTTATACTTAAGCAGAGGTCTTGGACTGGGATAACAACTGATAACTCCCTGTAACCTTGGGCAGATTGCCTCACCCTTGCATGGCTCATTTTAATCTTCTGTTCAACATGAATAATAACACTGGAGAGCACTTTTATGTCTTTGGATGAAAGACTTAATATAGAACAAAGTATTTTTATTTAATATCAGAATATAGCTTTCACAGTAACATCTTATATGGAGTGGAAAATGATGATCTTATATAATCTGTTGTATACGGACAGTGACAGCTTATCCTTGAGGGTCTGGCAAGAAATAACTATGGGAAGGTAATGGCTGTGAAGAATATTTTTCTCTGTCCATGACACATCCCCTAGGACACAAAGGTCTCAGCAATTAGTTTTGTTCCTCTTTTGAGAAAAACACATTAAGCAATATCAAGAAACTAGTGTAGTCACTTGGGGAAACACACCAAAATCCCAAATGCTGTTCTGTATGGCCAGAATTTTTTTCTAATTCCAGCCCTAGGTAGCCATATGAGCCTCTTCCAAGATAAGCATAATGAATGAGCCAATAAATAGGTACCTTTTTATGTAAATTTCCTCAAAGGCACAAAAATTTAATTCTGGTTGTATTCTGAACATAATCTAAGCAAGAGCTCAGATTCAAACTCAACAATTCAACAAACTAAAACAGTGCATGTGTGCAAGTCTGCTCCTATTCACACACCTAGGGCATCCCCTGACTGTGGGAGGAGTGGAGGATTCACTCCCTCCACCTGGATAGGAGATGCACACAGGAGATGCCCCTACACCTCTGGATTTCATGTGACTGTGCAGGAAACCATACCAGAAGGGTCTTATGAGGTATGTCACAAAAGCAGAGGGAGTTTCTAGCCTGTGAGCTTTACACTACATTTAAATTTAAAATTACATTTTAAAGTGCATGTGCTGCAAAACACCAACCTACCAGCATCCTTCGAATATATAGAACATATATTTGGGGCCAAGAAATTCTCCATATCTAGACTTCCAGCTAATGTATAATGAAGCAAGCCCTAAGTCAGACTCCATCAGCATGGAGCGTGTTGAAGGGAGTTCAGGTTGGAAACCCCAGCTGAACATTTATGGAAATGCTTCCTCCTACTCTTGGGAGAAAACAGAGCAACTCATAGGTGGATGCCAAGTAAATATTTGCAGACTAGGGGCTTTAATGACCTTGTTTCAGTCTTCCAAGTCTTCCTTTCAGAATATGACTCTAAAGAAAGAGAGGACAGTTTAAAACAGAAGACAGAATAATCTCTGGGACTTTGATGTATAAAAAGCAGACCTGAAGACAACAAAAGTAAAAAGAATGCATAACAAAGTGCAAACCCTTCTAAACCAATAACACTGCAATTACTTTCAAGCTGAGACTGTGCTCCTGTAGTGTATTTCTAGATACATCGAAGTATCTTGGGGGGGAAAAAATAATGCAAAATAAAATCAGCATCTCAGAGAGCATTTTCCTCTAATTTCATAATTAGATATTGGGATAGTATAATATCCAGTTAAGAGATGTGTTAATTTAGAAAAAGGCAACAGAATCTTAAAAAAACAATTATGGTTTTGTCTGGTTTTTTGATTGTTTTGGTAGTATTTTGGTTATTTACTTTTCATCAGATGACCAAGTCAATAAACTGTGTGGATCACGCATGGGAGACCTGACAAATTAACAAGAGTGAAGAGTGTAAGGCAAATGCCAGCTTCTCCATTAAGGAAATATTCAAAGTATCAGAATGCAGAAATACTGAAAGATGACTCGGAAGTAGAGTGACACAGCTGGTGTTCCACAAATAAATAACCTAAGGAAATTTGTATCTACTCAAACGGAGAAGAGATAGTAAATAAATATTACCTGTAAATAAATCTCTGGCAAATGCTTTTGTAAAACAAACAAACCTCTCCAACACAGTAAATACAGATGTTTGTTTGCATGCTGCTGAAGCCAAAAATCTTGAATAATTTTGGCCATTAGAGTATACTTACTCTACTTCTATTTGTCCTTTTCTTTAAATAGAAATCTAATACTCCATTCTCCCTCGAAGGCTTATAAGATGATAAAATGCCAAAGGATAAAACAAACACAAATTAAATGGTGTTAGGAATCCCAAGAGAAGAGCAATTCAGTTTACATTTTGGGGGGTTTTAATTGCTGGTAAATTACACTTCTGAAATCATGTTCAGAGGATAAAATGATTTCTGCTCTGCTTTGTAAACCATTTTCACAGTTTTCAGGCATGAAGCCAATCGACTACAATGACATAAAGAAGTCCAGAGCTTATAGGATCTGCAGTCCCCATACATTCATTGGCATAAAGAAAATTTCAAAGTATGCAGCATATTCGTTAAGAGGAAAAAAATTAACTTACCTGCTCATTATCTACTCAGTTACACACCAGTTTTCAAGCAAGAAAAAAAAAACAAAAAAAGATAAACTGAAGATAAGCAAAATGAAGCAAAGAAATTAAATGAAAACCTGACCATAACTGGCCACATAACATCTAAATAAAATATATTTTATAAACAATTTGAATGCTTTTGTTGCTTGTGTAGCTCCATCCCTAATGTGAAAATACAGCAAAGTATGTAGTTAATGAATGGCAATTGTCCAGGACACAGCCCTATTTTCTTATTTCACTCATAACTGACACGTGACATTTTAGAACAGGACTTCACTGCTGCTAAGGTCAGCTTTTCAAGTACCAAATACCCACAGTAGAGTACAGGTATTCTATTAAAAACCCAACAAACCACAACATGTAATGCCTACAAAAGTTGGGAACGAGAGAGATGGAGTTACTTATATGTTTGGTAGCTCATGATATCAGCAACTAATAATAATGAAAGGGAAACAAATACTTTGGTATCCAGAAATGGATTATTCTTTAAACATTTATTCATCTTTCTGTGTATTGCAGTACATAATTATGGGATGGGCTGGGATATTAATAGAGGGACTGCATATTAATAGAGGTCAGATAAAACAGATCTTTCACCATGCTTAATGTTCTCAGCTCTTAAAGGCCTAACTCTAATCCTTAGAGACATAAATATCCCGAATGAGGACTGTTCATAAAAGATCCATCCCCTCAGTCTTAAAATTCCTACCAAGGTGGAGCTTGTAATAAAGTTTTCTCTTTAGTATTTTTCTTTATAATTGTTATACAGGAGCAAACTATTGTTAGACAGCAGGACTCAATCATGTGAGCACTTAAAAACATCATGAGTCATCCCACTAACAGCAGTGAAGTTAAATAAATACAAGTCACAGGTGCTGTGCTGAAAACAGACATGGTTACAAGGTAAAAATGTGCTGTCCATGGGATCTGTCAAGCTCCAATTCCAGTTTTCCAGACATCCCGGGACAGAAGCAGGGAGTGAGTGTTTTTAAGTTAACTTATTTTCTCTCTTGACTTTGTCATATGGCTCCTAAGACCTCAGTAACATTGGTCAGTTCATAAATAATTGTTCAGCCAATTTACACACTTTCACAGCATTAAAAACAAGCAATGCAAACTTCCTCACCCAAAGAACAGGTTTTTAATTTTTAATTATCGAAATTAAAGAAATAAGAAAAAGAATATTAATATAGCAGTGGATTAAATTCTTTGTCCTTTAACCACATAAGAACTCTTTTCATGCCAAAGCAGTGTTTTCTGATTGACTGGCATTATGAAGGGATAGCTATGTTTATGCTAATTTACAATGCACAGAAGAAAAGGTCTTTTGATCAGAGCTTTTTATTTTCATCACTTTGATTGACTGTCAGCCATACTAATTATCATAGAACCATTGATCATCATTTGCTGCTAACTAGAAAACGTTGACATGTTTTCTATGGCATTATTTAGCATGCAAATTCAAGAAGAAATGGTGCTAGACCTAATAGGCAATATTTTCATGTCCATTTTCTTTAAGGAAGTCAATATCTATTTAAGAATAAAATAAAGTTCAAAAAGAAAGTGCTCCAAAAGAACATACAGAGTAAAGAAATGGAACATAGACAGTATAGAAATGCTTTCTATTTAATTTGCTCTTATTTTCTCTACACTTTTCTTGCTGAAATCCATTCATTACCCAAATCCAGCTCCTGAAGAAAAAAAAAGAGAATTTGATTAAAAAAAACAAAACAAACAAAAAAACAAGCAAAAAAAAACCAAACAAAAAAACCCCTAAGAATAAAGTGCAACTTCAGCATAACTTTTTCAAACATATTTTTGCTTTAAAAACCACATTTAAAAATCATATCATATTTAAATTTGAAAGAAGCTTTTCTCCTTTATGCACCAATCCAATACATAGAAGGAAAGAAAAGTATTGTGATGCACCTCAGAAAAGGAACAACAAACAATATTTATCCACAATTCAAAGGGATGCACTGCAGACTCTGAGAGTTATATTAGGAGCTCTAATATACTAATTTATAAATAATAAGTTTTAGCAATAATAATGATGCATAATGTATTATTATAATACTTAATAATATATTAATTAATAGACAATAAATAAATAATAAATTATCATATCTTTTAATCACTCCATAAATATTTTGGGTGATCTCGGAGAATCAACACAGTAAAACTGTTTGCTTCTTTATTATGATCAATACAAAAAAATCCAGGGAGAGGTCCCATTCAGGAGCAACACAATTCAAACTTGTAAATGTGGCATCAAGAAATAATAATTTTCTATTTAAATGTCCTTAGTAACCACAAAAACCCCCCTCAGCAGTCACCTAATCATCATTCTAGCATTGTATAAGCACTGTATAACTGAGAACAGGACCGCACAAATTCCTGTGACCACGGGGTGCCCATGGTGCTGCTGTAGCACTGAGAAACCACAGTAGAGTCATGAAAGATCTGGAGGAGCAGCTGCATGGAGATTCACTGCCATTAATTCAAAAGTAAACACTGCTTGCAATAGACGACAATACTTTTTTTAAAAGATGAAAAGCCACAAAAATATAGTGTTTTCTCCACCATTTTTTGTTGTCCCAGATATGAAAGCTGCCTGTTGGTTGATTAAAAAAAAGGGTCTATAGCAATCCTTATGACCAGGGTGAGAAAGTTATTGCATATCTGGCCAATTGAATATTCTGGGGGTGGATCTAGAGGTTTGCAAACAGTGTCTTTTTCAGTATATTCTACCCAAGCCAAGTTATTGGTTTGAACTCCTGGTGAGGAATGAGTAAGGAGACACAGGGCATATGAGTTGACACTGTGTACAAACACTAAATTTTACATTTATTTACTTTTCTTTTTAAAAAAATCTCACTGGTCTAAAAATGTCATTTTGTCTTTTTGGAAATATACTTGTATTGTTGGTATTATGAGGGACAAATGATTCCTTGGGTGGGAATGCTTCTCTGATGCATCCTACAGCCCATGCTTCCACTCAAAGTTACAAAAGTTTAGGAGCCACAATTGCATTACTGTTTGGTCAGCAGCCCTAGCTATCCTTACCCCTCTGTCAATTCAGAGAGAAGACAGCTGCAAAATTTTCAGTTGCAGTATTGTAATCTGCTTTTAACAATATTAAGGGAAACAACTCATATTACCAGCATGTTTTATAAAATTATATTCTTCCCTTAAAGAAAAGCATTTATTTCTACTATTTTTGGAATCAGCATTAAAGATGATTCTTTCTCATTACTGTCAACACTGAAATGTCATATGTGGTTCTGTGGCAATACTAGCTTTGAAATCTGGATTTTTTTAAAAAATTCCTATGACTCCCTTCAAATAATTTCCAATAAAAACAGCAGAGGCTTTTTAAAAGTAAATGGGAAAAATAATGTAGACGTAGCTTTCTTCTGCAACTTGTATTTTAGAATAACATCATTTTCTGTTTTTAGGTCAAAAGCCCCACAAATCACTGAGACTACAATCACTTTTACTCCATATTTAATAAAAAAGGGGCTGTTTCTTTCCTTTTAGCAGATGAAAGTCTTTTAAAACCACTATTGACAATAAGCAGGTATAAAAAGTTTGTTGTGCCTTAACTTCAAGGTATCTAGGGCTTTTAAATAAAGGATTTTTGCAGTTACAAAAGTTGAATTGATATTGCATGTAAGTTTGGATGTAAATATTACAGGTAAAACTAGCCTGAAAAATTGCTTGTAGCTGTGAAGCTGGATTTGCCAGTAGTTTGCATTTATACAGCTAAATTTTCAGAAACCAATATGGTTCAGCCAAGGAAATTGGGAGACAGAGAATGGGTTGAGGCACATGGACAAGAAAAGGTCAACCTGTGAATTAAAGATGAAAATGGCACATTCTTAATCAACATTTTATTCAAACACTTCATTCAGAATTGTACATTATTATTTTGATATAATTAAGCACATTAGTGAATGTTTTGCTACAATATCACAGAGGTGCAGTAAATGAGGAGCATCACCCTATAGTGCTTCTGTTTGTGTATCAACATAGCAAAAGTCAGCTCCTGTGCCATCCAGTCTGTCATCTAACCTGGTAATTAAAGTACAGGGACAGAAAAATATTGCCCCTGTGATAAGAAAAGCAGAGGGAATATTCGGAGATTTTGTAGGAGCAGATGCAGGAATTTATCCCAATCTATATTTCTTTATACCACTCCTTTCTTTAACCACAAAATCATTTTTAATCGTGTCTACACTGCAGAACCAGCCTGGCCACAGCAAGCAAAGCTCAGCTGGAGCCCAGCCTAGTGTAACTGTACTGGGTCTGTCTAGGATGGAGTCAGCATCCCCACAGCAGTCCCTGAGGGCTGTGCTTTGCGTTGGCAGCTGAAAAGTGTTGGTAGCACAGCAGTGTTTTGGTGCTGCTGAGCAGCACTGGCACAGCACCAGCAATGTCTCTCCTACGTTCTGCTCCCCTCCACCAGCAGGCTGGGAGGACAAGGGGTTGAGAGGGGACACAACCAGGACAGCTGACCCATGCTGATCAAGGGGTCCATACCATGGACAGGATGTTCTGCAATAAGAGCTAAGAGAAAGGAGCAGGGGCATTAACTATTAAGGTGTTTGTCTTCTGAAGCAATCACTACATGTACAAGATCTGAGGTAGAATCACCTGCTGATGGAAAGCCGAGATTAAATCTTCACTAAATTGCCTTTATCAACCCATGAGTTTTTGATCCTATTTTTTTCCCTCTGTCCCATTGAGGAAGAGGAAGAGAAGTGAGAGAGCAGCTTGGTGGGTACATAGCAGCTGGCCACAATAACACATAAATACAGATGAAGTGTAATATATACATCAACTGAATAATGAAACTATCTTTGGCCTATCATCAGAGCTCATTTATGCTAGCATGGATGGATAGAGAATGGCAAAGTTTGATGAAGAATCCTTGTTCTAGGGAGCTCTCCAGTGAGAAATCTCTTTGAAGGTGGTTAGACCGCACAACTGTTTTTAGTAGTCTGCACATACTTCATAGGGTAAAACTTTTAACTACAGAATGACTAATGTTGATTTGGAAGTCACTGAGTGACAGCAGCTATAACCAGATTCTGTTTAATTTCAAAAGTCAATTTTTAGTATTGACAGACATTTTAAACACAAAGGTGTTCTTTTGAAGTATTAAAATCTATTCTGTTGAACTCTTAATGGACACATAACGTGCTTATGAAGTAAAGTCAGTGCTACATTTCTCTATCAAGCTACAATAATATTTGTTCAAATAGCTTTATTCTTAGTCACATACTGTATGAAGTATGTAATGTGATATTATTGATGCAATTTATCATTCAGGAACCTTGGGTACAGGCAGATTTCATATCCTTATATAGCAGACTTTTTATTCAGCAGTTTGTGTCAAATAATAGTCCTTATAGCCAACCTTGCTGGCTCTAGAAGGGACTTGACAAATAATTTTTCAGGTACATTTCACTGCTACAGACATATCTGTCTCCCATTTTTAAGTATGTCTAACAGCTAAAATGTGCAATTTGCTTTTATATTCTTTATGCCATTATATTTTTTTCTGACATCAAGATGTCTGAATAGGCTATTTAATCCCTTCAGAATCCTTCAGAAAAACCTTGGTATTGCCTGTGAAGAGGCTGTATTTTATGTAACGTGTTTTGCCACGCCAAAAGAAAGGCACAGTGAACTTGCAGTGTTCATTGCTGCAGCAACTAACCCCCTTCCTCCTGTGGGTTACCCATTCTTTCCCTTCCCAACTCTGACCTTTCACATGAGCCTTGTTAATATTCATTTTTGAAAAATTGTTACAAAGGGAAAATAATCAGGAATATCATATGTGATGTCTTTCAAGATATTTAAACTCCATTTGGAATAGAAAGAGATTGGGTTCCACCCCTCATACTCAGTAATTAGGTGTAAAATTTGATAACCAAGAAAGAAGAGGAAGAATTCAGATGAACAACGCATTTCCCCTGCTTTTTCTGCAGCCTCCAGCTTCAAGGCCTGTGTATCCCCTGCACTTGACAGGGTAGGAAAAGGCAGAGTTATGGCATGCTGTACAGGCCATCTGCCTTTCAGCAGCACAACTGCACAGCCGATGGCTTCCAGGCAGCTTAAGTGTCCCAATCCTCTCCTGGCAGAGATACACTAAATCCACTCTCTTACAAGTTGCAAGCAGATCTAAGTTCACTGACTTGCTGCTGCTTTGGATTTGTGTTGGTCTATGTGAAAGTACCAGCCTGAAGTGACAATGGGTAGCAGGGAAAGGATTAGCTGTAAAAAGTTGTAACTGCCATTTGATTTTTCCAGAAAAATTGATATTTGTGAAAATTTGAATTTTCTGACGGAGCTGCGACCTCCCCAAAGATTGGGTTTTTTTAACATCAGATGCTGCATCACCTTAAATATAATAGTCAATAGCCAATACTAAATAGTAGTAATATTTATAAGTTGAACATTTTTGAATTCTGAATACAGTTTATAGTTTGTGAATACTTTTCAAAGTCAACTTTTCTAACTCCTCCTCATGTACAAAGTCCCTATTTATTTGTAACTCATCTTCACCAAGAAATACCAGCCAAAACCAGGGTTCTCACAAGACAGTCCCTGCATGAAGAGTCTCTACTCAAGGAGATTCAAGCTAAATCAACAAAATGAAGTGGGTATGAAAGTAGAAGAGGGCAAACGAAGGGGGAACGTATTAAAACTAAAAGAGAGAGAGTTTAGGTTAGATATTGGGAAAAAATTCTTTACTGTAAGGGTGGTGAGGAACAGTTTGCCCAGAGAATTTGCCCCATTCCTGGAAGTGTCCAAGGTTGGATGGAACTCTGGCCTAGTGAAAGGTGTCCCTGCCCATAGGGGTGGGATTTGAACTAGATGAGCTTTAAGGTCCCTTCCAACCTAAAGCATTCTATCATTCTGTGAAGAGTCTGTGAACTCATAGAATACAGTAACATCTTATCAGCCTGAAATATATATTGTCCTAAAGAGAAAGCTCCCCTCTGAATACCACACAACCTGAGCTGGATCACAAAATTGAATTCCCTTATCTTTCATACGTAAGTAGACAGAGTCAGTTCAGCCTCTTGCCTTGCTTCTACATAGTGTTTTTATGTGGAAGTCAACATTCCTTTTCTACATAGGCATTTTCACATTTCTTAGCATGATTAAGAGGGTTTAAATTATTCTCTCTGCCCACAGCTCATTTCTTGCCCTTATGGTACAGTTTGTTTTCTGCTGAGTTCTGACAGTACGACTGTTTATGGGCTGTTCCACAAACAGGGTCACAAAACTCAACCAGAGCAAATCCAACCTCGTTTTAACAACTGCAACAAGGAAGGGGTTCAGGAGAGAGATATAAAGTTGCAAATAAACTTTCTGAATACACTCAGGTGCTGAGAGAGCTTCTAACATGTGCTGTTACATATGCTGTCATTATATATTGATAATACTCTATCTGAGTCTCTGAAGTTGACTAAATGTAGCCATTTCATTATTTAACCTGAGGGATTTTCAGGATCATCTACATGACAGAGGTTCTATGGCTGCCTGGGTATTGCTTACAGATCATGTCTGTGCTAATGAAATTGCTGTTTTGCTGAATACTTCTGAGTATATAGAATTGACCAAGGTTGTGTCATGTCTCTCTCTAGCCAGGAAAAAGGGAAGGTCCCTTGCTAGAAAGACCTATTTAAGTGGAAGCATCCCATAATAATGAGCTACTTCAGAAAATCCCCCTTGGAGAGCTTCTTTGAAGGAATTGGGCTAGAAGGAGTGGAATTTCCTCAAAAGCAAAACAAAAACCAGATGTATTCCTGGGTTTCAGAGGCCTCAAAGCATGAACAACTTGAAAGGAGCTGACATTCTCAATGCCACAGGAAAAGAAAAGACGACAGGTCTGCTGCCTTACACAAGCATCTACTGTAATTACCAGACTGTGGATGAGGTAAAATGGCTACAGAGAGGAATGAGAAAGTGTCCTTTTACTCTGAAGAAAATAATAAGGGGACCAGTCCCAGATCTCACCCATGGCTCTCATTAACATTTATTATATTTTTAAAAAGGTGAAGAATATAAGGAAAGTACATAAGGATCTGCTTCTTTTCAAATGTATACATTCCCTTAATCAGTTAGAGAGGTTCCCCTTCCTCTCTGCTCAAAGGTTTTCTTTCTTTCAGATGTCCTTTGGCCAAGTGATCTATAAAAATCAAAATGACCACATTCCTGGGGCTCTGGGGGATGTTCAGGGTGTCCTTCCTTTGGGGTTTTGGCTTCAGTCAGTGGCATGTTTCCAAAGCAAACCCCACAGCTCTTCTCATTTACTTTAGGAAGGCACATTATTCTCTTGGCCATAAAGAGATGTCAGGGCATGCAACCACTCCTCTTCTGGACATAAAAAGCCCCAAAGCCATGACACAAGAGTGCACCTAACCCACTTGAATTTTTAGTGAGCTAGTCAAAAGAAAAACCAGGCAAATTCTGGCAGCATGGGCATGAGCACTTCAGCCAGTTTGACTCCAGAGTGCCATGCCAGCTACTGCAAGGACATCCTTACACACTTCCATGGCCAGATATTCTAGGAGTGATCACAGATTGTTTTATTTCAGCATCAGGGTAATGCTGGGGATTGTGTCTGACAAGTTTCACAAAACTCCAGAAAACTTAAAAGGCTCCAGTGCAGCAACCTGGCAAGTGGCAGCTGACAACATGCTCATGCAATTTTTTCTAATTTTTGCAGCTAATGCCTTTTAGTTTTAAATTCACCCATTTCAAACATTTCATTGCCATGTTTATATCTCACTTGATTGAAATAGCCCTCTACCGTTTTATATTTAATCAAAATCTCCAAAATAATGCAACTTCTATTAAAATACACATATTCTGAAGACTATCAGAGACTGACATGGAGTATTTGCTAAAACTACACAAGGGAGCTCTTCTGTGGACTAAAAAGAAAGAATGACTGAGACAATCCATCACCATAAATTTAAGCTGTATAAATATTTTTATCTTGCAAACTAATTTGCCAAGAATTAAGTGTTCTTCTGCACTAGTCATGACAGCACATTTTATTCAGTTTTGTGAGGTTAACTTCATTCATTTAAAATTTTTCTTTCAGAAAGCAACAGCTAACTTGCTAAAGGAAATTTGATTAATCTTAAGTAAGCTACTTTTTATTTCACTACAATGCAGTATTAATGAGAATAACATGAAGGATAATGGAATTAAGAACTCAGTAACAGCTCAGACAACATCCCATTACATCGAATTCTAGTGTGTCTCTGTAGTAATCTGTTCTGCACCACTCCAGTGTGCTTATGCAATCAGAGCAAAGAGCTGTTACCAAGGAAACCAATCAACCCAAGACCCCTCGTGTGTGGAAAATGCAGATATTTAACACCAAAAAATCCCATAGAAAATAACTTCAATTGGCAACCCAGACTGGACCTACCTCTGACATTTATAAGCTCATGCAAATCTGACCATTGTTCTAACCTTTTAGTTAATCATTTTGCAACTGTGGACTGAATAAGAAAGTTTCTGTCAAAAAAAAAAAAAAAAAAAGTGTATTGGTCCAGTAGACAGAAAAATTTATCCAGTCCTATTAATTAAACAAAAATGCAGATAGAAGAATTGCTTCCCACAATTAGTTCTCCATTGGTTTCATTAGGGCTATAGCCAAAAAACCTAGGTCTGCTCTCAGTCTTGGTCAGAGGAATGATAATTCTATTGTGTAGCATGAACTGATACAAAGCCTTGCTATCAATGAACAGGTTAATCATAAAAGAAAGGTTTGACTTTATCCCTTCATACCTTGTGGTAAGAAACTTCTTTCCAAAGTTAACTGCTAATGGCAGTTAGCTACTTAGCAAATGGTAATACCCAAATTCCTGAGCTACATATTTCTTGTAAATGACTATAGGACTGGCTACCAGCAAGCTGCATTCTCCAGCAATGGATTCTACACAGAGAAAAGCAGAAATGCAAAGCCCCCTGTTCATTTGGGTACAAGTTCTTAAAATTACCCACTAATTTTGCTAGTATAGGTTGCTAACTTCAAATGCTCAGTAACAGTGAGAATAGATGAAATTTAAATAAATCTTTAAATTTTTCATTTAAAGATTGTTTTTGGAGAGGTTGTTGCAACAGTAGTGGCTAAAATTCAAAGCAGAAGTTTTCTAAGATGTACAGCTCACATAACTGGAGATTTGAGAAAAGCTTTGTGCTAAGAGAAATTCCTGCCCATAGACACTGAGAACTCTTAAGTGACAATTAAGTCCTCCAGATGTAATTTATGAAAGCTTGGGAATACTGCTTAAAATATGTATGTAGATGGCACAGAGCTACTTTTCATAGCAGTCCATTAGCTTTGGAGCAAATAGTCTTTAAAATAAGCCTGTATTTTAATATGCATAGTACAATTTATTGTCTCTAACAATCACTAATACTATCTTATTGTAGGACGGCACCTGTAAAGGTCACACTGTAGATAGAAGATTAAATTGGAAATTAATTCCTTTACCGAACAACAGACAGCCTAAAATAAAAAGATTTTGAACATATGGAACTAACAAATACTAATCAAGCTTAGCAAAAATTTGCATGCTTCAAGGGATTTAACAATAGCTCTAAATCATTTGTGTTACTAAATATGTACACTCTGCTTTAGAGAGATCAAACCTTCCAGTTAACTTCACTTGTGCTAATAAAAGTTAGAAGAGATGTGGCTGTCCTGCTTCACTGGTAGAAAGCAACATTGGACTTAGGAGGCAGCCACACAAAGCCCCAGATCACCCTGATTTTTAACACTGCAGGAGTGAAATAGTTTTTACAGAGATATCTGCCTCTTTTAGGAGAGAGAGACATTACATAAGGAAACTGATCTATGTTTTGTGAACAGCTTAACTGAAGCCAATGTTGTATATGATCGTGTTTTATAGTTAAATTTAGTGTGAGTAAATACAAAGACAGCATCTGCCTTAAGGTTTCCTTGAAGCTATGTTAACCCCATCTGCTTATCTACCACCTTTATCTACTCTGAGAGCTTAAGTGGTTATCTAGCAGTAAAAGATAAATAAAACCCATTTTGAGGGCATAGTTGCTTCTGTCTGAGCTATCTTTGCTAATCTCTGTCAGATAAAGCAAAAAAATTCTTTTTTTTTTAAAAGCAACAATTTTGAGCATTTCTAGAGCATTGCTAAATATCTAGCATGGAATCTGCGTGAAGCACATTTGCCATGCTCACTTGGATGTTCCTCTTCTTCTTGTAGCCAGGTTGAGAGGAGGTAGTTTGGGGTTTCAGCACATAATTCTGTTGGGTATTGGAATGTTAAATAAAGCACCTTTCCTTCTGGTGCACACAGTTCTCCTTTTTTCCCTTCCTTTTTGAGCTAAATAACCGCTGGCATACAATAAATTGAAACATCCACACATTTCATATATATAGACATATATTTTTTTATTCCATAGGGAAAGGTTACTGCAGTGAGTTAAGTTCTAAGTGTCTCCAGATTAGTTATGTGAAGTTAATATGGCAAAATCTCTGGCCTTTGAAAGTTAGTCTGTGTTTGGAAAGTCAAATTTAGTGTTTTCTGGTGACCACATCCTCCCTGCTTTCTTTGAATTTTACAGTGCAGTCTGCAGGATAGTCTTAAGATGCTCAAGCTAGATGTGCAGTGAAGCGGCTTGGGTACCAAGGAGTAATGGCGCAGCAGGGCTAAATTCACTGTGCTCCGAAGCAGATTATCCAAGAAGAGGAGTAAACTGTCATTCATTGTGCAGGTGTGGCCTTTGTGTATTTCCCTTATTTATTTATTAATTTAGTTAGTTGTTTTGGGGGTACTGCAATGAAGCATAGATATGTGCATCTAGCAACAAAGCAGTTAACAGAGCTGTTTGTGCTACTTAAGCTGGAACAGAATTCAATGCACTCCCTTGTAGTTTATTCACTACTTTGATGCTAGCACAAACTGTAGTAACAAATTTATTTCAGTAACATAAGCAGATGAGTCCTGGCAGCATCACAAGTAGCAAGTCTACTAACTAGTCTTCACCATATTTTATACTGATGCTCAGTCTTTCCTCTTTTTTCAAGTTAAAAAACAAAGGCAGCACTACTGTAGTAGGCATCTTCAAACAGAAGTGCATTACCAAAAACTAACTACCTTGCATGTGTGCTCTAACAAGTCCATGTGCTCACAGAACACACCCTCAGAGCTGCTGGGTAGTTTTCATCTTTTCCATCTCCTCTCAACACAAATAGGAACAGATTCTCATTGGCAGCCAGGAACCCAAGTCACACTAAGCAATGCCTTATAACATGGAAAAAGATAACTGCTAAAGTGTGGAAACATTATCAAAAAAGCATCTTCCTCTGCTAGCAGGAACATAACTACTGCTGACCTGTGTTCAGTGAAGTTGTTAATGGAAGACATAACCACAGGGTGTTTTTTGATCTTACTATGTTTAATAGCACACATATTTTGGTCTTAGGCAAAGAGAAGAGTATCAGTTTCCAGCATGTTGGAAAGGAAATCCTGAAGGCTGAAAATTTACTGCTTTTCACAGAAAAAGCCTTGTCCAGCCAGAAATATCATTACAGCAATACTTGCAAAATAAAAGCAAATATTGCTTTCATAATCATGACCATTAATTCACTAAACCCTAGTTTAATAAACTGCAATTTATTACAAGTAGAAGATGAAGACTAGCTAAAGAGGGAATTTCAAATAAAATGCCTAGTCATTAATACTTCGTTCTTCTGTGACCAACTGGATTATTAAATGCACTGAAATAATTAACTGACTTGCAAATTAAGTTCTGAGGCTTTTGAAAGCAGGGTTGACAGATGTTTCTACTTTCAGTAAAAGCTCAAGTTGAACTCATAGATAAGAAAATATACATTAAGAATGGCTGTACAATATATGCACTTCATATAAGGAGAGACTGATTCACAAAAAAAAAAATTGGAAATATTGTTTATTTCCTATCCGCCAAAACTTAGGATTTTTATGTATGACTAAAAGCAGCACTCAGTAAAAGGCAAGGATAACTGTTGAATTAGTACAGGCTCATTTATGTGGAGTTGAATTCAGCTTGCTGAATTACAGGGCTGAATAGTGACCAAATGACTATAAAAGTGTCAACAGAGGGCAAGACTTGCCTTATGTATGAAACACCAGTGCTTGCTGTAATATGTACTAGCCTTATATTGAAGAACCAGAATATTTTGATAATTGTATTTGAGTTGTGACTCCTACCAGTAGGTCAAAAGCTTGAGCAAACAATGTTCTGTGGCATTTTTTAAGATATAAAAATCTCAGTCATAAAAATTTATTGTGAGTAAATGCAGAAAATCAAGAGAAATTAAAGACCGATAATGAATTCCTGTGTATTTGAAGGAGGACTTTAATACACACCTGTTCATTACAAGGACTAATGGTGGCTATAGCAACACACAGGGAAAACAGGACATATTATCAGGATAGTAAATATTTCTGTTGGGATTTGAAAGAAATTGCATTAAGTAAGTTAAACAATGAAAGTTATTTATGTCAACTTTTACATTAATCTAGGCAGAATAAGCAAGCAGATGGGCTTACTAATAGCCTTTTCAGGTTTAAGTATTCACTCAGGAATTTGCATTTTGTTTTTGTCACTCTTGGAAAGCTTCCTTTGGCATTAGCCTAGTTTTTATGCTGTATTGCTTCAAAATGTTAAGTCAAATTAATATAAAAAGCAATAGGTTTAGAATATTTTGGCCGTATGGATTTTTCCACTCTAATATCAAGGTATGCGATTTACGTAAACCAGACTTCCAGTCTTAATTGGTAAAGGAAAGACAAATCCCTACAACCTTTAAAAACTATGAACTGCATTTTCAAGAGACCAAGATCCACTTCACATAATGTCAATTGTGCCTTAGCAAATGAATTGTAGGTGCTCTTTTTGAATAATGCCTTGAGATTACCTTTTTCTTCTAAGATTCTCTTATTTTTAATGTGGATCGCAATTTATATAACAACCACTTGAGTCAACACTGAGATAAAAGTTATTAACCCAAACATGTATACACATACACATATATATGAAAAGACATGAAAAGACCTGAGAAATCAGGTGGAAATAAAAGATGCATCTGAATTCCCTGAAGCTTGTTTTGACTTCAGAACGTGTGAAAACTTGTTAGTGAGCACTTCTCTAATTTAAAAATATAGTCATGGTACTTAACTGGCTGCTGCCACTTCTGATTTGGGTCTTTGTTTTGACCAGGAAGCAAAGAGCTGAAGCATCACTGGAGTCAGCAAAACACTGCAGAAACAGCAATCAAATGACTCAGCATTTAATAGCAGATGACTGCTAAGACATTGCATTGAATCAGAAGGCAAGTTATAGTTTATGTAGATGAGAAATAGGAATATTCTTTATGCAGTGGACAAAAGTGTTCCTTTTGGCACAGTACAGTGTGCAATTAGCTAATAAGAAATGGAGAAATCACAGTGAGACCAGTCTGACTCTTTTAATGAGAAGGAATAAATGCTATTTACCCATTCTCTTTGCAATATACAAATAACAAAGTGACAGTCTCTGAAAGCCTATAATTGCACCAGCAAGAGAATCTAATTTAGCCATAATATCAGGGTTGCCTATGCAATGACACTAAAACCTTCTTTACAGTACAAAAGTATTTTGCTTTCACCATTTACCATGAGCAATCATGACCTTGGGTCAGAGGTCTTCTTAGCACCAAGGATCTTTTTCATCTCTGGTTTCTTTGCAACGGCCCTAGTAATTCCTTCACTGCTAATTGCCACGTGGACACCTGTCCACTTGGAGCTCTATTAAGAATATTGGGGTTTTTTCACAAGCAATTGCAAATTAGTAATGATTCTAGCTACTGTCAACCTGGGTGGCTTCAAACCAAGAACCAAAATGAAGTGAAAACCTTGACCTCCTTCCATTATGAAGGGCCACTAAATTAAACTTAATCCATTATCTGTGGAGCTACATGGCAGCTGCTGGGATAACATCCAAGTTGCACAAGTCCTGGAAATATGACAGCATCAGGGAACTGCAAGAAACAGTCTTCTATACTTGAAACTCACATCCTGACTCTGGCATAATAAGTACTGACAAGGAAGAATTTGCCCTGTTAAAAAGGGGCAATTTCTAGTGGTAGGGAAAGAGAAGAAGAAAGAAGAAAGTGGTACATTTCTTTTAACACATTGTGTCTAATCCAACTACATGACATACAACAGGCCAACAAAGGAAATAAGATAGAAGGGTACATTTTTTTCATTGTGTTGCATAGGGATTTAATTATACAACTCCTGTAAATGTTAATGGGAATCACATGATTCCATCCTTGTACGGTGCAATTAAAACACACCCAAGAATATCAATCACTTCTCGGACCAGAAAAGGTATCTTAACATAGCTAAATGCTGAGATTAAAAAAGGGTATGCAGAGCAGAGAGAACACTGGATGTGAAGGCTGATTTGGGAACAGACCCAGGAGGATATGAGCAACTCAAATTCTGTCATAATCTATAAAGGGCTGAGATGAGAACAAAAAAGAAAGAGACAACAGATTGTTTACAGATAAGAAGTGCTGGTGCTAACAGGCTCTGTAGATACAAATTCAATTTAGTTTAAGAATATAATAGCTAGGAGGATAGTTACAGTGAAAATAGAAAGTGGGATCCTGAGGCCTGCAATCCTTAGACTTTCCCTGGATTTGCCCAATGTAAATGGGTATTGCAGGTGAAAAAATAGCTTGGCCTGTGGACACCAGCAGGCAGTTGGTAAATGAATGCATGGCACATTGCAGGGTATGAATGTCCAAAACTGAACTTCTGAGTCTTCAAGCAGAAATCTACTCTCCCTAGCTATAACTGGTACAAGCTAAGAGGAAATTTCAGTAGCACCTGGGCTAAACAGAACTGGCAGATCCTAAATCCTCCTATTAATAAGGAGACATGAGACAGACCCACTAATTAGGAGGTTGGTTGCACCTTGTGCTAGTGCACAGAGGCTATACAGACAGGGAAATTGAGGGTTTGGGTTCTGGATAAAACAGCTGCTGTCAGAAAGGATTGTTGGACAGAGGAGGTGGTCTAAGAAAGAAGGATCATATAATCATAGAATGTTTTGGATTGGAAGGAGCCAAAAAGATTGAGTAGTTTCACCCCCCACCCCTTATGTTGGCAGGGTCACCTTCCAGCTGGAAAGCTCTTGGCCGAAGAAGAGATCCTGGAAGCCAGGGAAGATCCCAGAGCTATGCTTCAAGGTGATGGATGCAGTGGGATGCTTAGGGACCGTGGCTGGGGATGGTTGGAGGTGGGTGACTGCAAGCAGTAATACGACATGAACAGCATGACTTTCCATGGGCAGCAGTGAGCCCTCTGTGGAGAATTCAACACCAAGGAAACCAAGGGTGTTAGATAATCAGGCAGGAAAAAAGCTCTGCTTTCCTTGGCTCTTGAATAAGTCCTTCTATACAGGCTTGCTACCAGTTGCTGTTTATTCTGTTTCATCCAGAACGGGCTACTGCACATTTTGAATCCCATGTTAATAACGTTTCAGTTTGCTTCAGCTATGCTGCCCTCTAGTATTCAGTCTAAAAGACAAGTTTTATTACACATTAATGGAAATTCTATTTGATTTCCAGTGATAATTGCCTGTGGTTTTTGGTTAAAATGATCTTGAATTTTATTCCAACTTGTGACCCAAAAGTCCAAGACCCTGCTGTGTATCACCTGGAAGAATAAAAATCATTGGAGACAAACTACTGTGGAATTGAAGACAGTGAAGGACTTGAGGAGAAACACTTTTCTCAGCTTTCCAGTAAAAAAAAAAAAGAAGCTATACAAGAAAATATTTGCTATTACTCATCACAGAGGTGTAAAGTTAAAATTTTCCTTTCTGTGAATTAGCTAAAGAGCTTACAGACAGCGGGTATCATAAAAGTACTATATTAGATTTAATTATAAAATATATTTCTTGGAAGTGATGCTTAGAAAAGAGTTATGAAACAAACTTAGTACTATTTTTATCGTGAATCTGAAAAATATACAAGAAGACATATATTTCATTGTCATCTTAAAACCTAAAACTACATGGTAAAAAACAGTCCATAAAAATACAAAGCTTCATAAATTATATTTATTCCACTCTTATATACAATCAAAACATGCTAAATAAAAGACAGACAAGGGGAGGCAGGAAAAGAGGCTAGGTAAAAAGGAAAATGAAGGTGAGGGGTCTCCTTGAAACTTGACTTGATACCAAAAAAATCTCTAGTCACACTTATAGGAACCACTTGATTTCATACTACTGAATCAATATTTCAGTGTGCCAAAAATAAGCACATAGGATCCTCTGACCACTCCTAGAATCTGCCTGGTCTTTCCCAGGATCTATGTTAAGCAAAAGAACTCTGATGACAAAACAAAACCTGAGAGAGACTTATTCTACAGTGTGAGGGAGACCCAAATTCATGCCTATGCTCTGCTCAGTTCTTTGACTGGGGAAATGTATATGAACCATTTCTGTGTCTACCATAAGCCAGACTGTTGAACTCAGATCTCCAAAGCAAATCTGGATTACTTTGCTACTACTGCTACTGGCTTTTCTTCGTGTTCAACAAGAATTTCATTCTGGATTTCATAAAAAATCACTAAGAATTATTTTTTAAACAAATAGGTTGAGAAAATGTTCCAGCTTTTATCAAAACAGAATCTCAGATCAAAATCTTTTGAAAAGTGTTTCCTAAAAAGCTTTAGTAAAAAAATTAACACATAACCATAGAACAGAATGGAGGATAATACATACAAAGCAACTTAATGCAACAGATCTTTTTTTTTTCCCCTTATAGCTACGTAACTCTTAGCTCCCTTCCTGCGACAGAAAAAAAAAAAGAAAATTGGGATAATTTGATAATTTTGTGTTCTCTTCTTCCCTTGTCACAGTAGCCAAGGACCACCTGACTGCTCTTCTGACCATGACTGACTCTGGGGCTGTTCATGAAATGCCATAAGTATCAGAAATTTGATGGAGGAATAACACTCCCACTTTCAAAACTCAAAGAACTAAGAAAAGGAAGAGGTTCCCACATTGAAACAAAACAGCAAAACAAACAAACAAAACAAAACAAAACAAAACAAAAATTGCAAAAAAAGAAAAAGAAAAAAAGAAGGAAAAAAAAGACCCAGTTCGATAAGGAACTGAGACTTTCTGTAAGGTGCTGAGAGTACTTTCACATTCTATTGGGTTGACTAGTTGATGGAATTCAGTGATACACATAACAAACAGAAAAATATACCCACATGCTTGGAAGTTCTACACAGAAAACTCTCATTTCAGCTGACATGAAGTGTTACACTAAGCAGAATGCAGAACTTTGCACAGGGTAAAGCTTTTGTGAATCTGTGAGGAGCTGGCAATATTGCCAACATTTATATGTGAAGGTGATCTATTTTAACTTCCTCTACTGTATCTCATGAAGACACCAAAATCTTTAACGCTGAGCATAATCCACCCTCACAGTCTCCAGCTATTGTTTTCTGTACAGCTAAAGGGTCTCTCTGGCTCCAGAAGATCACCACTTCTTTTTGGATTCATGAAGCACCATAGCTAGGGTTTAATTCATCAGTCATAGCATTTGTGTGACTAACAGCAACCAATGAGAAAGCAACAGAAAGAAGACAAAGCTGTCAGACCATTATTAGTTTCATTGATCCACCATGGCATTCTATACTGGGGGGGAAAAAATTACAGTGTCCCTCACAAGAGCACTGCTATTCCATCCTCAACATTAAGAGCCACAAGGATGATTATACAGTGTCCTATTCATTAGGAGATGATGGTGATTCAGGGCTTCATACATTTATAAAATAAAACCAAATTGCTTCCATATTAAAATTTTTGTTTGGGGTCAGAAATTACCGTAACTGATATTATGTAGGGATTTCTTTTCCCCTCCGATTTTTATTTACTCTGAAAAGCACAAGAACAGGTTGGATGGGGATTTGAGCTACCTGGTCTAGTGGAAAGTATCCCTGTCCATGGAAGGGAGTTAGAACTAGATGATTGTTACAGGTCCCTTCAAATCCAAAGCATTCTACGATTTTTAAAGTTGCCCCAAATCCACCTTTCTGGAAAATAATTGGCTGTTTTCAACCACTGGCAGAACTCTGCAAATACAGGTGATGATAAGAAAAGTATTTTGACCCCTATATAGTCCAAAATGCTATGTATTCCCTATTTCCTGAGCATAAAGAGGAAAATATTTTTAGAAGTGCCAAGCNAAAAAAAAAAAAAAAAAAAAAAAAAGCAAAAAAGCAGAGTATTTACTGATACAGATATTGCATATTTTTCATGAAGGTCATGAGATAAAATTGGAATCCATTTAAAATAGCTTGTGCTTTGATTAGCCATTTTTCAGTCCTGCCTTCCTTCACACAGATTCATTAATATAACCCTAGAACTATCATTATCCCAAAATTCAGAAGGCTTCTAATTTCAAATTAAATACATTCAGCATCATTGTTCCTTCAACTGAAAAGAGACTGCAGGAGTACATACATTACTTTTTCATAAATATTTTGCTCTGATAGCTGCCTGAAATGAGATGTTTTCCTAGTCCTTCTTACCAGAATTCTATTATTATTTCAGTAGAACTGTGATGATTTTCCAAGTTCAAACACCTCAACAAATGTTTCCCTAACCCCTCCTAGCTCCTGCTCCCCTTCCATAGCCCAAAATACCACCACCACCACAGAGGCTGTGCATCACTTCTTGGGCAAGTCAATCTTATCCATTCAGCTGCTCTCTCTTTCTGCACAGAAGATCCTTCCTAACAGTCACTACAATTTGAAGATTTCTTGGTCCTTTTGGCCACTGAGTACAAGTGATTATTTTTTGTCTTAAAATAGCCATTTGGAAGAGAGTTATTGGTCTTCTCTTTCCTTTATCTTGACAGGGCCCCTGAAAACTTCTGTGAAGTAAATATTGAAATGAAATCATGAATATAGCAGGAGTTGCATATTTAATAAATACCGGAATCACAGAATCACTGAATAAGCTGAGTTGGAAGGGACCCACAAGGATCATTGAGTCCAGCTCCTGCCTCTGCACAGCACCATCCCCATGACCACATAAGCAAATTCTATTGTTTCAGAATCAAACCCCATGATTACGAGGTATAATTCCACGTTATACCTACCATCAGAATGTCTTGTATGCTGTTACACTGACTTGAAACTACCCAGGTATGGGATGCTTTTACTTCAAAAGTTTAACACTAACACAAACCCAACGGAGCTTTCAAAAGGCCCTAAACTTTAGTCTCACACTAAATAGCATTAATATTTTCACCAAGTGGTCTGGGAACCCAGCACACAGATGAATCTTCTTGGAGATCTCATCCTGAATTATAATATTTTGAACTACAGGCTATTAATTAAACAAATCATAATTTGCCCTTTCAGTTTAGCTTTAATCAGGAAAGCTTTTTGAGTGTGGACATGATCTCAGTGCAAACCTGAAGTATTATTAATTAAAATCAGCAAAGCTACCTCGAATTTATGAGAGGGTAAATGCCAACAGAATTTGGTATCTTGCATGCCACTGGTCTACTCAGTCTCTACCTTGGACAATAAATCCATAAAGACAATAAATCACAGCATATTCTAAACCCATTAAAACCTTCATCTTGACAATTGAAGTACTAAATGAACATACAAAATGAGATTTAACTCATTATTCATGAGTGTTAACAGAACTGGTAAAGATATATATGTTGGGATATATTTTGGGAGGTATGAATGTTATTTAAAAGAACTCTAGAAAGATTTCTGTGAAGCATGGCAATGTTTGAAATATGAAGTAATCCAAAAAAGGCATTAACCTACGGGCTTTCTTTTGTCTGTTCTATATCTGTTCTTTTTATCACTTCTCATGGGATCCAGAACAGAGAACAGAAAATATTGTCACATTATTCTCTGTAAGCTTTTAAGATTTTTTTTTTTAAGATACTTAAAGGGTCAGCAGTGAGATTAGCACTGTCGAGAAAGGGGTTTCTCAAGCTATCCCCCATGGAAAGAGAATTAACACAGCAGATTAGTCACCTCAGTGCTGAGATATTAGCATATGATACGCTGCACCGTACCACGCTACCATTTCAGTGTTGCCAACTCATGCAAATCACACAATAATTGGTATTTTCCCTAAGGCTGCTATAATGAGATTACATAAAAATAATACGTCTTTAAAAACTAATACAATCCTGAGCCATATGCTTAGGAAAAATCTTGAAGTAATTGTTCTTGATCTTAAAAAGCCAACAAATAGAAGGAAACAAATTCTGAAATTTATTACAGTTAAAATTTTGTCCTTTTTAAGGCAATGGAGATCACCTAAAGATCAAGTTGTCAGTACTGCAGGAATGTCAGCACAGTTAATGATCCCATTTCCAAACCACAACTATTGTTAACATTTTCTACTTGCCTCTCCATCACATATTATGTGGATTAGTTCTGGATTGGAGCTTTTTTTAATCTTAGGTACACATCACAAGTTCAATATGCTTCTTTGAGGGGAAAGAAAATCTTATTTAATTACAGTAATTTAATTTTTTAATTAACTGGATACTGTCTGTTGCTTAACCAACAAAACACTACAGGGTTGCATGCATTCTCCCTCTTCAGTGGAACACAGAAAGTCAGTGAAAGGGCCATGTCAGCAAAGAACTGACAATGTGAGAAGGAGAAGGAGAGAATTCACTGCATGAGGCATCTGGGAGAAGCATCACTGACTGAAAACCTTCAAAGCAGAATTATGTTGCACAAGCTAGAGTGCAGCAGAGCTGACAGCAGATAGTGACTACTGAAAGTGTTTTGTAGTTTCAGTTCATCAAATATTGCTAGTGGCAGTTTTGCTACTGTGCTATGTGTTCATCATTCAGGTTTCTTTACCACTCCCAAAATTCTTTGACTTACACAATGGAATGCATAGAAGTATGGGTATATCACCAAAATCGTCCCCTATTGCACTTACATTGTCTTTACAAGTGAAGTAAGAGATGCCTGCCCTCTGTTTTCTAGACCCTTTATCCACAGGATTGCTCACCTAACTTAAAGCAGTAACTTATTCTAGCTATTCATGACTCTGCAAATTAAACAGCTGACACGTTATACCTGTAAGACATTTGGAAACCAGAGCTAGTAAAGCACAGGACTTGCCTGTATCACACACGTTACATGGATACCCTCATATGCATGTCTACAAACTCTTCAGAGGCCAACACCATGTAGAATGTGAATTCTGTACAAAAGCATATACAAATAATAAGATATAAAAATTTACATCAAACTGGTTTGGGCCAAGACAGTCGGAGAATAGACTTCTCCAAATGATTCAGTGTCAGCTGGAATCAACTGAAAGGCACAATCTGACAGAATCCACTTCCATAAGACATGACCTCAGGATTCCCTTCCTTTGTGGTCCTGGTTTTCACTCTGGCAGGTCAATAGAACCAGCTCTGCCAAGCTAGGGTGTATTGCAGGCTGTGGTACCTCTTCTCTAAGCTGACAAGTGAGAGTTTAGAAATTGTTGTTTATAGGCTTTGATGCTGGTTGACCTCACATGCATACACTGTGGTAGACTTTGGTGTGTTTCTGTCAGCCTGTGTTTTATGTGTAAATATTTCAACTTAACAACATAGATTAAGACCCAAAAGGGAGATGAGAAGTGAGTATTCCACTGGCTTTCTCTATTTTATAGGTAGATCCTAAGACCTGGGGCATAGAGAGTTTTGTTGGACATTTTCCAGTGCAGAAAAAAGCAGGTATTCAGAACCTGAAATACTCAAACCAATAATAAATTATTTGTAGTTTTAAAGTTTTTCATGGCATTCACACCGTTTTCTAAATTGAGTACAGAGAGATGCCTTGCAAAATTGAACCTACCAATTAATGCTAGAATTCTGCTTCCCATTTGTCTTTCACACTATTCTTTTCTACTGATAAAGTAGAAAAATGAAGTTGGTTATGCTTCTGCTCTACTCAGTGCATAAGAGATTTCATCTGCTTAGGGAATTTTTTGAGAAAGCAAAAAAAAATTGTACACATAATTCTTTTAATAATACGTGTCATCAGAAATAAAATACCTCAAAATCATTGTTTGTTGGTTTTTATTGTTACAAATTTGGAATTGATTTTCCATCAGGAAACTTATCTGCCTAAGAGAATGAATTACTGCATTTAAGTCCCTTTAGCCAGTAATTCGTTGTTTCTGAGTAAATGCAATAATTTTAAAAATAATTATAATGAAAAAAACTAACTTTTACTAAGTAGTCGTTAAAAATTATGCAAATAAAGATTATTCTACACTTAATGGAAATGTTCTTTCTTCTAAATCTTTCCCTGGTTATACTCTTAGAAATTACTTACATGTTCTTGGCAGCTCTGAACAGTTTCTTTAGAAACCATAAGAATGGAGAAAACACTGACACAAAAGCCAGGTTGCATCTTATCTTCCCCAACTTCAGTGTTCTCCCTGAGGCCCCTGTCTGGCCCTTCTGAGTCTGGACAGTTTTGTTCCTCTCTCTCCCCCAGGGAGCAGGAATGGAGAGTCACGATTGTCTTCAAAATTAGCTAGTTCCTTACTTTTTCTCTTAAATGCCAGCAGAAGGGTTGTCTAAGGCCATTGCTGCGTTCCTCTGTGTGTCAGCTGTCAGACAGAAATGAACTCGTTAAAACCAGGTAACAGTTCAATAATTAAATTGTCTAAGACACATGAAAGTCATGGGATCTTCATAGTTCAGTAATGATTTTTACTCTCTTGGTTCTGACAGAGAGTGTGAACACAGGATCCTCAAAGGCTGTAATTCAATCTTCTTTGGGATATACAAAAATTCTGTCTTTCTGCTAAGTCCTTTAAGCTGATTCACATTTTACTTTAGGTATCCTTACAAAATATCAGCTAATCTTTCAAATGAGTACATTACAGTCTTACAACTGGAAAAAGATTAGTCAGAAGTTTCTATTTCTAAGTATTAAAAGAGATTATGGGCTCATAGAAACTCAGATACGGTATATTTGCTCAAAATCCATCTCATTAGAAATGCTATGCAAAATTCCTCAATCCTGGAATGCTTCACAAAGAACAGATAATAAAAAAGAATTATTATCAAATATTATAATCAAGCAGTTTTAATCAAAGTGACAATTCTAGAGAATTCTCTCAAATTATAGAGCATCCTGATGTCAGGATTTTAGAGGTAATATTATACATAGCAAACATTTTCTCAGCACTTCTGTGAGTCCAAGTCCAAGGACCTCTTTTGCTCCTGAGGAATCATGCTAAAAAAATTGATTGTTGGAAAACACTCTCTTGATTTCACCAATCTCAGATCCCAACAGGCAATATGTAATCTTGTCAGTAATGCAACTAGCAAATGTTTTTCTATGATCCAGGCCAGATTTATTTGAAGCAGGTATTATCTATAAATCTATTATCTATAGAAATCAGTAATGCAAAAATCTCAATGTCTAAATTTCTCTTGTGCTTTCTTGTTTGATTAAAAGCACTGCTTCTAGACAGGAAGAAGTTAGGCAGAATGGCAGGCAAACCCTATCAGCAATTTCCTTCACAGGCTACAAGTGAAAAACTCTGGACGAGACTTCCCCTCTGCTCTGATGTCACAAATCCCTGAATGTGTTGTCTTAGGTGCAGTCATGACATTTTCACTGCTGTCCTCTGAACTCAGCTAAGAAAGGGAATGAAATTAGACATCTTCAGTTGAAGATATGTTGTTTAAGACTTAGCTGGAACATCTAAAAGACATCCAATTCTGCAACCTGTACTGACAAATTTTCAAGCCTTATTCCTGCCTATCTACACAACTCCATGTTCCCAAAAGACATTAGAAAATTGCTTAACATCAGGTCAGATATGGTCCAAAAATAAAAATAAATTGGTCTCCATACTTCAACTTGGGTTAAAAAAATGAAGGGCTGTGGAATCTGGAAGCCCCCCCTCTTGCAACCATCAGGGTTCTCTGAACTTCAGCTTGTCCCCACTTTCTATTTCAGTGCAAACTGACAGTGTTCTGAGAAGGTGCAACCTTTTTATAAGGCCCCTTCTGATTACTCTAAATATGTCTAACATACACGTTTATTTAAAAAAGAATACTTCAAAGCATCCAGGTTTAAGATCCTCCAGACACTCCTGAATCAACTAGTCTTTAAAGGGAACCAGAAGGAAATGGTCTCTTTAAACAGCTAACAGTTTCTCTTTCAAGGATTAGTGCTTAAATTTCTATTTGGGAAATATTTGGCTACCAAGACAATGTATATTTTGAGGAAGAAAAAGAACAGAGTCTTCAAGGAGGATGATATTCATGTATCCAAGCCTTTAAAAACAACTTTGTAGCTGAACACTTGTGGTTTTTATTTGTGTCTGGCTCATAAAGCAACGAGTTTTAATGCAGCTGCTTTTAGTTTAGCCTTGAACAAAAACTCAAGAAGGGAAAAGCGCAGTTATTTACCAGCATACAAGCTCCTCCAAATCACAAATATCTAAAAAGATAAAAGCTCAGATTCACCCCACAATGCATGAAGAGCCATCTGTAAAGCTGCCAATGTAATTGCTCACAGAGCTCCCCAAAGAGCCAGATGCCACCACTTGAACACGTTCCCAACTTAGTCATCTGAGTACTGAAGACAGGAGGGAATAGCAGGAAGTTGAAGGGTCAATGGTATGCCATTTATATTCTGAAAAGATGAAACGGATTTTTGGAGAAAATTAAACTGAAAGGACGTGATGCCAAACAGAATATGCTTTAGCAGCACAATTTAATACTAGAAATAAATCTGTGTGTCACTCTGGAGTTTTTAGAATATGAAAGGCATGAAAATTGTGCTCTGATAATAATACAGAATGAAAATGTGGCAAAATTTCCTCATAATTAAAAGATGTAGTGAAGCCACTCTTGCAACTTGTTTTTGATTCTCTGCACTTTTCCAATCAGAGCTTTGTTTCCAGAGCTTATTCTTGCAGTAAAATTAAAGCAGGCATTCAAAATCTCATTTTCTTATGCACCTGTTTCTCTGTTTTACTAGCAATAGCTGCTGTAATTTCTGTAAGTGCTTGGAGGATGATAGTTGGTCTTAAAACCTCTTCCAATGGACAGAGGATAACAAAAGTGGGTGATAAGAACAAAGATTCAAAGTACAATTAAAGCATGCATTTGATATTTTCTCAGCTCTGTAGCTTCTTTGTATCACATTACCATTACAAAGCACCAAGTCCTGAAGGCTCCAGGACTCCACAAACTACCACAAAAATTATGATAAAACGTTAATTAAGAAAAAAAGCTGACCAAGATAAATAAGTTAGTTTCTGCACCAGAGGAGCAAGCACTACTTCTGCAAGACAGCAGCTGAGTCCTTATCCCTCTTTCCTGATATTTTTCCTGTCTCATCCCAATTGTGAACTTGCCTTTCACTCTGCTTGGTCGTTCTAGGTTCTCATATGTCACCAAACTGGATTCTCCTTAGGTGTTCTTTATATTCAGATGAAGGAAGAGACAACATCTCCCTCTCCATGCCTGTAGCCAAGATAGTCAACAAGTCCAAAGCATCACAGCAGTGCCAGGAAAAATGGGATAGATGAACAGTGGCTCAGGGAGGCCCTTATGGGCATGGCTTACTGAGGTTTGTCACTTTTCATCTCTGTCACCCCAGCTCCAGCCTTGTCAGGTCCAGTTAATGCTTCATAGGTCATTTGGGAGACCTATGGCCCAGGCTAAGGTGGGACACTGCCACAAGATTCTGCACCACTCAAAGACCTGTGCTCCCGCAATTCCTCTTCCTTGTCATTCCCGTCTCCATTGTGGTGCAGATGTCAAGCCACATTCACAGTCCTAACTGGCAGTACTGTAATCCCTCCTAACTCACATGATTTGATCATGGGAAGCTACTCAATAATTTGCTTTTTCTTTATACCGTGGCAGTATTCTCTTCTTGACATTCTTATCTCAATGATTCCCTTCCAGCTTATTATCAAGAGTGGTTAGGTCTTGGTGGTCTGTAATTTCTTTCCAAAATAGAAAACTGTTAACTGAACTTCTCTGTCCTCCTCACTACTTGAGAAATGCTCTTACTCTGTTCTTGTAATACCAGAAATACTTGGTATCTCCCTGCTCTGATATTCAAAACCAAATCATATATAGCAACCTCCTGTGGCAAAACCAACTAAACCATCACGTGTACTTTACTTCTGGAGCTGTACAACTGTTTTCCTTTTCTTTGACAGAATGAGTCATATTAATGAAGAACAATTTCTGACCAAAGAAATAAAGATGCTTCTTGATTGCATAAAAAATCCAATACAAAAATCAAGTCTCAACTATTGGTTGCAATACAAGTTTGGTTTTTTGGGTTTTTTTTGAGCATTAGCCTTTCTTTGACTTTTTATCAAGTTACCAAAGGTTTGCCAGTGCAAGGGTCACTCAGAAAAGTTAACTGAATTAATTTTTAAAGTGGATTAGTCAAAACATATTAAATGTCTGTGTAGACACTTTCATTCAAAATTGCAGCACACTTAATTAACTCATTTTCTCTGGAAATTAAGTTAAATTGAATCAAGACACTTTTAATTCTGATTCATAGTATCCACATGAGAGTTTAATGTCATTTAATTAATCCTCTGTGGATTCACACTTCTATTTAATTTGGATTACCTTTTTGGAGGGTTCCAGTACACAGTACCTGTGATGATGGACTTGGGCCAGGATTCTCAGAATTTAAAAATAAACTATGGAGCAGAGATACAATTAAAATTCATGACAGAAAGCAACCCTCATTTGATTTCTGTCATTTATGAAGTGTTAAGCTAAATGAGTTAAAACAAAAGAAGTCATTTGATAAACATTTCATTGAAATATTATATTTAAAGCCTCCTGGAATTAAATTCAGATGAAATTAATCTGTTTATTATTGACATCAATGGAAACCCATATCACTCACAGATCTAGGTAAGATCAGGTTTAACAGATTTTTCCTTGCCCCCATTCTTGACTGTTTGCTTCCTCTGCCATGCTTTTTGTCTTGTCATTTCTCACTGTGCTGTTGGAAGTCCGTGCTCCCCACCTGCTTCCATGAGAGTTGTTCAAGGCAGAGCCCACCAGTAACAGCACTGTGATCATCACAGGCTGAAATAATTGATCTCCTTGACTGAGAGCAAATGATCTGAAAAGCTTTTGTTACAAGGGGACTTAGTGAGCCTCACAAACATGCAGGTCCCACAGTCCCACAGGCTCTCCATCAAGCCACCAGCAGAGACAATTTTCCAAAGGGTTGATTTCTCCTTCAAGGCAGGTCCCAATGAGGGTTTACACCAGAACAGCAGGAGGAAGGACTGTGGGTGCTGTCGTGCAGCTCAATGGTCCCAAGAGCCACGACTGCACACCATTCTGAGCCACGAATGTGCAAACTATGCCTCCTCATACACACCAGGCAGGATCAATGGCGTTCATATGGAGACCTCTTAGCTTCCATCAGCTGAAATGACAGACAGTTATCAAGCAATTGTCTTCTCAGCCATTACTGCTGGAAAATTGCTGTAAGGCTTCAAGGAATCACTGGTGGAAATTGGAACTGGTCCAAATGTAAAGGGAAAACATTTGTAGCTGTCTGAAACTCAAGCCATCACACAGCACCAGAAAGAGGGCTGTAAAAATAGTGAGCAATAATGGATGTGAACGTGGTTAATATTATCTGTAGGTCTGTGCATTAATCCTCATGTTTATGCTCTCTCTCTCTCTTATGACAATCAACTAGTGTGCAGAAGGGAAGGTCTGTGTGTGTGCTTGCAGGAACACAGGTGCATATGGGACTTGTTTCCTGGACAGATCTATCTCTTAAAAAGAAAAAAATCTATCATTTACCTCATTGTCTAGAATAGAAGGGATGTTAGTAGAATTCAAGTGTCCCTTAAAGAGAAATTTTGCACTGACAGCATTCAAGTTGAAGTAATGCAATTAAGGACTTGCAGAAAATATTCAAAGAATTGAGAAATTTTAATCAAAAGCTATTAGGAACTTTTACTCCATTTAGTGGAATGGCTTTGAAAAAGTAATTTTCCTGCCAATAGTACCAGTAAAGACTTTAAGTTTCTAAGTACTGCAACAAAAATTGATTCAAAATGGAAATGTAATCATTAGTGTCACTTCTTAGCAGCAAAAGAACCAACACCATGACCCATCTGACCAAATTTAGAAGCTAACAATTTTAGAAGTACATGTTGGGGTCAAGTATTTCTTTGCTATATAGATACTTGCTGACAGCTGTCAATAAGAAAACTGGCTTTTATTTTTAGTTAACTTCTAATTATACTCTTCCTGACTTCAGCATATGAATAGAAAGTTCTTTTAGGAAAATCTTTCACATCTGCTCTTTTAACATTGGCAGCAAAGAAGAACAATTTATTTATTTTTTGCCAAATCATGCTGTCACTTGTCTGCAGTTTTATGAAATCACCAGGAAAAAAAAAAACAAAAAAACCCACTAAAGTGTTTATTTTTCCCTTATGAATGTGGCAGTGTGCATATAAAACAGCATCCCTCTCATCTGAATTTATTACACCTGCCCTTCAGGAATTGCCTAAGAAGGACTGCTACAGGAACCATAACTTAACACACTGACTATTCACCTCTGCCTACCTTTAGTACCTTCACCCCTGGGTCGTGTCACAGGTCAGTGCTGTTACCTAACTCCCAAGTGAAAAACATAAATCTCTCTCAGAATGTCTTTTGTTAGTGCTGCTGGAGGCATGGTGGCTTCAGGACAAAAGGCATGAAGGCTTGTAGGAATGAGAAATATCTTTTATTAGTCCTGTTGATACACTGGGAAAAGCAGCCAATCATTAGAATACGCTGTCCCTTCCCCTGACATCACACAATTCCCACGCAAAACAACCTTCTGACTAAAAAAAGCAGGCATCTCTATCATCAGGAGCTCAGACACCCTACTTGATTGTGTTAATTTCTGGGAAATCCCCTCATTAGCTTCTGCTATTATTTTCTGGTTCCAGGCATATTACCCACCATTGCCAAGATACAAATTTTATAAGCACTTTAGTTATGGTCTCTGCCTGACAAAGTTTACAGGTTAAAGGTCCAGCCTTGCTCAGCAGGCTTTCAAATGGGGCTGCTTAGTGTAATTACCCATAGAAACATATTCTAAGACCAGACTTGGGAGATAAATTAAACAATTACATAATGGAACAAAATTTGCTGAGAAGGGCTGAATTTCAAATTAACTGGGAGCTGACAACACGTTTTCTGCCTCATATACATCTATATATACTTCAGAAAAAAATACCAAGGTTTTGTTTGTGCATCAAACTTCATTTTCCACAAGTAAATAACTATCTGGTTGAACAAAATACAGAAAGAAACCTCAAACATTTTAGCATGGCTTACCTTCATAATTAATTTGTAGCCAGTAAGGAACAGTGATCACAA
>PYHW01009485.1:7665015-7689437 GCA_013186435.1 Turdus rufiventris
CCGGACTATAAGGCGCACTTCCGGGTTTGGGGAAAAATTTTAGTCAAAAGGGTGCGCCTTATAGTCGTGAAATTACTGTACTTCAGAAAAAAATACCAAGGTTTTGTTTGTGCATCAAACTTCATTTTCCACAAGTAAATAACTATCTGGCTGAACAAAATACAGAAAGAAACCTCAAACATTTTAGCATGGCTTACCTTCATAATTAATTTGTAGCCAGTAAGGAACAGTGATCACAACTCACAACTTGCCTATGAGAATTCAGACATCTCATATCTTGTTTACAAAGTCATTAAAACTCTTATTATTTCAAAATCTCCAACTGTTTAAGGAAACAAAATGGGAGTTGAACATGTTTTTGCTTAAGAAAGGACAATATTTATGTTTTATTGTAGATAGTTTTCATCTATGACCACTTAATATTAGTATTCATCTACTTAGAAAAATTAATTATCTATGAAAATAAAAAAAAAAAACAAACAAAACATCATGAGAATTTATAAGTAAAAGCTCTTTATAGACACTATAGTTTACATTTACGAAACCTATGACATAACTGGTATAATCATGTATAATCATCTGTATTCATTGTTATATATAAAGCATTTATCTTTGTACTGCTTAACAGACTAATGAGATATGTCAATTCTTTTGACTTTACAGAGAGAGAACAATGGCTTTTACAGAGAGGCTTAAACAGCTCATTTACTGCTGTATGTTTTGAAGTCTGGTAAAAAAATCCTCTCCACGCCCTACAAAATGAAAAAGGACAGCTACCTATGGCACAGAACAGTTATCTTTCCATCCTCCACACAAATTACATTATCAATATCACAGGATATGACCACCAGAGTTGGATCAATGTTACACAGAAGGCATTTATGAACAGGAAAAGTAACACTCCCACCTTTAATCTAGTAACAGGGAACAAGAATGATAGGGGTAGGCAGGGGGAATGTCAGGAAATGCAAGATAGGGACAGCAACAGCAGCCCAGGGCTAGAAATTCACAAGTAAGGAAGACAGCAGGGAAAGCCACTTGGAGAGATATTTACAGTGCCTGACTTTTCCCCATGCTCCCTAAGTTCCTCCTACGGGCAGCAGAGGAGATGGGCTCTTCCAGGACCATAATTCAAAGTACCAAGCAGCTATAACCAGTCTTCTGTCATCAGCTCCCCTCCTGGGGGAGACTCCCTCCTCCAAGCTGAATGCAAGATTAGGTTTTCTAGGATAAATTCGGTCTTTGTGAATTCCCATATCACAGATATGTCAATCTCCTAGCTCTCATTTTTAAATGGCCTGGTAAAAATTGTCATTGATGTGAGTGGCAATACCAATGCTGGTACTCATGAGTACCCTGTCCTAAGCTCCATGCTGAGAGAACCACGGGGTGATCGATGGCAGGTGCTGCACCTGCACAAAGTCTACCACAGGAGCTGAAGTAACACCAGAGCTCATGATTTCAGAGGGTCTGATCCCAGAAATATCCCCTGATAACCTTGCAGACTCTCTGTCTTACTGCATCCTCATAACAGATGAGTGGAACACTTCTTCATTTCTAGATCCCAGGCAGGGCTAAGGTGACCCAGAACAAGTTGACCAGCTCTATTAATGCTGAGATATTTCTACATATCTCTTTTTTCCCTTTTTTTAGTCATAAATGTGTAGGTTAGAATAAGATGCCCACAATGTTCTCAGAGAGAACGTTTCCAGAGAGATAACATCTGAACTGAATTTCAGATTGAATTTTGCCTTTTTTTTTCCCTTTAATTGGTAGCATATTTTTGTTTATCTCAATTCTTCCTCCAGCAAATCAAGCATTATCTAATGATAGTTCAGGTCCTCCAGAGCAGTGTTATAATTAATAAATTATTCTTTCTTGTTAGGGAGATTACAAGACAATATATTCTAGGAATGATGTACTAATAATTGTGTTACTACTGCACTTCCTAATAACTTTTCAGTTATTTGTGTGGCAAATGCATGCAGCCATACCCAACTCATGTGAACCTGAAGACATCAATGGTCTTGTACTCTACAGAGCAGGTGGAACATGCCACTCAGTAATTTTCAATCCAAAAAAGTACAACTAGACAGGATAGGAAAATATGTGACCTTGGTCATACTGTATCACATTTGCAGACTATTCCATCAAATAACATCTAGAGTTTTCTAACAAAACAGATCTGTTATTATCCTTTTATTAGACTCCACAGCTGTATGTTTCATTAGGAAATAATTTGCTATTCAGTTTTGGTTTTTTCCTGTTTAAACTCTTTTCATTGAACTTTTAGTATTACATCAGACAATCAGCAAATTTCTTTTCTAAAAATACAGATGGGAAAGAACACTCTTGGAGAACTTGTTGCCCTCTAATGTCTGTAGACACTATTGTCTTGCCTGCTTTCCCAGACAATCCATAACAGGGGAGAATATAGCTCTATTAACCTTGCTTTATCAGCCAGCATGTCAAAATCCGTGCTATAAATCTCCATCTCAATCATTTATGATTAAATATTCAGATGAGATTATGTCAACCTAATTTTACACATCCATCTCTACATCCCTAATTAACAACAGACAGCAACAGAGGGGGTAAACCACCACCTTTCTGAAGTAATGAGACAAGACCAAGCTTTTGTAGACAACTTTCATTTCTAAGCACTTCTTTTTAATCACCATTTAAGAAAGAAATATGATTAATGAAGTTATGCATATCAAATTATACATCTGCTGCTTCACAATAGATTGCTAAATATTACAGTGTTAGTCCCAGTAGCACCAAAATTTCTTATTTTTATAAAGCCTCACTAGTTAAAATTTTTTCCCACCTGTCAGAGAATTTGACAGCCATACAATGGAAGAAGCATGGGAGAGAACCTTCCAGGGCTCAGTGGGTAAAATTCCTCCCTGTTCAGAAAAGCAATCTGAGACTTAAGAACCACTGAAAACCCTCTTGGTCTTTACTTCTACTTAGAACAAGTACAAAAGCACTTTAAGCACTAAATAAGCACTTTAAGCACCAATTTCGAGATATTTAAACCCTAACTTTGAGAGGGAATGCAAAAATGTACCTCATACTAAAACTGAAGTTGTTGATACACATCACCGCATTTTCAGAAAAATCAAACTTGAAAGCTACTAAAGGCATTACTTAAGCTGAGACAGCCAACTCAACCTGTAAATCACAGGTTCTAAATGAAAGAGATCTCTCAGGAAAAGACATAAACTATGTCCTATCAGCCTGACACTGACTTCTTCTAGAACAGTGCAAATAACAGATTCTTTGTTTGAGTGAGATGGCAAAAAAAAAAAAAAACCAAAAAAACCCCAAAAAACCAAAAAAACAAGCTTAGTTTAAATCTCATGTTGGGGAAGGAAAGAAGCAGGAAAAGAAAAATATAATTATGTACTCTTGCATCAACCTGGAACAAGTATGACCCAATTCATAAATGAAAGCACTAAATTTCCAAATGACAAGTTGCATTTTTAGCAGGAAATTTTCCTCCCTAATATGCAGGCATTTTAACAAAATTACTGGAATAAAAGATCTTCAAATTTGTCCCTTCTCAGCTAAAACTACTTGCTAAATTCAACCTGACTCTATTATTTTTTCCCCAAATGACATTTTTCAAACTTATTTGGGGAGGAAGCAGAGGAGGGTGGGGAGGGGGAATTGCCTGGCTCCATCCTCTGCTGGTTTTTCTAATTGCATTTAAATGATCCGTGCAACTGGTCTCCTACGACTTCCCTGAGGGGTAATATTTCACAGTCTAGCTAATCTCACTATTGAAATGTGTCCTGTTTTTCAGCAAAAATTTCACTAGTATAAAGCAGAACTGGAATAAGTTTTGTTGACTTCTAGAAGTTTTTAAGTTAGTTTTAAGATCGAGAAGTATAAAAATATAGACTATCAGTAGACTGTACAAATCTGGATAGTTTAGCAGGACAAACTAATCTGCCATCCAAGGTGCCTCATGTCTACTCATGAGTCCAAGTCTTTTGGTCCAATAATACTTTGCTGTATCTGAATGAATGATAGTTACCTTTCCAAAGAGAAAAATAATTAAAAAGAAAAAGAAGCAATGTAAGCCCCAACTTTTTTTTTTTCATATTACACACACTTAATACTTGATTTATTTAGTCTTAATACTTGATTTATTTAGTCATCTATTTCTCTGTCTCACTCATGCAACTGAATTTGTCTGAGTCTGGTAAGCACAAGCCAGATTCTTCATTTGCTTTATGCCTGCTTAGCACAAGTGTCATGGTGCTTGCAGGACCCAAGCTTTGTACACATCTCTTCACTGTGAGGGCTGCTGAAGCATTACTCACCAAGCAAAAATCCCAACTCTTTTTGGGGAAAAAAAAAAAAAAAGTTGCACTGCTCTACTGCTCTCAGTGATTGAGTAATCCCTTTTGCAACTATTATTAGCAACCATACTATACAATTTAATGGCCTGATTCTGTATTTTATTTTTTATTCCTAGGTTGACTACGATAATACATGCTTTGTGGATTTCTGAACTGCAGTCAGTAGGCTGATTAAAGGAGTTGGACACATTATTAAGCCTGTGGGGATTTCCTGTGGAGCCTGAAGCAGGGGTGCCTCTGCCTGCAGACTGGCATGCAGGATAATGTGCCCACTCACCTTTTGTACTTCAGACTGGTCTGACACTCAGTAAAGTACTACCTAATTTGTGGCACTCAGCACAAGAGGAAAGGCATTCTAGGCTCAGACCTAAGTATGTTTTTCAGATTGACTCAGTATCTGAATCACCTAGCACCTAGATTTACATAATACAAGGGAAAGGAGACACATCCACACCTGAGGTTAAAAAGCTCAAGTACAAACCAGTCAACAAACACTACTGAACACAGTTGAAAGAAAGTGCTTCAACAGTATTTGACATAAACCTGTGTCATTATAATTGTAGACAAGGGATATATATTCTGACCCAGTGATGCAATTCCATTCTTTTTCTCATTTAGTCTTGTCCTCTGGCTGTCATGTTTATTCTGTAGCAGCAGGTGAGAATGTTTCAAAGTATTACAATTAAAATTAAGACATTTCCACAGTAACATATTTCCACGTTTTAATTTAAGGATACTACAAAACTCTACACACAAAAAAACTCACAAGCACCTCGATTTTCAGGAACTGATGAAAATACCCTGAAACCCCAAGCAGGCAGTCTTTCAAAGTACAAGGCACACTGTCAAGTAAAACACCAGGCTAGCTTTTGTTTGGAGTAGTTTATCCCTACATGCTGGATCTAAATGATATAAAGTTACTCAATCTCTTCAGTGACAGCAGCTTCTTCCATCACTTTGCAGACAGAACTAAACACCTGCATGCTCCCAGGTGATGAGCAGCCAGTAAACTCCCACTAGGACTAGATATCTAAACTGAGTATTGTACCTTTTGAAAAAACATGGTCCTGTAGATATTTTGTCATAGCAAAACTTAGGCAAGATTTTCTGGCATGCCACAACATATGGAAAGCTCCAGTTTAACTGTGGTCTCGGGAAATGCCACAAATACACAAGCTGGAATCCTATTTGAGAAGATGTTTAACGGAAGCTTAAATCATTGACTCTGAAGTTTTTAAACCTCCTGATTTCATAGCATGTGACAATACATCTCTGTGGAGCAAAATTAAACCGTAGAAAGACTCAATTAGTTTTGACTGTATTTCTACTAGCAATTTTTTTATCTGTTCAGATCATGCCTGGAGAATAAACAAAATCCCAGTATGCTCTGACTAGGCTGTGAAATACAAACTTCTATCTGATATAAAATTCAGGATTTTGAAAACAAAAAGAGCTATAGTTTGGAAATTCTGGCAGAATGGTAATGCAGTGTTTTAAACATACATCTCCTGCATGAGAGGATGAGAAGAAAGAGGCTAACAACTGGGATGTAAGCTCTCAGTGTGCCACGAGCTTTGGGTTACTCAGTGAAACCAAGGCTGTGGCCACACAGTGCCCCTCATAATTCAGCTGCCTGGGTTGTACTTAAACACACCTGCCAGTGAATTGGTTCCTTTCACACTCCACAGTCTCTTGCTAATCCCCTTCTTTGTCCAGCTCTACTGAAAATTTCCAGGGTGCACCACAAAATTTTCCTTGCCAGACAGAAAACACACAGTACACTGCCTTTCCCTATAAAATTCAGTGAAGTACTGGGGAAGTTTCCTGGTCAGTCTGGCAGTGCTGATCATTAGTAAACCCTGTTACACTTTATTTTTTCCCCTTTGTCCTTTAACTCTATGTCTTTATAAAAGGGCACTTACAGCATCATAGATGGATAGCTGATAAACAATTTTATTTCTCAGTTTCCTAAATATTGTAGCTGTTCTCCAGTCTTATGGTGCCACATTTATATTAACAGATTTAAAACACAGATGCAATTCACCAGCTCTTTCAGTATTCTGGAATTGGAATTATATATTCCCTTTGATTTTTCAAAGAAAAACTCATTTACTGTTGCTTTCACTGCAGTCATGGTTATTTCTGTTTTACTATCATCATATACATTATCTGCCTTCCCTTTACCACTATGATGTTAGAATTGTCTTTACTGAAAAATTAGGTAAATCACCAAGTTTATCTACATTACCTTTAATATCCCTTCTCATGAAATAGCAGCTGTCTTTCTTCCTTTTCCTGTCCCTATTACATAGATGAAAAGTGTTTTACTATTTGTTTGGGGTATTTTTTCTGTAAAGGCCAGATCAGCTTGGTTTTGGACAGTCACTTTATCTCCAAACCTCTTGACCTCTGAACCCTAGTGGTACTTAATCAACTGGAAAGAAAAGGAAGCAAGGTGGTAAGCCACTATTTGCAGATTCCTAATGGTATTGCAAACACAATTCATTTAAGAGCTGCATTCCACCATTTTTTTGTCTTTTTTGATGTTCAGATTCCCTGCAGTGTCAGCATTATCAATTTCAAAGAAATTTATAATTTCTTTATATATTTGCAGGAGCAAATTTCTTCTACTAGCCAATTGCCTCAGTTATGAAATTATACTCTTTTGGGGAAAACAAAACAAAACAGAACAAAACACCTAGCAACTTTATTTCTTCAAGAAACATAAAAGGAAGTTATCTGTGATCATGCTGTTGAAGGTTATTCAGTGTTATCAGTCTTCCATAGTGCTCTCATTCCTTACTGAGAAATTCTACAAGTTCCAAAATATTCCCATCAAAGACAGAGCACTGTGACACATCCTAATACATTAGCTACTTGATGAAGACTGTTAGCTACCCCATGAAAACATCTATGATGGTTAGTAACATGTTGTGCTCTCCCATATCTGTTAAAGCAGTTTAACTCCCCCACAACAGATAACATTTTTCTGGAATGCCTACCCTTTCACAGCACAACTCCAGCAGCCCAATGCTAGGCCAGGTAAACCACCTCCACAGACCTTCTAACAAATACTTTTTAAACACATATATCCCACTCTTCCAAGTTATCATATCATTAATACTCAGCAGAATACCAGCAGGTCACTAATTTCAGTTTCTTTTCTTGGTAGCACACAACATTCAAGTCCCTATTTCCTGTCAAAAATTCACATGATTCAAGTCCTGCACAGTTGTTTCCACTTCTTTTCTTGCCCGGATTTTTGGCAAGTCTGGATCCATGTTTCACTTTTTTCCTTGGGGACAACATTCAGCTACTGAACAGAACAAGCACCATCCTAGGAGCAATGTGCTATTGACACTTTATCAGCACCTGTGAGTTTTCTTTGCTAACCAAATTCCTGTTAACAATTCCATATCCACTGTTCTAGCCTCATTTTCTCCATTTTCCTTCTCTTGCACCTATTTTATACATACATATATATATATATATATATATGTATATATATACATATATATATGTTTAAGGTCCTTCTTCCAGATGTGTAAGCATCAACCTGAGACCAGTTTCTAAATCAGACAAGAAGAATACATCTTTAGATGTCTGTTTTAATCCAGGTGCACAATAACAGTTAATGTTTCAAAACACATCCCTTGTAGCATTATGAGTTATGTGCTGACCACCAGTGCTCCATCATGCATCCAATCTCTTATCCCACAGGAACATAAAGGAAATTTCTGAACATCTTAAAGACACTTTAAATCAAAATAGAAACACATCCACCACTGACCTAATGTTCCTTACTTCTACATGTCATTGACCTAATGTTCCTTGCTCCTTCCATGCATGCCGTATGATCAGCAAACTGTTTCCAAAAGGAAAATCTCTGGTGGAGTTCTGATGAAAGATCAGGATAACCAGAACATTAAATAACAAGATCAGCATTACTTTCACAGCAATAAGCCAAAACCAGTGGCATTACCTTTCCTCCAGGACGTAGGGATTTTTATGAAGATAGTATGGCTCCCCTTGAACCATTCCTAAATCTATTAAGATTATAGTGGAACTTTGGAGACAGAATTACTCAGTTATAGCCTTCCTTGTAGGCAAACACTTTGTGAGAGAAGTTGTGGCTGTCTTTTTACCTTATCAGCCAGATGAATTGGAGAATACTCTAGAAGTTTGAACGGCAATTATTTTCGTCACAAGAACACAGGAAAACATGCTACTCCTGTCTCAATTTCAGTCAGCTATTTTCCTAGAGAAATAGTCCAGGACTGTCTCTTATCACCAAGACATTTACAAGTCTCTATGTATGATTTCATTATGTATCTTTGGCATAACCACTGTCATAGATGGGCTACCTGAAAAACAGGCTTTCTAGAAGATATAAACTATAGACAACACGAAGGGCAAATGCATAAATTAAGTATTGTACTTAACATCTCTCGGTTGTATGCTTCTTTGCCTTCCACACAAACCCACCTCCACAAATGGAAGATAAATTGCTATGATTTAAATTATTATAGCCCTAAACCTTCGTAGGAGTGCTTACTGTCATTCAGCCAAAACAGAAGAAAATTTGTGCCAAATTTGTGACAAACCAGTGTGAATACATTTGAGCCACTCCAGAAAAAGCAATGTATGAAAAGAGAAGTCGTAATCTGAGTTCAGATATGACAGTTCTAGTAGTACATGATATGTATGCCATTGATATACTGCAAGTTTTGCATTTTCCTATCAAGGGGCAAAAATATTGGAGTGAGAAGGAATTTGTTTCTTTTTCATCACAGCTATTTATGACTGTGAGAAAAACAAATCTTGCCAGCTCAACCAGTAGCTAACACTCAGCAGTGTTGGGCTACCAGTGGGAATGGAAGGGAAAAACAATTAAAACTGACTATTTGAAAAAGCAAAAGATGTAAAACTTCCAGACAGCATGGTGTCCTCAGTTGATGGATCCCATGTGTCAGGCAGTTCAGGAAGGGTAGGTGCAGCCTTTCACCAGTGGGATAAATCAAAGGTAACTAATATACTGAAACACTGCCTCAAAATAATAATTGAACAAGTTTAAAAAAAAAGTGACAAGTCTGTGAGATGCTAGTTAACAAGGTTCAGAAAAACATTCGCATGTTTTAGAGCTGGTCCTGGGCTACAATTTGGATTCAGAACACAAGCAAGCAAATTCTGATTTAGCATGTAATTAAGAAATCCTCTCTGAATTATGCAACTTTTATTCACTTCTTCAGAAGATATGAGAACACCGCAATCACTTGCCAAGTTTGATCCCAACATGCCATGGGGCAAATGGAGACCCTAAACTGTCATATTCTATTTAAATCATATGTAGGGTAAAGTGAGTGCGATTGCTTGGTATATTAAATTACTACTAGTGTGTTGATAATTCCTCATGAACAATCTATGACTCTGAATTATTTATTGAGGAGGAAGTGGCTTTTGAAGTGAACATTATTTCTCTCTCAGAGCTAATGCTTGAATATGATAAAAATACTTGCCAAGAGAAAAAGGAAATTAAAGAAGATACTTCCATGACTGACAGTTCTGAGATTCTACCTTATTTCGTCATGGATTTCTTCTCTTTGTGAAGTCTACAGGCAAAAAATGATGTTCATATTAAGAAAGAAAAAAAAAAAATTGGGACAGCCTGTGTAAGGAAATTGCTTGCAACAAATCCCTGGTACATACACGTTCACTGATGGCAATTAATATTATTCCTAAACTATTCCCATGGCCTTGTGCTTCCTTGCTTTTAGAATCCAGTACTGCTCATAGAAATATAGCTTTGAGGAAGCCACAGAGCAGCCTTCCTCTGGCATCACAAGTGGTGGATCACAGAATCAGAGAGCTTTGGCTTGTAGTGCAGATGAAGGACACTTGACAGAGCATGGAGTGACAGCAGGACAGAGAGAAGGACTCAGTTCTCCCACTGGCCCTTCAAGCTTGCAGACAGACTTTTCAAAGCCTTGTCCCCTCAAAAGACTTCACAGGTTTTTGAGGATGGGGAATTGAAAGCACAGATGAAGCAGTGACAGGCTCCCACACAGTAAGATAAATCCAGTGTGAGACATTCTCCATTATGACCAAATTAGAATTTCATTGCTCAAAGAGGTAGTATCACAATAAGATGCATTTTTGAGTCACAACATAAATATCTTGGCAGTATTTATACCCAAAACAATTGCATGAAACGAGAATAAATCCTGCTGTCTTCTCCACATCTATTAAGGTTGCTATGAAGAATTCTCCAAATAATGATTTAGGAAATGCCAATAGAGGACATATTTCTATGTTATTTCTGCAATTTATTTATTTGCAAATAGTTTATATATAGTAAGCATGCATGAAAACATTTAGTAATTTTCTGTGAACCGATTTGAATGTTGAGTTTATTCTTATTTCAAGGTTATTATTCAGTTTTCAAGGTGCCAAAGTTAATTTCTTTGATAACCAATCCTTTGTGCCTACTAATTAGAAATATCCAAAACAATCTGCTATTTAAATCATATGTCATTGCTTCTGATCCTTGATTGGATGAGTAATGAAATTAAGTAAGACCCACATGAATTGTGAATATTACTACTGAATATGTAATTAAGGTTTTGATTAATATTCTGGCACTCAGGCTTAAAATACACCTTCCATAAGTATTTGCACTCATAAAGCTCAAGCTCAAGAAATCAGTGCGAGTCATTAACACAGTCAAACTGAATTCATAAGTGAACTTCAAAAGAATACTTGTAAGGTTTTTCTTATGATGATAGGTATGTACTGTGTCCTTTTAAGTTTGATTCCTATATTAGTGCTAGCTGCCAAAGCTATTGGCCATCTTTTTTCCTTAGGTGCTGGTACAAAACTAAAAGCTAGAGTATAAATTTTGCTGAGGTATTGAAAATATCCCATGCTAATACACTCTGATTATTTAAATGCTGATTGTTTCAAAGCTCAATGAATCATTTCATGGAAATTTAAAATCATATAAGATGTAGCATTACATTTAAAAACTTGAAATTTTATGGGTTTTTTCATGCATTTTCCACCTAGAGTATGCATTAAGAACATTTTTCATGTCATTACCAAAATATACTTAATTATGGTGACAGGCAACATTTTTCAACATATTCTTTCCATCCAATACTTTCTGCACTTCAAGAAAGCCAATCACAGTACCTGATACTTAACAAGGAGATATGAAAATATAATTTTTTTTTGTGGTATATAAATCTCCCATTTGTAAAACAACATAAGAATTAATGATAACAAGTTATTAACATCAATTCTGTGTGGTATTCCACACACCTGTCCTAATAAAAGATAGACCTGTAGAAAAATTCTGATTCTTCCCAGAGAGTGGAATGGGTTGACTTCCTTGTGAGTGCACAGTGTGTAATAAAGATATGGAGAGCTAGATTCAAGAAAAAGAACTGAGTCTCGGTCTGAAATTAGTTTTGGAGTAAATTAGGAAAGGTACCTGCTGAAAAACACTCCTTTATCTTAAACATGCATTTAAATCACCAGAAGCAGCAGCAACTCCTCATTACTTCTATTAGAGAAGTATTCCCAAAACTGCACGTAATATCATCCTCCTGCTGTTCTAGGAAATCTTAATAGGAACAGGAGAACCCTCTTCCAGTTTGCCACCTTTTCAGCATGGGTGAGGTTGGAAGCTGTTAATAAGTTCTGCTGGAAGAGGAAAGGATACACAAAGAATAAAGACTGGCTCTGGGCAAGTCCCACTTGAAGAACCTTCAATGGCCCAAATCACAGTTTGGTTATGAGACCAGCATTCTCTCTCTCAAGGAGCTATACTTTTGCACTGATGAGTGCAAAGCATCCATCAACTCACAAAACAAGCCAAAATTCTCGGTCTACTCAACAGCACACAGGGAGTGGGTCCATTTCAACTACAGCCTTCACAGCTCCTGGGATTTTATGTTCTGCTTCTCCAAAACCACCATCAAGGACTGAGTCAGCCCCATATGGGACAAAGTCAGGGACTGATAGGTGACTTATTTTGCACTCTATGCTAGTTTTCTCAGCAGCCCTGTTCTCTTTAATGAAGAGAACCGTCCCGATAACTAATTAATTCTCTAACCCAACTGCATTATTAATGGAGCACCTCTTCCACAGAAGTGCCATAAAGAGAATGAAGACAGGTTATAGAAAAATGTACGTGTCCAAAATTATATTTTTTAGGTACAGAAAAAAGATAATGAATAGCATACTTAAAGACCAGAGCCCTTAGTTCAGAAGGGTAATTTTCATACAATGTTACCATGAGTTCTTAATTTGCCTGTGTGGTAAAAATTGCAAACAAATGGTTCTTGACTGTAAATCCAATCCCTCCTTTTGACACATACATTAACACACTATTGTAAAAGTTCAAAGCCATTGAGTTCTCTCTGCCACGTTAATTATCCTCTGTGCTGTATTTGGCTTCACCTGGGTAAATCTTCTGTAAGTACCCAACCTTTACTTACAGAACATCTTCATTTAATATTCTATGAGCTCTGTTTACATTTATGGGGTTTTTTTTCAATAATTCTGTGTTGAGTCCAGTTTCCATCAGTACCACTGGAAATGTTCTATCCCCAGCCTATTTGTCTGCTATCACCCACACATGTCATTGTTTCTGAAGCTGAAATGTCCAGTTCTTGGAAGCTTCAGGTTGAAGCTGATTCTAGCACCTCCACTTTGTTTAGAAAAATTCCTAACCCTTAGGCAAATTTTCCACATTATGCTGGATCCAGCTTAAAAAGCAAACTAACAGATAAGGAAAACAGCTCAAATGATGATGGGATGAGCTAACCTGAAGCAGCAAAAGTAGTAGGTGAAGGAAATGGGGTGAAGGACAGAATTTTTTTTAAGCTATATAGCATATTCTGGGTGTAATAGGCATAAAGCCTTGTGGAAAGAAATCTTTAAAATATCACAGTCTTACTTTAATAGCTCAATACTGTCTCTTATAGAGAGATGCTCATGTTTTCAGCATGCTTAACTTAAAACCTCTTTTGACAAACACATTGAAGTTATATTTGATTTTAAATTGTTTCTACCTAGATCATTTCCCATCTAAGTATCTCAAAGTACATTACAAAAATAAGGCTTCATAATATCCACAGACTAGACTGCAAATATGTACTAGACAACTAAAGAATAACATCTTTAGAAGTATGCTCTGCTTTTGACTGCCCAAATTGAGCCACTTTAAATATCCTTCTCTTCTAAGAAAAAAAATTATAAAAAGCTCCACTCTAATTGAAGTAAAAGAGAGCTGCAGTTCTTAATTTCTGAAACACAGACTAAAGGCAACCAAAAGACAAACAAAAATACGCATACTGAAAAGCTGGGCTCCACTTGCTGTGGAGATTGAAGTAAGTTGGGAAATAAGAAGCTGGAACGTGAAGATAGAGTTTTATTTCAGCCACAAAATTTCTTACATTGATAAAAATCAGCTACAAAAATGGTATCAGGAAATCAACTCAGAGCAAGAACCAGGAACTCAAACAATTTTTAAACTGCAGTTTTAAAAATTTTATTTAATTAACTTTTGCAAGAAATGGTAGAGCAAAATTGTGAAAAAACTACTGGATATACATACTGGATATACTACTGGGCATACATCAAAAATAGCTTTCTTCTATCTCTTTTTCTAAGTTTGATTACATGTGACAAAGAAAGGTTGACAAAAACAATGAATAAACCAGTCCTTCAGCTAATTCAGTTCATCTGAAGCTACTCCTATAAGCTTAAGCAGTTATTTTCATGGAGATCTCTATTATGGTGCTCATTGTGGTTATGCTATTCATGAAACATGAATGCTTGTAAGCAGAAATACTGGTAGTGTACTTTCAGGATAAGAGAGAAGGTTAAAGGGTCGAAAAAGGCAGAAAAAAATTAATTAGGCCATAAAGAAAAAAGACAGGGAAATCTGGTTTTGGTCTCATTTCAAGGCCCTATTAGCTCTTCCTGTGAGGCCTCACAAACATGACATTTCTGTCAGCGTTATGTCACAGCCCCAGCAGGAAGGGCAGCAAATGCCCCCATCCAGGACTGCCTCAGCATCAGTGCAGAAACCAATCAGGGAGACAAGAACTGACCCCACACAGCTGGAAAGGGCAGTGGACTCAAATCTCCTAAAACCTGAGCAAATCACAAGGGACATTTCTCCAGTACTATAAAACAAGGCTGAGTCTGCAATATTTGTTGGGGATATAAGTTTGTCATTGTTCATACACCAGATTTAAACAATGCTTGCCAACCAGATCCACTAAGGGATTTTGGTGCCACTGCAGCCTAGCATCTAGCTTGCAATGGGCTTAAATGAGGAGGAATTCAGGCTGTGTGTGCTGGGGAGGGTCTGGACACAATTAAAATGCAGGAATACAAGCTTCTAGACAGCTTTCAAGTTGAACATTATGGTCCATTATGCTTAAGTTCCTCAAGTAACTTCATACAGAATGACAGAATAACCATGTTTGGGGTGGGAAGGGCCCTCTGGACACCATCTACTCCAAGCCCTCTGCTGAATCAAGTTCACAGAGCAAGTTGCACAGGATCTCATTCAGACATGTTTTGAATAACTGCAGAGGAGACTCCACAAACTTTTTGGGCAGTGTGCTTCAGTGCTCTGTCACCCTCAAAGTAAAATAGCTTTCCTCAGAAGGCTGTTAAGCCAAATTGTCTAGGTCATTTTTCAGGTCTATATGCCTGAAGAACATCTAAACTCTGCTTTCAGAGCAAAGTGCTATTATAGATCTGTCTCACAGAAATATTTCCATATAAAGTGAGACTATAAAGATTAGGGTTGAAGAATAATAAGAAAAGGCACGACTCCATCCATACTCTTCCTTTAGATAAAAGCCCACACACGTTTATAATGACAAAGCTTATCACTCCACACAAGCCACTATTAAAAGGTGAAAAAATCAGCATAGTGGCTTTCATTGCTCTCTATGCATGTATAGATCTCTCTACAGATACCTGACGTTTGCTGCTTAATATTTAAAGGTACTTTCCTTGAACCTGCAGGAAGTAACCTACTGATCCTATGTACTATACGTGGGAAAGCACCACTCGAAGAAGTTGACAGGATCCTAGAACAGATCAGATGTTTACATGAAAACATCCCATTAAAGAGAGTAACATTTAAAACTGTGGCAATTCTAACTTTAATTTTTAAGGGCAGGAAACAATCTGAGATATAATAGCTGATAGAGCTAAGGAAAACTATCCATCCATCTGTAGGTTAATTCACTTTTGATTCACCACAAAACACCTGCATCTTTCTCTAAAGCACTTGGCACCATCCTTGGTACATTAATCTCACCTAAGTCAAACCTTCCTACTTTAGAAGAACAAAAAGTAGTTATTTTCCCTGTCGTATCATTGCCTGCCAAAATTCCATTGAAAACACCCCACAAAACAGTCTCGCTCCAAGTACTCCAACTCCTGACATCAAATAATTTGTGACTGATAACATTGAGCACCTCCAGTGATTGCCCCTGCCAATCAAGAAGATTTACATGGCTCGCCATACAAGCCTTATACCATGAACATACTGAATAGCACAGCCTTGCTGTCAAAGGAGAAGTAATGAAAATAATAACATAATATAGCAATTATTTTATCTTGGGGGAAAAAGTACATTATAACCCATTTCAGCCATTCAGGCAGGGAAACAGAATGAGAAGAAGAGTGATAAGAAACCACTTCAGCAATCAGAGCCCACGGGGAGATGATAATTTATGTTATGGTTGTCAGAAAATTCAGGTAAAATCTCTTGGAAAAATATATACCCAAGACCTATTATTTTTTAATTCTAAAATTTATGAAAAGATGTTTTAGAGTACTCTCTTTCCTGTCAGCTTATGCCAGACGGATATCTCACAATTTTATTTATCATTGTTCAGATGACTACTCACTGCAGTGAGAGTTTATCTAGCATTTTCTCTGGGTATCTAACATTTTTGCTGTACATTTTCCCAGACACACAACTCTTCTGTTTCCCTGCCTGCTTCTACAGTTTCTCAAGCAGACACTTAGGAAATTATTAAAATAATTCCTCTTCGGGCAGCAGTTGAAAGGAAATAAACTGGAGTTAGGTACATAGTTAGGAGTATTAACTGATATTCCCATGCCTTTTCAGCACCTTCTTCCTTTTCTACATGAGCCCTCATGTGCTCTTTATATCAGCCTCTTTTCATTTTAAAAATCAAGTAAATCAAATCAGTTCTTGTTACAGCCTGTTTGCCCCTTCCACACCTGTACGTCCACTAGACACAATGCATACAACTGACAGCTGTGCTAAAATTGACAAAAAAGGCACCACTGTGTAAATATACTTTAGCAAACAAAAATTTCTACTTGAAGTGCAAGCAAAAGAGCTATTGATTTTGTCTGTGCCTGATAAATTCCTCCCAAGCAACCTGTTTACTGAAAATGTAAGTCACTGTTGTGATTTATCTGCTATACATTAAAAGCTACTTAATTGGAACAGAGAGACAGAAGAACAAGGTAACACCATTATAAGTGACAGAGGAATTGATTTAATTTTAGTTTTATTAGAACTTTTGTATCTTTGTGGCCAAGTCAGTTCTTATGGACAAATATTAAGGACTAAGCCAGCTGACAAGGTGAATACTCTTCTGAACAAGTTAAACTGCGATGTAAATAACCTGAAGAATGAAGGCGGATAGCTGAGGCTAGAGATCATGCTGTGGTGTTTCACTTTCTTGTTTTCCCACAGGAGATGTAGACATGAAAACTGACCTTTCAGAATAAATATTTTGTCTGATGTAAGTAACAGAAATTTTAACAATAAAAAACAAAACCCTCATCTGGTTGCAAGAACCTTCTGCAAGTTTATAACATTTAGAAACAAATTATGATGTGATGCATTTCTTTGAATTTATGGTATGTACATATAATCATTCCTACACAGCATCAGAGGACTCTAGAATAATATCTGTATATGGTGTCATGAAATCCTCTGAAACACAAACCCTTGCAATCTTATCAAATTTCCCACTCTTGCAAAAAGGCAAATATAAATTCTTCCCATATATAAGTTTCTAGAAAGCATTCTGTGTATAAAATATTAGTTTTCCTACTAAGCCAGTTGTGTGATCAGAAATCAGTGCTTAAGCAGTCCTTTGAAAATCTGAAAACTTATGTAACTGATAAATATTCTCTACAGAGAGAACACTTGTTAATTATTAAAGTACAGTATCTTTCTTCTAAAGTACATCAGCATCTTTTACACATAGCTAAAGTTATTAGAATAAACTGAATACCAAATCTGATTTGTATGCAGACTTGTAAGAGATTTTAAAGAACATAGTAAAGCTTCACTCCTGTGTTTCCAAAAAGATATGAAAGGCACAGACTTCATCTGCATAACACTGTCTTCAGAAAAGAGGAAAAAAAAGAAAAGAAAAAAAAAGGGAATGAAAATCATAAAAAAATTTGAACTTTTTTCCCGAGGAATATATTACCAAGAGTTTAAATATGTCATGCCACTTACAGGGTGGGCTGCCCCTTCTATTCCTGCTGAGAGAGAAAAAAACCCCACAATTTTATTTCCTTTTTCTGACAGCCCATAACCTTTTCTGAGACCTTAAGACACAGCAAGCAAAATAGTTAGTCAGTAGGATTTTAACTCAAGCACTGCAGTAACTCAATAAAAGAAATATGGCATTGCTGAGTGGCAGCATTTCGCTACACTAAGAGACAGATGGAGAGGATATGCAATAATCTTGTCTAGGAAATGGCTATGATTCATAAATTTGGACTCCATGTGACAAATTATCTGACAGATTTCAAAACAGTGAGAAAAACTGGTGTCAGATTGAGATATTATCACATCTTAGTGTGAAGTCCAATGGCAGCTGGAATTATTGACCACATAACTACACCAAATTCCTACATTGCTACTGAACAAAAGTGTCAAAACTACTATGTAGATCAAAAGCGTGAAAAGAAATGAATCTATTTAAGTTCAGAGTTGAGCTAAGACTGATGATGTTTCTCTTAATTTGAACTACCTAGCTCACACTTCCAGTTTAGGGGGGCAGTCATGCTCAGTGGTGAGCACCTGAAGAAATCATAAGGATTTACCACATGCAGGGTAGACACCATTTCCCCTTTTTTTTGTTTTGTTTTGGTTTTTTATTTTCACTTCTAAGAGTGTCAAGTCACTGCAGAAGTGAAGCTTATGAGCATAAGCAACGACATTTCTTTGGCAGATGATCCAGACCTGCGAAAAATATTTCCACAGGGCACCAGAGAAATTACAACTCACCCTGGTCTCAGAATCCAGTATCAGCTTTACAACCTTGCTCCAACTCTTTTTTTTTTTTTTTTTTTTTTTTTTTTCAGATGAGAGCCAGGAAGGATGAGGAAAATAATGGCTTCTTAGTATCACACATAAACCAATATAGCCAAAGCATAGCATCCTTTGCCAGGAAACGAGATCCACTTTGGAACAGACACCTGTCCTGGACAATGCCATCAGGTAGGACAAATATATAACTTGCTTTGTCCTCCCTCTTCTCTAGGTGGTTTCCACAGAGCTAGGAAGACTCAGTCAAATCACCTCACTCTGTTGAGAGGGACATACTTAATCATCTCAGCATTGCTTCAGCTACCCAGAAATAATTTTAAAGGGTAATTTCCAGTCCCCTTCTTTCCAATGATCCACCCCTCCTCTAGCCTTGTTAACTACAGAAACTTGACAGTTCCCTTTCAGGTGCTAGGACTGCAGCCTTTCAGACAAAATGACAGACATTTTGTGGGAACTCCCAAGCACTCTGGGCACCAAAGCAGCCTGCTCACACCACCCTGCTGCAAGGCACAGGAGCTGTCTCAAGGACCTGCTTCTTGCTTTCCAGACACCACAAGATGAGCACCAGCAAGTCCTCCAGTCTTCTCCTCTTGTTCACACAACTTCCCACAACCCACACTCCTCTCAGGGCTGACTCTCAGGATCCCTTTATCCAGCTTCAGAAGCATGGCCACCCGAATGCTGCCGGACCAAAGGAGCCTCAGCCAGGAATTTTTTTTAAGGCAATGAACCAGCTCCACAGATGCCAAATAAACACTATGATCTCTTACATCCAGTCATCAAGTCCTGCTATCCGCAGCAAAATCTGAAAGTCATGGCTAAGTCTGTGAAGTTTAGTGAATCAAAGGGATGCTCAAGGGCAGTGGTTACATAACTCTCAGGCCAGGCTCAAAGGGCAATAGTTTATCTGCATCCTACTGGCCCACTCTACAGAGATCCTTATAGACGCTAAAGAATCCACTTTCATTTTTCCCTTTCATTGGGCTAGAAACACCCTGTGCTTTACATCCTCCTTGTACCCCCCAGAGTCTACTAATAATAAGACAGGTCTCTCACACCATCTGCTTGGGAGAAGAGGGCACCATAGTGTGGTTTCCATGCCCAAATATTGGTAAAAAAGCAGAACACACTGCAAGTATGGATAAAGAAACATATCTGTATTTATCTCTGAAGGCAGAATCTCATCAGTGATCATATTTTAACATGAAATTAGCTGCAAACAAATGCCTAGTTGCTGCACTCTGCTGTGGCAAGAAGATCCTCAGAGACTTCACTGGAATTTTAACAGGTGGACACTGTTATCATGAAGTCTATGTACAGCCAAACCCCAGAGAGAGAGAGAAAAAAAAATAATATATATATATATATATATTCTTCAAAAAGAAGCCATTTGATATTCTAATGGGGGGATGGGGGGAGAGTTACACCAATTTCAAAAGAAAAAAAAAAAGGTTTTATTCAGAATGGATTGGCAGCTTAGCTGCTCCTGCAGCTCCTCTTTTTTCACACTCTAGGAATAAAAACTGTTTTAGCAATTTTAGATTGCCTACTTCTAGAATTGTTCCATACCACATTAAAGACCTCATTCATTTCCCATTAGCACATTTTAGTTAAAATTAACACATAATCATTTTCAATGATCTAGCTTTCAGTATGTTTGTAAACAAAAAATTAATCTCAGAGGAAAAGCTTTGAAATTGTTAAAAGTCATTCTGACAGAACTAATCACTGAAAACACATTTTTACAATTTTTAAATTTATTTTTTAGTATTAAGAACACTGGGATTGTCAGTTGTACCACTCAGGATGGTTTCCTTAAATAAGCAGTTGACACTGTTGCTCCCAAAACCTTTGGCAATGTGACAAATAAAGGGAAATTGAAGATCTCAGAATTCAATTGATTTTAAGAGGAACAGAAGACAACAAACACCAAACAAAAACACAATGATCACCAATTTCAGTACCTGGAGAATCAGGCACAAGCAAACTTTCTCCTCATTCCCTGACAGAGAAATGACAGACATATTACTGTCATTTTTACTTGTGGGAGATTCAGTGCAGTAAGTAACAAAAAACTTGAATGCAGTTACAGGAGAACTTTAACCAGGGACAAAAGAAAAAACTAAGGAAAAATCTGAAAGCTAAGAAGAAACATAATAAGAGGCACAGAACAAAGGGTAACAGGTTTTTTCAACTGTTGGGATGGTGACCCCAGCACATGAGCACTTGTGGTGCTCACACAGCCAGCACAGTCTGCTCAGCTGTGTCAAAGAAGGAGCTAGACTCCAAACACAGGCAACTGGAAAACACTTCAGGTCATCTTTCAGCCTAAATGGCTTGAGCTATTTGCTCAAGCCAGTGTCACTGTTACACTGTGGAGTAAAAGTTTTGGACTATTAAGTGTCTGATTAGAGATACTGTGTTCCAGAAAATTTCAACAGACCATGTTAGTTCTGACACCATGCTTATGTACAGAGTTTCTCAGGTTTTAATGTGACCTCTTCTCTTTGGTGCTGATTATTAGCTGTAGATGTCTCCAAAGGCTTTCCCTAATCAGGAATATATGTAGGGAATTAAAATGGAGCCACTTTAATCAACTATGAAATGCTGATATGAAACACTCCATACTGTTGACCATATAATTTCTATGTTTGTGGGAAACTGTAAATAGATACTACAAAGTTACTGACAGACAAGTAATTTGATGGCTCTGTTTCACTTAAAAAAAAAAAAAGTTTAACAGGCTAAACCATAAATAATCTTCTAACATGCCTCATCAGTTTAATATTCTGGTAGTCTCACGCGGCTGCACATAAAACATGAAGAAAAGCTGCATATGATCAAAAGAGGCTCATCTAGCTTAAAATATAGAGGACTAGCTCCTTGCAAGGAGGAAATCTTATGTTAAAAGACACTGTGTTTTATCAAAAAGCAAGCAGCTGGAGAGCTCTAAATCCCAGACACCTCATCTGACAGAAGTGCTGTACAGTATTGGATCCCACCCTGCTCCACCCACAGCCCTCCCTGCTCTTTGTGTTCTCCAATACAGTCGTGACACCAGACCTTGTAAAACTCTCTTCTCTGTCACTCAGCATGATCCACACTGTTTGACTTCTATATGTATGAATATCAACATTGATTTCTTGTACTTACTTTTCTTCTTGTACTTACTTTCTATCTCTACAAGGTGGGGACTAAACATTGCACAAAACGCATCACATTCAGAAAGTCCTAAACTTAACTTGTGCTAAACAACTCTGAAGGTAGAATGTGAAGAAGCATACAAGCATTCAAGATCTGAAACAAAGCATCACTTTTTGTTCAAAATTCTGCTTCCCTTTCACATCATGGCATTGTTAGTATAAGCACGCCGGTAACTTTCAGTTAGTTTCACAAGTTTAGAAAATTGAATTTGTTACAATGAATCAAACACTCGGGAAAATGAAAGGTACTTAACTGTGGCATCTTTGGTCAGTTATCTAGCAGTACTTGGACTCTTTGATGTTTGAGAGCCACAAGCAGAATTGAGCTGTACTGGATACTGCACTAACAGAGCAAAAGACAGTCTTTGCCCAAAAGGAGGAGACAGATATTAAAAGCACCAGCATTAGAAGTTTACAGTAACAACCAATTAAACTCCCTAATGAAATAGTTGTGAAAAGTCCCAAGTGTTTCCAAAACAGAAGGATGACATCATTTCTTTCCATCCATCAGACAAGAAACACACAAGGTATTTTCCGCTGTTGCCTTAGTGCACTTGCCCTACTGCATGACCTTCTTCAGCACAGCATTCATCTTCCAAATTTTATATGAAAGTTTTACCTCTTTATACGCTATGCCTTCTGAACTCTGCACTTTTCAGGCAGCACTAAATGTATTTGCAGGGCATTCAGCCTCCATATGAATCTTCCCACAAATTTGCTAAAATTGAAGGAAAACTTTACTTTTGAAAACTATGATGTCATCTCCTTTTCCAGCAAGTGCCTTTCGCAACCTACTTCAGCACATCCTTTCCACAATGCACAGTACGTCGCTTGCAGATGGTTTTGAGAACTGCTACTCAAAACTTTGATTTAGAAGACATTCCTTCAACACATCAAATATATAGAAAATGGACATGCATAGCAAGGAGATGACTGTTGGCAGCATATGTACACATAAATCTCAAAACACGACATCAGGGCGTTACTGGAAAGCAACTCTTCACTGCCAGTGAAGTTCCCTGCTGGCGGCAACGGTGTGCTGGCCACATGTAGGGAGACCAGCAGATGTGCATTACCGGGGTATGTCCCTTTTTCTCCACCGGTTCCCTTATTTTACCGAGCCTCTGGCGCAGGTTTCCCAGGAAGTTCTGGACACCTGGCACGGCGCAGGCACCCCTCGGGGCGGCCACTCGAGCAGCACAGGACGCTCCGGGACCCGGCGGGGCTCCCCTCGGCATCCCGCGGCCGGTCAGCCCCGCGGGAGCGCGGTCACCCCGGCGGGCCGGGGCGCGCTGTCCCGAAGAGGGACCCCGAGGCGAGTCAGCCTCGCCGGGCGCAGTCCCGCCCACGGCCGGGAGCGCATCCCCGTGGCCAGGGGCTCAACCCACGGCCCCCGCACCGCCCTCGCCCTGCTCTCACCTCCAGACCTGCCCCAGCTGCAGGATGTGGACGAGCGACTGCAGGAGCCAGATGCAGAAGGCGCAGGACGCGGACCGGCCGCCGCCAGCGCGGGGACCGGCGGCGCCGCTGCCGGCGGCGTTGCTGCTGCTGTTGCTGCTGCTGTTGGTGGCGTTGCCCTTGCTGGCAGTGGACGCCTGTCTCTGCGGCGTGCTGGGGCGAGCGGCGTCGATGTCCGCGGCCGCGGAGCCGCTGCTCACCAGCAGCTTGCTCTCGGCGGCGGGGCAGTGCCCGGCGGCGGCGGCGGCGCTGTCCTCGGTGCTGAAGTCGTGCGCGAACCAGCGGAAGCTGAAGACCTGCACGGAGAGGGAGCCCAGCAGCACGAAGAACAGCGTGAGCCCGAACCACCAGCGCTGGCCCCGCAGGTAGTAGTCGACCGCCAGCCAGATGTCGGTGCCCACGTCCGCGAAGTACACGGCCAGGGCGGCCAGGATCCAGAGGCAGTCCCACAGCGAGTAGCGCCGCTGCTCCCTGCCCAGCCGCAGGCACAAGGAGGACGAGCCCCCGCCCGAGCCCCGGGAGCCCCCGCCACCGCCCCCTCCGCCGTCTCCTCCTCTGCCGCCGCTGCAGCAGCAGCAGCAGCACCGGGAGCCGCCGCCCGAGCCGTCCCCGCCGCCGCCGCCGCTGCAGCACCCGCCCCCGGGCGCCTCATCGTCGTCGCTGCCGCCGCCCGGCCCGGCTCCGGCGGGCAGCCCCGGGGCCAGCGCCTGCACGGAGCCCGAGTGCTCAGAGTTCTGCAGCGGCGTGAACGCCACCTCGCCGCCCTTCTTCATCTTCCGCCGCCCGTCCGACTTCGCGGCCATGATGCCTCCCTCAGCCCCGCTGGAGAGCGAGCGGGAGCAGCGAGCGCTCCTTTATCCCGCGCCTCCCCCTGCTCCTCCTCCTCCGCCTCCTGACTCCTGCCTCCCGCCCTCCGCCGCCGCGGACCCGCCGCTCCCCGCGTCCCCTGTCCCCGCTCCGCGCCGGGCTGCGCGCCCGCGGGCGGCTCCTCCGCGGCGGCCGCGTCCGCAGCGCCGCCTGTCTGCG
>PYHW01009485.1:7694010-7707910 GCA_013186435.1 Turdus rufiventris
CTTTCCTTCCTTTCCTTCCTTTCCTTCCTTTCCTTCCTTTCCTTCCTTTCCTTCCTTTCCTTCCTTTCCTTCCTTTCCTTCCTTCCTCTCCCAAAGGCATCCATTGTCTTTTCCTGCACTGTGCTTCCCTCTGCCTAGATGTATTTGACACAAAACTGGATTGACCTTAGGGAGAATCTGATGAACATTTATTATCTCATTCACTCAATCAGACATAGTCTCACTCCTGTGTCTTCCATACTGGTTTTAACTATTCTGTGTTAAAACAGTGCCCTCAGGCACAGATGCACATGAAATCAGTTTCTTTAGGAGCATCAAGTAAGATCAATTCTCCAACATGTTCATAGGTTTTAGGTATTTTCAATAGATTAATGTTTAAACTAGACACACAGGTGTCAGTGGGAGTTATAATACAGTATGTTTAACATTTATGCATTAAAATCTTAATTGTCTTTTTGCCCAACTAGTTTCATTCAAGCAGGCACATGCCACTGTATGCTGTGATACCTGAGATACTTCATTGCAAAGGGATCAATCGAGTATCTCCATATGTTAGCCCCCTTTTGCAATTGCAAATAATACTCCCTGGCTTCTGAAATTACTTTGCTTTATAACACCCTGATATTGATATTGGTATTCGGTACACCTTAGACTCTTTTCTGTAGCATGCTAAGGTTCATGTCAAAATGCCAACACATACATGCCCATCACATGAGATCTCGAAGGAAGAGACCCAGTGTTTTGGGGTTCTTAGGTGTACACTTAAATGAAGGAGGACTATAAATCGGAGCAATGGGCATGATTATTATATCCTCATTGTTTAGAAAAACACATTTTAGGCACACACTTAAATTTCACAGTGTATTGTGGCTGTAGTTTGTTTTATTTCCCAAATGTCTAAACATTAGAAACATATAAATAGATTCAACTGTACACTCCAGATAGGTAGGTAGGTAGGTAGGTAGGTAGATAGATAGATAGATAGATAGATAGATAGATAGATAGATAGACAGACAGACAGACAGATTTCAGGTTTAAGCAGACAGACAATAGCCATGCTTTGAAGATAGCATACGGATTTTTGAATTAGCTATGAAAGAAGAAATTATTTCTTGGGATTTTTTTTTTACGATTTAACTCAGGATTTCTTGAATTTACACTTATTATTTAGAAATGGATGTTAGTTACCTTTCAAGTTCCTTCACAGCTTGTATTTAAATAGATAATGAAAGATAGACGTAAATATACAAGGAATGATAGCAGAAGACAGAAATACAGGGAGACAGTAAAGAAGCGAGCTTGCTTCACTTTGTTCAACCTTGTACAATGCTGACAACTCTTTAGTTGCTATTGTGCATGCAAAAATGAACCTACTATCATGCATATCACATTTTATGATAAATGGGAAAAGCATTTATAGAATGCCTAAGGAAATTTTACATGCCTTCTGACATCATAAGATGTAATTAAGAATTTTCAAAAATTTGAAAAGAAAATTAAAAGCCCCATTTCCTTTCCCTTTCTTGATTCACTGTTTTAAATTAATTTAAGTCAAACAAAAGAAAGAGGTTTAGCCGCAGCACAGGAAGTTATGACATTACTTTGCACTGCTAAGAACAGGGGATTTTTCGGTCTGCTTTTCCAGTCTACTGCCTTTCTTCATGGAGAAGTGCAAAGGACCATTTCAGACTGATGTGTGAGCAGAGATTGTTTATATTTGCTAAGACATTTATAAATACTAACAATGAAGGACTAGATGGCATTCATCCAAGATGTCTAAAGGAACTCAAAGGAGCATTTGATACTTCCTTTTTTCTTACTCTCATGCCATTTCCACAACTGACAAACTACAGGATGGATAGATGCAATACAACTGCTCATATGTACTTCAAAGGAAGGAATCCTTTCTTACCTATGATAAGTTTCAGAAAAACAGTACTTGGAGTTGCTGGGAGAATATTAAATGCTCCAATGAGACCAGAATGGTCAAATGAGTCAGAGCATGATTATATTTTTTTCAAAATATAGCAGCAAAAGAAACTGAGATACTTAAAGGACAGAAATGTATCATCTAGATGAGCTTCATAATAGACATATAACAGCACACCAGGAAAGGTGGATGAGAATAAAAGATAGAATTAACTGGACTCTCATGGACATTTTCAGACTCAGTTTTGTTTAAGAGTCTATGGTATGGTGTACAGGGTAAGTATTTTAGCACCTAACTTCAGGCTTTGTCTGCAGTGCATAACCAAATGTTTAATAACAATAGCAGCAAAATCTTCTAGCCTGCCTTCTTTCACAGATCTTCAGTCAGGTTGCAACAGAAAGAGGCGATAGAAGTCAGACCCTTCTCTCCACTGCAGCCTTGCCTTCTCCAGCTGATTGAGTTACTTCATTGGTCTTTCCAAGCCTTCTTTGTGTGTCAAATTCCTGGATTACCTGTTGACCCAGGTAGTCTCTTTTCCATGCTACATCTCTGCTCCCCATGAAAGCATCAGTAGTGTCAGTATCCGCCCAGGCTCTCCACAGGCAGGGCAGGGTGTTGGGAGGAAAAAAGCAAGGCAGCACCCTTGCTGTGTAGGAACAGCAGAGTGTACATGAGGAGGCCCCTTTGTAATGTCCCTGTCTTTGGACAACAATTTTTCCAAAAATCCTCCCACTGGCAAGGGACAGAGATTAAGTGACTTCTGTGCCAAACACACCACACATCAGTGTAGACCATGTGGAAGAAGCACGTTTGGGATTTGGCACTACCCACAAGCTAAATATGCTAACTGGCATGTCTTCCAAGCAAGACCTGAGCAGGGGGTTATATGGTATTTCACATTTTCTTATCTAAGTGTAATCCCCTGGTATTGTGTGCTGCAAGCACATGATGCTCTTGAAATGAAGCCCTCTGCACTGCTGGTCCCATTATTGAAAGGGTTAGAGAGCTGTATACACAGCTCTGGATCCAGGGAAGCAAATCCAAAACCTGATTTGGACGCTGGATAGGTAGAGAAAATAATTTTCAAGTATGCAAGGCAGCTGCAGAAGAAGGGTATCCACTGTTAGTAAAAAAAACCAGATTACAAAGGCATTATTTACACTTGATAAATCAGAAATGGCATCAAAGAGAGCTAGTATTACAAACTATTAATGAAACACATAATAATGAAACAAATCACATAATAGATCACAAAGAAGTGATTCAGTGTAATGAATATTGATACCAAGTAAGTGAACCGTGGTCTCTGGGGATACAATTTCAAATCCATTCCAGTGAGTGTGGTAGCAGCGTGAGAAGAAAAATTAAAAAATTTGAGTGTTCCATTGCTCACACTGACCACATCCACGGCTTACAATTGTTGCCCTTTTGATGACATAGGTAGATAAAAATTACATTAAAAAGTTATATTACCTACCAAGACCAATATAGGCATTTATTATTTTTTCTTGTGTCTAAGTAACTGAGATCTTATCACCCATGCAGATGACAGCCAACTGTCCTAATTTCATAGAATAGTGTGAGTAAATAAACACTAAACATATTAAAAAGACAGCCAGACATTTTTTTTATCATCACAGATTACAAACTCATTTATTTCTTATAATTATAGAAAGCCCATTGTTGCTACAGAACATGGTAGTGTCTTGAGGGTGAAACAAGTCTAAATTTCATATCTTCAGAAAGATTTTAGATTTTGGAGGTACAAAAGGTGAAGTCTTGTCTTAAGAGAGGGATGCCTAATATAGCTTATATAAAATATTTGTATTTTGATCACACACATTAAACTTCAGGTGGTGTGCAAGTCCTGATTTCATTTCAAACTTGTCTGTATCCTAAATCCTTCCTGAGTCAATTCTGGTAATATAAAAGCTTACCAAATCAAACATAAATTTGTGCATTTATAGCTAAAATGTATAGCAATGTTTTATTTATTTTTTTAGTGTGCATTTGCAAAAATAATTGGGCCTTATTTTTGTTTTTCTCTGACATAAAGGCATTCACAAAAGTAGCACTGGAAAGCTGGTTTGATAGCTAAGGAGAGGCACTGCAAAAATCATCAAGCTGAGCAGGGAGCTGCCTAAGCCTGCCTAAGCTATTGCAGTGTTACTGATAACAGCCTCTCTTAAGAGACCCTTTGGATCTGAAGGTTCTCAGCTGAGGTTCTGGCTCAGCTACAAGATTGTACAATCAAATGTCAGTGAGAGGCTTACCGACACAGGGTGAACTTATGAATAACAAGATCTTTATTATGCTCTGTTATGGTCTTAAGAGAAGCAATAGCAAGGCTGAGGGGTTGTGCAGTTTGTTTGGAAAATGATTTTGAGAAAATCTAAATTTTAGTAAATGTTGAAAATGAAAAAAAAAAAAAGTCATCAAATTAACACATACTGACAGATTTGAAATCAGCTAAATTTAGCTTACCCACAAATCATTACTGAAACAAAAATATTTGAGTATGTTACTACATATGTCTACCATTATGATTGCTCGGTTCAAGTCCACAGAGCAATGTTACAGATTTAAGTTTCTGATATTTAAATTTCTGTCACGCAAAGATTTTGAGCATCTATAATATGATCAGAATTCTGTGTTCGCATTAGACATATTTAATTTACTGTGATTTTTTAATGCATTGTGTTGACTTTTCTTCACAATAATTACAATGCCTTGAGAATTATAAAAGACAAGTAAATCAAATCAGCATGAATTTGGAGAAGCATCACACTCAGAAAGAATCAGAAATCAAACAGCTGTGGATAAAGTTGCACTGTGGTGAGACCATCACTTTCATCTTCAGAAAGCCACCTTAAGGGAAAAACATAAAAACCTGTCAGAGACACAGCACATATTAAACTTAAGAAACAGACAATTCTGAGAGCCTGGTTCCGCACCTTTGATTTTCTAGGAGAGTTTTTACATTGGTTTATAGAGAAGAAGAAACCAACCTTAAGAAAACAGTAACTTTTAAAATTTTTGTTTTACTACTCACATATGTGTCATTGCAAAGTGTTATTACCTTTATTGATATATTTATGAAATATACATTATTTTATTTGTTGATCATATAGGCAACTAGTAAATTGCTCTAAAGAACGACATAAAATAAGGATAATTTAGAGTAGGGAAACATGTTCTGTGATAGCAAGTTTTGTTGTCCTTGTAACTAATTCCAGGAACTCTCCCATATCTCTTTGCTGGTTCACAAAATACTGAGTTGCATGAAGGGCCCAATCCTAGCTCTGTAAGAGCCTATGGAGCTTTTACTGTTGATTATTTGAGATTGGGTAGACTAATTTTAACTGGAATAATGGATACAGTGGTATTAATTTCCAAAGAGAGTTAAAAATCTATACTTTGGAAGGTTTATGACAGTCTACCTGATGTGATATCTAGGAAGGGGGTCGTGTGGGAGGGATTCCCAGGCAGTAAATACAGCATCAAAGTAGCTCATGTCTGAAGATGTGCCTGGGAGATAGGGCTGAAGAAAAACAAGTCCAGGCTGAAACACAACTGATTTTGGCAGCTAAAACTGTGTGGAAGTCACAGAGCCTAGGAAAGCTGTGATGTGGAAGCTAGAGAACAGGCCTTTAAATGGGTTAGCAAAGGATTCAGGTTTCTCAGTGATTAATATCTTTTAGAGATGTTATTTGCATTGGAGGAGTCTTTTTAATGTGAGAGAATGAGCCCATTCCCCATTCCCTCTGTTGGCCATGAGATGAGGAGCTCCATGAGGGGCTCCATGTCTCAGATGGAAGTGGGCCATGAACCTAGAGTTTCCTCTATCTGAGGAGCCTCTGTGTGGCTGAGTACTCTGGGGTTAACCTCCTAATCTCTCCTACTAAATAACTTCCAGTTTGAGTAGGTTAATACACTTCAAGGCAGGCACATAGCTCACCCACAGTTCAATGTCCTTATCAGCAGCATGTAGAATCAATCTGTGCCAGTCCTTGCCCCACATCAATTATATGATTCAAGTTATTGTGCTGCTCTCTTACCTACCTTTGTGCTTTTACTATAATATTTTAAATAAAATTGAAAAAAAACCCCAAATCTCTGGAAAAAATGTTTGCTGCAGTTTATCTTTTTCAAGAATGTTCCTCTGAGTGGTGTGGTCTGAGAGCTCTTACAAGCAAAAGAGGTGAAGTGGCATCAACTGAAAATCCTGTCATGGCTTGTTCTGCACATCTGAGTGATACTGTGATTTAAGAACTTTTCTTCATGCCCACTAACTTAGATTCAGGTATCTAGAAGATTAGAAGATTAGAGAGCATCTGAGCATGGCTTTGGAGGAAGTTGAAGCAAGGGAAGTTTAATGTTGTTGGGAGAAGTTTAATGTTGTTGAGGTCAGTAACACCTTCACACTCTTGTGATTTAGACTGTAAAGACCAACTGAGTACCAAAGAACTTAAAATTTAGGGTTTTTTTGGTTCAGGGGCTGGTATTTGGCTTCCATTAATTCCAAGTTTACAGAAATACTTAGGGAAAGGATAAAATTAAACATTCTTGGCTACCATTTCTGTTTTCAGATTACCAGGTAACATTCCTCTTTCTTGGTACAGGGAACTTGTAAATTTTCACACTTCTGTGTTCTCCAGATACATTAAAAAGCTAATTTCCACTTGGGAGGACATGAATATGTTGGCATCAATTATTTATTCTGAAATTCTTCAAGCTGTGAACTATACATTGTAGTGAACAGTCACTCCAAATATACCCTTCAATTTAATTTCCAATTTTTGAAACTGTATTGTTTCAGTTTGATGCAGACTGATGTGCACCTTCTTTTTGTACATCAGTGGCCCTTTACCCAAGCAACCCAGTACCAAAATACATTCCTAAATTTAGATCAGTATACTTCTGCATTATATTATAAAAAGCTTTTTTTTGATCTTTTTCCCATTTGCTGAATGTATCTTGGGCCCATTCTAAGCAAACATTGAAACAGAAGAATTCTAATGTTTTAATGTTGCCTTTGCCCAATCAAATGCACTACTTCTTCCTTGAATTTTGAATATATGCTGCCATATTCCACTGTCCTCCTTTCTGATTCCCTTCCGTGTCTGTTTGCTTATCCCTGATATGTTTGCCAGAGCTACTTATGGGCTAATGCTTTTACAGTGTTAACAGACACCTTCTGCCTCTTGAAAATATATATGAATACTTTTCTTGGTAAAGGCATTAAATTATGTCTCTCCCTCCTACAATCATCCAGATGTAATTGCTTGGAAAAATCTAGTGTGTTCCTCTAACAATACTTCTGACAAATTAGCTTCAAGTTGGCCAAAGGGTTCAAAAGTCATTGGGGATGGACTAATACGAATACAACATTGTTTAAAAAAAAAATCATTACTATCTTAGAAAACCAGACAGAAGCAACTGAGAGACATGTGAAAAAGAAAACAGCATGTACAGAGTGGTGATGGACTGATCTACTGACCTGTTACAGTTGAAGCAATGGACTGAATTCCTAGCTGCATCTGTGATTTCCACTTTTTCTAGAAACCAGCCACTTGCTGTAGAAGGAAAAAAAAAAACCCAAACAAAACCCCAGCAAATTTAATATAACCAAAACACAAATACAGCATAAGAAAGCTTTCTAATTTCATTTCCTAAACCCCATGTGGTTCAGTACTTCCAAGTATATTCAACATCAATAATAAAACTGAAACACAGACTATTCAAATTACTACCAATTTCTCTCAGTTTTACAGGGAAGGTCTTTGATGTTTTTGACAGAAAATGTAATGGAAGATTTTTGTTATAACTTAACTTATTTTTCCAGATTGGATAGAACAGGCAGTAAGACAAATGAAAGAGAGTGCATGGTAATATTCAATACATTCTTGAAAATCCATTTTGCCCTTTGAGGTACTTGGAAATGCACTCAAAATGCACTCCTAGTGGACATTCTACTAGTCTTTTCTAATTAATATATTGGTATGGATGTGAACCTAGTGGTGAAACTGAATGCTTCTCTTTTTCCTATTTTTCCAGATGTCATGATTCAGAATAGCATTTTCATTTAGGCCTGCACTCATATTTGTTTCAGCTTTAAGAAGATATTAAATATTCTACTTTAATCTCCTGTTTTGCTGTGTGAAGAAGTACCTTCATCCTTGTGATATAGAATTTCATTTCATAGAATATTAAAATATTAATATTTTAAAACCAAAACTTTATTTTATACATACAATGTCTGTGCTAATATATTTAGTTGTGTTTGCCAATGCAAATACTTAATGGCAACATTTTAAAGCTAATTAGGATCATACTGCTAGTAGTTGACAACCTTTTGGTACTCTTTACGTGTCCTAGAGATAAAGAACTATACCCTAATCTAATTATTTTGGTTTTCAAATATTTGGACAAAGTACCAAGTAGGCTAAAGCCAATATTTTTATTTGTAATGCTAAATTTTACTTGTACATGCTAAAAATGCAATATAAAAATATTTGCAAATTGTATAGATTTGTATAAAATGTAAAGGTACAGCAGTGTTTCTTTTTTCTAATGACATTTTCAAAATTAGCTGGGTTAAGTAGGCCATGAAAGTGTCTAGGTATTCCACCTTCAATTCACAAGATTCATTTATTGATATTGTGAAGTACTTTTGAAACTCTTTTAATGAAATCTTGTGAATGGTTTAATATATCATAGACTCTACTTGGAATAGATGACCTTTCATGAAATCTCTAAATCAGAGTCAAGATTATCAGCAATAAAATTTTACAGTCTTTCAAATTTACACGGCACTTTACAAAAGAATAGAAAGGCAAGTTTGCTCTCTTGAAAAGATTAAAATCTAATGCTTCATCCTTTATTGACAAAACTCCAACAGACCTCACTGAAATCTCCAGGTATGGAGAGATCTAGAGGTAGCTAGGATGTATTAGCAAACAGATGAGACGTCTCAAAGAAATGTAACATTTGAGGAAGCTTGTGGGGATAACAGCTGCTGTGACAAAAGACACTTGGAGGTAATTTCAGAGAAATATTTAGAGGAAGGTTGTCATGTCTAAGATGAATTGACACACACCAGCTGTGCTAGGAAGGCACTGTTAGCAGCTATGGGATGTTGATCAGGACACAGAGAGGGAAAAATAATAATTTTGTTGATAGATCAGGACCCAGGAAATGAAAGTTCAATATATTATTTCCCCTGCAGACTTCTCTGCAGCTCTCAGTACTAAAAGTGCCATTGTGGAGTTCCCTTCTCATATCAGATCTAAACTGAGCTGTGTGTATGTATAGCACTTATCACAAATAAGATGAAAGTCAGCAGGACAATCTTGTTTATTATAGATATTTCAACAGGTTTGGTGTTTTTTCTGTTTTTGACACTATGAAATATACAGCATGACTGGGTAGTTAGGAAAATAAAGAAGCTGTTTAGCTTTTTCCAAATAGGAACTGCTATTTGCAGAAATTTTCTTGGCTCATCCTAGAAATGATAATCCCTTTGGCACTTTATTATGCCTCATGAACTTAGATTAATCAGATTTATTAAACCTAAACTTATTTCTTTGAGATGGGTTAAGCAAACTTCACCTGACTAGAGTACCTTAATACAATCAGACCTTTTTGATTCAAGTTATACATTCCCTGCAAATTCAGTTTATGTGTTTGTATATCTCTATATGTCTGTATATATCTTGATGTCTGCATATCCATAGGGGGTTTAGGAATATTAAATGTAAGCTCAAAAGATTATATGCCCTAGTCTCCCGTTTTATTTTTATGTAAAATTCAGGATTTAGAGGCTATTGTATACAGAAATATTTTCCATCATCATGTGTGGTTATGTACTATAGCCACATCCTAAATTAACATCAGAGCAGGACCTGGTACACACTGGTTTTCTCCAACTTTCACAAGAGGAGATATATGGGTGTGAGAGGGAGCTACAGCATGCTTTGACCAGAGTCCCCAAACTTGCTCAAATCATGGAAAGTTTAGCCTGCAGTTTGAAAATTCAATCCTATTTTATTTAAGACATCTAATAAGGTTTTTGGCTGGGCAATATTTGAAGGATAAAACTATCTGACGTTTATTTTAACTAGATCACTGTTAGAAAAAATCATGGTATAGTCAAGGGAAATGCAATAGAGGGAGTGCAAGTAAGGGCAGTAAAGCTGACCTCATTTGTACACAGATTTGTATTACCTCGCTGTAGCAGCAGTGTCACTACAAACACCTTTCCAAATGTCAGGCATATCCTTAAAAAGAAGATGTTTGCAAGGCTATTGAACACAGAATACTTACCAAATCCTTTCCCATCATGGCCAATTTCAATTGAACGTAGGCTGCCCAGTTTTTTTGTCTTAATCTTGAATGTATCGACCTTTAGTATTAAAATACAGTTATTAAAAATACTATACCAATGTTTGGAAGGTTACATATTTGTCTGGGTCAGTTCTGAGACCAACTCAAGTGTAATAGTAGAAAATCAGAATAAGTGAGCCACTAATGTGGTTTATTATCCTTTCTGATATGTAGCATAGATCCTCTCCTATTAGGTCTCAGTTTCAACACAGAAGACTCACTTTTCAACTTATAGTATGATAATCCCTACCTCTTTCTTGAATTTCATCTTCTGTGAAAACATTTTTGGTCTCATGAATCCTCAACTGGTATAGTCTTCTAATATGTTTCTAGTATATGATACATAAATAAAAATTCAGGTACATAAAAGTTAAAGGCTTTTATTACATTAACCATTATTCCTCTCAAATATTATATACTTTAATTTAAAGTATTGCATTATTTCATATTGCAGATTTTTAAAAAGAAGATCTTTTTTCCTAAGACCTTTGACATCGCTGGCTACCCACTGACCTAGCTGGATTGCCAACGGGATTTCTACATATCTACTTTTCTTTTTTGGAGGGTAATGACACCTCCTGTGTAGTACCAGGCAAAAGGAAGTACTGCTCAAGTCACTGTTTAACTTGTTCCTTGTGCCTGTAGGTAGCTAGGTTTATTACCCTCCTCAGTATGGAAGACAATTCATGGGTAAATATCTTTATCTCACAGATAACCTGGCTGAAGAAACTCAGACTAATTCCAGGTAAAAAGATGATTAATATTGCTGGAGATAATGAGGTAGATCTCTTAAGGGATACTTTTTCACTGGAGTTCTAATTATTTAGTCATTACCTTTCAATAACTCCACAAGAAAAATTTAGAGAGGAAAAAAAAATATATAGAGATATTTCTTTTTTGCTTAAGGGTAACTATCATTGTATTCCATTGCACAGGTGGTGACCAAACAGAGCAATTTCTTTCCCAGAATAATATGTTTATTAAATTAGGAGAACATCCAGCCAAGGCACTAGGACATCATGCAGAGAATCTGCATTCTTATGCAAATATCTGTTATCTGTACTAGGGGTCTCTGAATAACAGCCTAAAGCATGATGGATATCAGAATCAGACTGATGTGTATGGTTCCATTTCATCTGGTTTTAGGCTTATACATTCAGGGATGCTCACAGCACCAGTTTCCATGGCAAAGTAAAACGATGGGATGTAAGAGACTGGTGTGCTCTCATGCACAATATTCAAGGTGTGCACAATGGCACAGGGTAGTGCACACACATGCACAGGCACAGGCAACACACACTGTGCATTTCAGAATGAGGAAATACAAAACTGGGCACGTCAATGGATGCAATATGAAGATGTATTTGGGACTAAGAGGCAGAAGAGCAGCAGAGACAGCTAGGTACAACAGAAGTAAAATGTTCCTTGGTGAATCTGGTGAAAGAAGAAAGACAGAGTGAGCTGAGACCGTACCTTGTATAGTGATGTGGAAAACAGAATGAATGCCTCAAGTTTTCTGAAGAAGATTAATGTTTGCTTTCCCAGAACAGAAACAGACACAACCTATAAAATCTGTGTACTCACCTTTCCTCTTTCAAAGGGGTTTTGATGCTCCAGTGACTGAGAGAGTTGAAATACCTCAGATTTGTCCTCATTCCCAAATAAAATAATATGCACATTGGCATCAGTCCCTGCTCCCCTTTTGTCACCTGTGTACACTTTAATAGTATACTCTGTCAAATCTTTTACTTGACTTCCTTTTTTATTCAAGTTGTTATCTATAACATCCTTTTCTTTCTCTCCTCTAATAACAAAAGATCCTGGGATTTCTCTCTGTATTTTGGGTTTATTTGCATTCACAGAAAATTCTCTGAAAAACAGAACCACATATGATTTTTTGGTAAGTAAATAATATGTTAAATGAAAAAAAAATCCTATTAATTTATGTGGAACAACTAAAGATGGGCATATTCTTAAAATACCTCTTGACAGAATCACTCTATGGCAGTTTCTTTAATTCAGTGTCTGCTCAGTGCTTTCAAATATTATGGTATAAAAAACATTACTAACTTTTTACAATATACTTACTCATTCACTTCAAATACATAGATAGGATATTCCTTTGCAGCTTCTTGCACATGCAGTTTTTTAATGTCCAGTTTGCAGTCTGCAAAGAAGGAAAGAGAATATAGTGAAAACATTCCATTGTATGACAAGAAATTAGGTAGAGTGTTGGTGGTATAATGGTGGTATAATGGTGGCATTCTTATTATATGAAAACTTCATATTCTCATTAATTTATGAATGCAAACAACTGAGTTGAAAGGGCTGGAATGTCTACAAGATTCTTTATTTTGTTCCTGTTTGTAAACATCAGCTTAGAAATTTAGGAGTAAGCATTTCCTTTGTCTTAGTGAAGCAAAGTAGTATTGTCCTCACTGTGCTTGGACAGGCATGCAGAAAAGATTCAGCATGACTCGGGGAGGCACATTTGAGAAGGAAGAGCAGAAATACATATCTGTTGCTTCTTCCTCAGCAATTGTTTGACAAGGGGACTGGAGTTCTATTCCACATGCAGCACAAAGAGGATTTCATTTGGTGGCAGGTAGGAAGGGAGTTCAGCAGCTCACTGTATCCCTCTGCTGTTTGGGAAAGATTGCTCTCTGACCTAAACTTCTTTTTGAATTTTCTGCTGGAGGCTTCAGCTGCATGGCCTGAGTGTCTTGCCACTAGTTAGTCATGAAGACTATTCATTTTCCCTTCTCTTCTATTACTTGTAGCTTCGGCTCTGTTCAACAAACTGCATTCCAATCTCTTCTACTACTATCCAAGTCTCTTTAATTATATCAATAGGATATAATAACGCTTCTGTGGAGGAATCTAGGACATTGTGTTACGCTCATGACCTGCCAAGATAATTGCACAGAGAGAGCCAGAAGATTCAGGAAAGGACCATGAACCATCGGATTGTAAAAACTTGCTCTGATAAGGAATGAAAGCATAAATGCACTAGAGAGCATTGCCTGGACTGATCAGTCCTGCAGGGTACATATGACTTTAAAGAGATTTTATGGGATTTTTGGATCAAAGTCTTGATCCAAACCAGTCTCAGTTCAAACAAGTCTAGTTACAATATGGACACTTTACTCATCTGAAGTGTTTCATCATCTAAGTAACTCCTTTGGAAGAAATCATCCCAATCCTCTCTTCATAGCACACACAGAGGCAATGAGCCCAATGCCTCTCTTTGTGAATTGTGCTTTCAAACCTGAATGGAAAAGTCTCTCCTGTCACGCTCTCAGTGGTGCCCTTCGGCTGCACTCAATTGCCACACTCAGTGACTGTCAGTCAGACAGATGGCTGTAGTTAACTTTCACAACTGAAGCTGTGGGAAACAAAAGCAGTGAGCTACAGCCTTGCTCCCTGCAGCAGCATGGCAGGGCTGTCCCTGTCCTTCCCTTCCCTTCCCCTCCAGAGAAACTGCAGCTCCACACCGTATTCCCTGGGAGTGACTCGGGCATCCTGGGATGTGCTGACCAGCCCAGGAGCTCGTACATGCTTACTCAAAGTCACCTTACATACTTG
>PYHW01009485.1:7707960-7735773 GCA_013186435.1 Turdus rufiventris
AAAAAAAAAAAAAAAAAAAGAAAAAGAAAAAAGAAAAAAGAAAAAAGAAAAAAGAAAAAAGAAAAAAGAAAGAAAAATAAAAAAGACTAAGTGCAAACACAGAACCCTCATTTCTCTAGAAAACTGTCTGAAAATGGTCAAGTGTAATGCATTGTAATGATTTGCAAACTTCATTAACAGATTTCAAAAAACTTTATAATTAATTCTTTGAATTCATAGCATGATAGGCATCCTACGGATAAAGCAGACGGATTCTGAGGTCAAGACAATTTTAAGGCAGTTCAGTGACAAAACTTGCTGACTGCCAAACAGAGGTAAAATTTCACTCTGTCACGGGGAGAAAACAGAATTGAAGGTAAAACAGTGAAAATAATTGAAAATACAGAAGGAAAATTAAACAATACCAATTTCCTACTTGGGTTATAATTATTCTCCTAGATAACTTATTAGTAGAGCATGCATTAAGCACAGAATATAATTATATTCATCTTAATTTTCTTTTTTCTTGTATGCAAAGGAATAGCTTACTTTCTTGATGCTATAATGTTATTAACTTTAGATCCCAGGATTTTTATTTGTCAAAAGGCAGGATTTTGCTTTATAAAACATTACCCTTTAGAAAAAATAGCCAAAAAGAATTAATTAGGATTTAACTTTGACAGTGACTTTGTTGCTTTTAACAAGAGACTAGCTGTGTGATTTACATGACTGACTTTAGAAAGTAAAAAGTATTTTACCTGTTTTACTGCTGATCAAAAGAACAATTTTTTCCAGTTCTCCCAAGTCAACAGCATCCACGATAACTAGAAATGACTAAAATAAAATTATTCAATATTGTAATATAAATCCATGTTACTTAACTGTATGGGAAAATATCAAAATAATATGCAGGAAATACAAGAATGGATTAAAGGGTAAATTTTAATATACTTTAAGACAGAGTACCTCATTTTTCTCTCCCTGCTGTACATTCTTCAATGACTGGAGAAGGGATCTGTCCCCTGTGTCACCGTGAGTACCATATATACATGCAGTCATTTGCACTAAATTTCTCTCATTCAAAATATTTCTTGAAAATACTGTTAGATGATATGTAACCACTGCAATATCAAGCAAAAAGAGATCTTGTTAAGACTGTGCCAGAACCTTGCAGTGCTATTTGACAACAAGGCATTCTACAGTCAGATGTAATTAAAATTCAAGCACTTGAAAATAATAGCAAAATTCAAATTTTTTGCATTTTTTTCCTCCTAATGGTTTTGCCACCATCTCCCAGATCTGAAATTTGAGAAGCGAGGCTGGACCAGCCCAAAACAAAAGTGAAAGGATTGCATTTGATTCTTGGATCACTATGTCAAAGAGCAACAAGAGTGAACCTGTCCCACAAGAGTGGACAAGGTAGAAGCTGAGCACAACCCCAGCTCAGGCAGTGCCCTCTCTGACCAGGTTCTGCAGCATCTGCATGAGGCAGCCAGAGCTGTCAACAGTCCCAGATGCAGCAAACAGGGAAAAGATCTGGGATCCATCCTGGTGATTGAGCTGGGGGCAGGAGGAGAAAGGTCCAGAGAAGGAATAAGGCTACAACATAGGTCCAAAGAAAGGGGGGCAGAGAGAGAACGAGAGAAAGATGCACATAGGATGTAGCTCAGGCATGATCTGACCAGGACATCCTCACCCACCATGGCTGGAGGTTCCAGGTGAGTCCAGGCTCCATGGTACAAAGGAGGCCATTGAGGGAGATTAATGTAGGCAAAGGTAGGAGGGATAAAATGCTTAAATAGTTGTCTTTGTTTGGGTAGTGCAATCAGATCCCAAGTGCAGCAACCAAGCTTTTATCTCTCCAGTGCATGGAATAAACTGGAAAGGGGAAAGGTTAAAGGAATCTCTGAAAAGAAATTACATACAACAAGGGTAACATATAGGAATGTTACAATTTCATTAGTTTTATAAAATTCTAATTATTTCATAATATCAATATGAATTATAGCTCTCTGTTAAATTTATGGGAATAATCATCTTGGAACTAAGCATAATAGTTTTGGGGTTTTTTTTTCACCTTTTCAATATTTAATTGTTTTGCCTTAAAAACTACAATAGTGCAAAATTGACCTGAACAGCCCTATGTGTGAGAAGAGAGAGACAGCACCATGGCATCCCTGGGGATGGCTGAGGTTTAAGCACCTCAAATGAAGGTATAGTAAAGGGATACCACTTATGTATATACTCAGCTGGAGGCCTCTGCTCATTAATACACCCAAAGGCACAAGTGTGCACTGCCAGATCTCCAGGGTCTGTACTCTATCAACTGCATTTTGATGGCTTCAATTAACCATTAGCAAATGCTCCATCATAATCCCAAACAGAAGATTTTTTTTAAAAAGGGAAATACAACCGAGATAAAATACTGAGGCATTCTATGAATGACAGAGCTGGATCTGAAATTTAACATCACATGGTTTCTGGTTATGGTGAGTGTGATTAGCTGTTTTCAATTCCAATTAATACAATACTGGTTTTGTTTTTAGCTGAGAAAAGGGAGAAAATAAATTAGCTTTAGAAAGCTGTCAAAAATAATATCTGGTTTTCACAATAAATTGGAAGTAAATTTGTCTGCAAAGATCACTTTGAACTCCATGTGTACCACCTGTTGTGGAGCTGCTTAGAGCTCTCTTGGATATAAATGGCAAAGATTTGGGGGAATAGCTCTTCTAGGTTTTTTTTCTCCACTGGTTACAAATCCCCCCTTGAAGATATCTAAAGCATGGGTTGAAAGAAATAAATACTACAGAAATGAGCTATTTAATTGGCCTTTCATTTTACCTAAACTTATAGGTAATATAATACCCATTCCTTGTTTGTGATTTTTTAGCTCTTGATTTCAGAATGTTTACAAAGAATAAAAGTATTATCAAAATGAAAAAAAAAGCAAATAATGGGGAAATTATTTTTTCAACCAAGATGTCAGTGACAGAGACAGAGCCAAGGACTCTAATCTCACCGTTCCTTTATCACCCATGCTGCATCTTTCTCTCCTCATTTTTGTGTGCTTATAACTGTATCCTGAGTACTTCTGCATGAAACAGGGATTACTTCTTTGCAAGGGGTACACTCATGTGCTTTATGTTAATCTGAATGTCCTCTTTGTCTCAATCTTGTGTGTAGGAGATGAAATCCATTGAGACCTGTTCTGTACCCATACTGTGTAAGTGGTCAAGTGAAAATAACACCTCTAAGCAATATAAAATCGAAAGCCTAGATAGACATTTTAGATTTTCAACTGCAGCCAAAGTATGCAAAAATCCCCCAAATCTTAATCTCTGTTACTTCTACTGAGATTATTCACATACTTACTTTTGGATACATTCAGAGACCTCACTGAAACTGGGCCATAAATTCCAGCCCAGAGTGTGTTGGGCTAGTTCATTTTACATCTACTTCAGCTCACTTTAGATCAGCTGACTTATTTTATTACCCAAATGATTAATTTGTTTTCTGCATAAAACCCAGGCACAAATTATTTTAATATTAAGTATCATTATTTGGGCTGTTAATTAAGTTAGTATTTGTTCCATCATATGGTAGCATTCAGTAAGCATCACATTTGGGAATAGGGTGGATGTTCAGTGAAAGGATTTCTTTTATTTTACTTAACCAAGGTGACAAATGTAAGAATTGCTGAGCTAATTTTAGGAGGCATAAATATTTGGAGTGTATAAGGTAATAAAGCTGAATCTTATATGTAGTTTTGAGCTGTTATTTACTGAGAATATTTGTTTGGAATGCGCAAACAATGAAATCACTTAATAGTAAATGAGCAATAAAAAATCATGTTGTTAATATCAGCAATATGAGCAGCTGAGGACTAAACAAAAGAGAATAGAAATATTACAATATTGCAAGAAAAAGATATTTCCTATAAACTGTTATTTGTAGGATATAATAATGCTTCTCTGCAGTCAAATGAATATTGCACTTTATGGTACAGAAATTAAGCTGAGTGGGTAATATTTTCCTTCATACATTTTGAATTCTTATCCAGTCTCTATGAATCATTAAATAAAGACAATAAAAATTTCTGTTTTGATAAAGGTTTCTGCTGTAATACTGGGACATGTTAACCTCCTGAACCCCTCTACTGCTTTGAAGCAGATTTATACCTACCAGAAAGAGCTTCTTTCAATGGCCACTGTATAGGGAATTCAATCCATCTGTCTCCATTAGGAGGAAGAGGAAGTGTTTTATTTATGGTGAGACTAAAGGTATCCAGTGTTGATGTGTTCTGTATTTTAAAGTGATGAAGAGACAACTGGGATGTGTTGTTTTCCAAACTCTGGAGATCGAGTCTCACTTTATAAAGCGTTCCCAAATTGGATGGCAAGTGTATCTAGGAATCAACAAAACAATGAGCTAGCATCCAAACAGAGGTACACAGATAAATTTATAGATAGTCTACAGGAAGAGAGGAAGCTGGCTCTAAAGGAGTGAGCACAGTCCTGGGCCCATTTGCATCAGTCTTGGTGCTAAAATTCCCATTCACTTCAAAAGCAGCAGAACCAGGTTGACTGTAGGCACTTAAGGACATTTTAGCTTGATCCTCTAGGGGCATTCATAGTAATTGTTCTATCAAATTCAAATTACATACAGCAATGATTTCTAATGTGAATAAGTAATGTTAATGTAATTTAAAATTATATGCATTATTAACTATGACTATTTGTTGGGGAAAAAAATAATATGCTTGATCATCATGAACTTGAGAAAGCCAGAAATTAAAAATTAAATCTGGCATGCAACTGAAAACTTCAGCTCTGATTTCCTTTAATATTCAAACAATAATACCTCCAATATTTACAGCACTACATGGTTATCTTTAAAAGAAAACTCAACGAAAATTTCAATATATGCAAATCTATATATTATTTTACATCATATGTTATTTGGTTCTCAGTCTGATGTTCCACTTTGTTTTCCATGGAAACTGGATTTGACTTGCCGTTGCTTCCATAAAAAACCATAACCATCTTGGATACATTTTCTGACAACTTTTCAAATTCTGATTTTGTTTCTTCTTGATGCTTTGTGAAATAAATCCTCCATCTGCCTTCTGAACCAATAAAATAAGGAAAATAAAAAGGAAAAAATATTAAGGATGATTCTGTTTTCATATATTAACAAAGCTATCTGATATAAAATTTCTAAGACATGCCTTGTTCTACATGGGGAACATTATTTTATAAGCATGTCACCTGAGTATTGAGCAGCTCCCTAAGTTTATTGCCATTTTTTGCTATTACTATTGTCAGTACTAGTAATTATAATGACATATTGTGAAGAAAATATTCTCACATTATTATTTCAGAACGGATTAATAAAACAGTCAAAGTATTGGCAGAAGCTATACCTGAATTCATTTGCTCTCTTCCTAAAGGCCAGGCAGATGTACTCCTCCTCTCCTGAACTTCTAATATAAAAAAAAAAAGATAAAATTAATATTTTTGTAGAGAAGTGTCTATATTATCATAAAGGCCTGTACTCATGTCTAGTAAAGCAATTGACTGAATATTATATTATTTATATTAAAGATTTAAGTAGGAAATGTACAGTGTGATTTTCTAATTAAGCATCGTCTAAATATCATCCTGTTAAATAAACTGTCTCTGGCTCTTTGCTAGGAAAATGGTAGTAACATGAAGCTTCAATATTTTTGATTTTAAAGCATTTCTGTTTCATTTGTACAATTTATACTCTGTATGAATGAGCACTAATTGGATGTCTTTAGTGCCCATTCTAGAGGCTGATGTTCCTCCCACAGATATTAGTCCCCATTGATTTCATTGGGATTTGGTATGGATCAAAGCTGCTTGTAAACATTAGGTAGTGACCTGAACCAAAAATAAGACTCCTTTTGAGTTCATAACCATGATTGGATTTGTCAATTATTATATAAAGAAACTCACAGGAACATTTGTCCAAATCAATTAATTCTAGTAGAAAGAGAACTAAATATTCCCTCTTTTTTTTCAAAGAAGTCCCAATATACAAACTAAACCAAATCCGAAATTATTTGCTTTTGCACACTAACAGTTTCTTCCATTTTTTTCTGGTTTCAAATGATCAAAAGTCAGAGATCATATAGCAGAGGAAATCGATTGAACTAGAATTTTCTTCAGTCTCAAGAGACTATTGCTGGAAAAGTGCCAGCAAATGCCCAGGGAGTTAGGAATTAAAAATTAGAACACGTTTGTAATCCAAGGACTCATCTATACTGTCAATTAACTTCTCTGAGAGGCAGGAGAATAAATACATCTGTCTTAGAGGTCTGTTCTGGGCTTTGGTGCCCACTGATCTGGTTGGAGTGTGTTTTGGTTCCTCCCAGCTTGCACACCAGATTGTATTGAAATCCATGCTTGGACTGAAACCATGACACAGGGAGGGAGGGAGGGAGGGATGGTGCATCCCTGTACTGACAAAGAGCCACAGGCAGTGGGGTCAAAACTGCTCCTCTGTGGCCTGATTACTCACATGGTGTCAGTCAAAAGTATCGCCAGTTTCTGGCAAAAGCTGTCCGAACAGCGTAGCATAAATACTGCAAATTAGTCATCTTAAATACAATGGAGACATTTTCTCCACTGCTTAAACCTTGTTTTCTTTACCTCATTACTCTGCCTAGCAAGTAACTGGTATTAGAAGCTTATAAAATAGTTTGCAAGTGTAGAAGTGAGACTTAGAGAGGTGGGAATCTGAAAAAAGGAATAGGACACATTTCTTGGAATTTACACCACTGAAAATCTGGAGTAGCAAAACAGAAATTATCCTCTGGCAAATAGTGGTTATTAAGTGGTACTAAAACACAAAGTGTTCAGACACACTAATTCCCTGTATAATGACAATGGAATATTTTAAATTACAAATTGTTTGTGGAAGCAAATCATATAGCTGCATAGTTTGGAATTAATTTCTTAGCAGATGATAATTTGAAGATAGTGTTGACCTGTGGCATCCAGAGATACTGAGGCAGATCTTTTTCCATCACGTCTGTCTTTAAGCCATGTTTGAGCCATAAACAATGTTTCTGTCCCTGAAGATGCTGACTCTTTCACAATAATCTTCTCCAGAAGCCAGTCAGAGCCTCTCCCTTTTTCAACAACCATTCTTTGCAGAATACCAATATCTACTGCCTCCTCTTGAAAAATATCCACCTGAAAAATTCAGAATCAGAAGTCATATGGAAACAGAAGTGTTATTAAATTATCAGTGTATTTTGAAATATGAAAATGAGAAGAAAACCAGAATTTTAAAAATGACAAGTTTAAACATGCTAAATGCCTGCATTAAGAAGTAGTTATTCCCTTTGTGGTTCTGCAATTTACAGATAAACAATCTCCTTGCCCACACAGATCTATCAGTTGTTTATGCTCACTTCATCAGAAATTTTCCTTCCCAAAATGGATGTTTAATGACCTACATGGAATATATTTTAAACATATCTTAATCTCAACAAAATAGACCCCAAGGGCTATTTGAGAAATGAAATACCAGGAATGAGAAGGGTAGAAATGAGCATCACAGAAGGAATCTCTTAGGAAAGAATGACAAACTTAGTTCCAGACTTGGATTACCTTGTAGGATTAGTTTCAATATAAGTAATTGAATATAAGGGGAAATATTAAATAAAACTATGTTGAAATAAGTTCTAATATTCTCTATTAGTTAAAAAAGCCACAATATTTCTACAATGTTTAGAACACTGAAGTAAGATTCCTAAAGAAAATTGTGATATATCAGACATCCAACATATTCACAATATGTGATTCTGGCTTTTTGTGAGTGCTACACTTATTTCCTGTTTCCTCTGTGCAAAAACAGACATTAAATTCTTGGCACAGAGACTTTCCACATTCTTTGTTTTATAGATCTTCTCATTTCTACCAGGGTTAATAACTGCTAAAATCTAGTGTTATTTGTGATGGAATTTCAGTATGATTTAAAGATGCAAAGATGGTTTTGAAGATACTAGGTAGCAATAATAATGAAAACACTTGAGTGCTGAGAAGTCTTTAAGTGTTCCCAACATAATTCACATTGAAGTTGCTCTGCCAGAGCAAGAGGGCAGCAACCCTTAAAGGTTTATGCAGAGATGAAACAGAGAATAGCAGCTCTCTTGCTCCACCAGTCACAGTTTCTTTCCTGGACAGGTTTTCCAGCTGAAGAACTGATGAAAGATTTGTGTCACAAAGATGAGCTTAACCATCTTGCAACTTAACAAGGCACAGCATAAGGTCAAATATTGAGCTTAAAAATGCAGATAATATATGACCATCCACTTTTAAAAGAATCTCCAGAAAATTTTTTAATTTGTTCTTCAACTGTTTCCTGTTTTTCATTAATATTTGTACATGTGAATTTGAAAGTGTGTGTGTTTGGGAATCACACCTTTAACAGTGTCCTAAAAATAATAATCTACTCGTTACTGATTACTCTATAACTTCTAGACAGAAAGGTTATGTTAGTCAAAAACTGCTGCAATGTACCATCTAATCATCACATCTGCTTTATCACTTTCAAGTTATCATGTGAAATGGGAAAGTGAGACAATGATATTAAGGAAAAAATCTGAAAGAGGCACTTGAAAAGTTATACTTTTTCACAAGGAGTCAAGGTTATCAGTGGCTTAGTGAATTTAAAACAGCAGAGCAAATACATTGGAATGGCTGAAATTCTAGATGGAGTGCAGAATTGCAGGAAAAGACACTCCATGTCTTCCTTAGCTAAATCAAAAAAAATTAAGGTTTAGTGTCAACACAACCATTTTATTATCTATTGGACTAATTTGATGATTGACTACCATTAATTTGAACTCTTAATTTACCTTAATTCTGATATTAATTTGATCATTCCTTTATTCCAACTTTAATTGGATTGGTAAAGTTATACCATCATGTACGAATAAAATGAATTTGTTACACTTATTAAAATGTATTAAAAATGCACACAGGAGATGACTGGAAAACACAGACTGAAGTAAGAAACCTACAGACCCCTGTGTCTGTCAGTAACAAAATATTTTAAGTTCACAAAATGTGGAAAATTTATCCTAAAATCGCTGCTAGTTCTTGCAAATGATTATGTTTATATTAATGCATGATTTTTGAGGTTTAACCCCAAGCAGTATCCAAGCCCCACATAGCTGCTCGCTCACCCCCTCACCAGCAAGATGAAGGAGAGAATGAGAATGGCAAAAGCTAGAAAATTCCTGGGTTGAGAAAGAGAGAAAGCAACAGCCATGCACACTAGCAGAGCAAAACAAGGAATTAATTCAGTGCTTCCCAGGGCAGGCAGGTGTTCAGTCAACCCCAGGAGAGGAGGGCCCCAGCATTTGTAGGGTTTCTTAGGAAGAAAAATAATAGCACTCCAAACGTCCCCTTTCCTCCTTCTTCCCCCAGCTTTATATACTGAATGTGATGCCACATGGTCTGGAACATCCCTTTGGTGATTGGGGTCACCTGTCCTGGCTGTGTCTCCCCCACCCTCCCACGCACCCCCAGCCTCCTCACCAGTGTGGCAGCACAAAAGCAGGAAAGCCTTGGCTCTGTGTGAGTCTTGCTCAGTGATAACAAAAACATCTCTATACTATCAGCACTGTGTTCAGCGCAAATCCAAAACACAGCCCCATACAGCCACTGGGAAGAAAATTAATTCTACCTCACCTAAAACAAGCACAATTATTTTATTGGAAACACATGAGAAAGCTCTTGTCGGATACTTGTTCAAATAATTTAAGAGAAAAGAGTTTTCCAGAGAAAGACTAATTTAGTGGCATGATCACCAGCATCTCAAAAAAAATCTGTTGTCAGTGATCCACTCTTGGAGAGTTAGGAATACAGGGAAATTACAGACAATATTCTGCTGGCTTCTAGACTTGTGCTGTCTCCAGAAGGATTGCACCAGTTGGATGGTTAACAAACTTTTAGTACTTATTAACTTAGTGACTAAATAAATCAGAGGCAGCATGTGCTATGGGTCATCTATGACCTGGAGGATCCAGCCACAGATAAAAGCATATTGGTATATATAGTTAACACACAAAAGGTTTTCCAATTCCTTTTTCCCATGAAAATGTATATTTTGGTGGAATAAACATTTGGAAAAACTTCGATGTTTGGTTTGTGTTAGACACACTACTTTATCATTTGTCAATGTGCCATTTTAATGAGCTCACTTTAGAGAATGTAAAGTCTCAGAAATCCATGGTCAAATCTGCAGACTATTCAAACATCTAATAAACTGCAAGTTAAGGAACTATTAAATAGACTAGAAATTGTGTCATCTGGGGTAAATTCACTTCACAGACAAGATTACATTTTCTCTTTATGTGTATTTTGAAAATCCACACAGTGTAATGGGCTTTATTGTAGTCAAGAGACCAAAAAAGAACAGAGAAAGAGCAGCAACTATAATTGTTAGAGCTAAAAACAACTGGCTAGAGATAATTTATTTGCTAAATTTAATTCACTTTTCTCCTCTCAAGCTGTCAGCAAACAGAGAGATTATGACATATATTTCATTCTAATTTTATAAAATTCAATGATTATTAATAATTTAGCCAATATTTGTGTAGATTGATCTGAGACCATTGATAAATCATAAAATTTTCTAAATACTCAAGTTATTGACAGGTCTTGTATGTCACATGATACTCTATCTTTTATTTGACTTACAAATGAAAACCTTCTAAATTACTGGAGGGTTAATTCTTCTGCAAAAAGAGAAAGAGAGAGGAAGAAAACACACACAAGGTAAGCAAATCTACAGAATATCAAATTTATCTTTGTAATTTTCCCCTAGGGAAAAAAATGTTAATTGTTTTTTAGTTACTACTGGCAAATTAGATTTGAACGGAGAAAAGTCACCTTAAATATTGATAATAATACATATTGTCTAATTCAGCAGAGCTTATATTGAATTTTCTCAGAATGGCATTAAAGCAATTTGTATGTATGTACAGCCCACTAAATTTTCTTAATTAACATTGCCTGGAGAAAGAAAGATATTCTCCCAGTCTGAGCAGCAAAGAGGGACAATGGTAGAGCCATAAATCCTCTGTGACCCAGAAGAGCTGCCCTAGCAAAACCAGAACTGGTACTTTTCATACTTCTTGGCTAAGAAAATAAGGACTAAAAAATTCCTTTATAATAATTATTCCAGCAATCCTTTCAGAATATTTAAAGTTTGGGTTTTTTTCTTAACTCCTTTCCAGATTTTCTTCGAATGTTTCTTTCTTTTCCTGGCACCCATGTTTTGAGCCTTTTACTTGAATCTATGACCCAGTTTATTATGACTTTATTCAGTACTATTCTGTGTCAGTGCTGGCAACATATCACTGTCTGCAGCAGCTGCAATAGCTCTTGTAACAGAGGAAGCATTTGAACAGTCACTGTGCAATATTTACCTTTATAAATGCCAATCATTTTACAGGCTTGGTATTGAGACTTGATGTCTGGTTAATGACAATATTCCCAGAAGAACTGAAAATGGCAAGTCAAGACACACCATATGCTTCATTTCATCAACCTGTATGCACAAGTGATTTCCCATACTGCTAATGTTAGTATCATTTAAATAGGCTTATTTATTGGAAAAGGAGTCAGTGTCTAGATAAAAGGCCTTTTCTATTAAGCTTAGTGAACTTATTGATTTCCTGCCTGATTATTTGGATCTCACTTGTTAATCTGGAGAAACTCTGCTGAAAACAAAAGAGTTTTAACACAGGTAGGCAAAATAAAGGCCCCCTGTAACACTGAGCCCAATCATAAACAGTGTGTGAACATTCCTGGAAAAAGAGAAAAAAAGAGAAAAATTACTTTTACCCCTTCAGACTGTGGTCCTATCAGCTCTTCCAGTTGTGCTGAACAGAACCTCTCCACCCTGTCCCAAATGCTTGTCACATCACTGCCTTCTCTTAGATGGATGATATCACCTTTTTAGCTGTGCCAGGATAACCAAAAAATCAGCACCACCCAAATTTTATCAAGACAGAACAAGTGGAAAAGCCCAAATCACTAATGATATTAACGGTTTAAACTAAATAAACATTTGGGCAGAGCAAATATACGTCACTGTGCCAGCAGATGTCAGAGGAGGAAATGTTAGGTGGTAAGCAGCCATGATGACAAGCACTGGTAGCAGTACTGTCTTGGCTCAGTTCAGGGGAAGGATGAACATTGCCTCTGACTGTGCCCTCACTGCCCTGTAGTGTTCTGTACAAATGCTTCTTTAAAAATAAGGGTTTTCATGCATCTGAAAAAGCCAACCCCGAGTTTCCCTTTACACTCACATTCTGCAAGCCTGCTTTTGTATTATGTTAAATTCTCGGCTATAAATGCATTGAGAATTTTTATCTCTGCATGAAAAAAGTAACATAAATTATAATGAATGAATCATTAGAGGTTTCTGATAACCCCCATTTATCATAGTTTCTCAATCTTCAACAAGATTAGTGAAGAATCAGTGAAAGAATAGGGGTAGTAAAAAATCCCAACTGCATTTGCCCTGAACTGATCTTATGTTAATAAACTTAGTATAACTGAAAAGAAATCTTTTGAAACAAGATTTCTATGCACAATACAGCAACAGGAGTAAGAAAGAATAGGGGATCTTATAATGATCAGTAGCTATGACCATGCTGCTAACTAGTTAAAGACATTCCAATCAGACTTCAAGTAAAATGTATTTAATGAAATGCAAAAGAACATAGATCAGTATCACCAGCCACATCCAAAGCTGTAATCATAAATTATATCAAACAAAAGAGATGTAAAATCAAACCAAAACAATAACAAAACACAAACAAACAAAGGACAGCCATCAATTTGGACAGATTAAATCCCATCTGATGCAGCCTGATTGTTGGATTGGTTTAATAACAGTCCAAGTCTGAAATATGGTTTAACAGGCAAATAAAATAGGATGAATGTAATTTTCTTCTACTTTGGTAATGCATATCATTGTATAATATTTTGATTAAGGCACTATAATAAAATATATTAATAAATATAATAATAATAATAATAAAATGTCTAACTTGTATGTCTCCAAGTGCAGCTGTAAAAATAATATTTTCAAGCACATTTCATTGCAGTGAGGCGAGTTAATAAGCTTATGCTCTTTAGTATTTTCATGATTTATCTGGAAGAAAACAAGATTTCAGAGATTATGCAAATACAATCTCCAGTTATGACACTTGAAGAAGTAGGATGCTAAATTGAAGAGTGCTCTGAAAAGATTTGTGAGAGTTAATAAATCACTGGAAAGCCTTCCTTTCAGTGAATCAAGCAGAATAATCTATTTAACTTGTCAAAGGCATACTGATATTCTTATTGTCATAATGACGCCTTAAGTTTTAACTTTCATATTTTCCAGATTCTGTACTGCATTAGTATACAACTCTGAACTTCATATAAAGTGTTAGCAAGTTCTCATCACAGTTTAGTTAGACAAAACAATCCTTCACCAGCCTGAGAACCAAGGACACTGTTGCAGCTTCAGCCCAAAAAGTGTAAACAACAGCAAATTGAGGAGAGCAATCTGGGAGGATGGGACTTCATACCTGAAGCTGTAATTGGACAATTAACCCCAATATGTAAATGGATCAAAACTTATAAATGTGAAAGCTCATGACATGCTGTCCATCTTGGGTGGAGCCATGGTCAGACTCCTATACTGCCCAAGGTGTATCCTTTGAAGGCCTTTCAACAAATACCTACTTTATTCCTTTAACACTGTCCAGCCTCTGTTCTAGGTAGCCTCTCTAGGCATCCATAAATAGTGTCAGAGACAGTAGAAATTTAGTGTAAGAGAGCTATCCAAACTAACACTCAAAGTGTGACAAAATTCAGTTTCTAGAAGTTGAAGTTTGACAAATTTAGACAGAAAATAGACAGAAAAAAAAAAAGTATCCTCAAGCTTTGAAACAACTTTCCAGCTAGATTTAAACTTCATCACTGGTAGCCATTCATTTACAATTAGATATATTTTCTAAACTATTGAACTTGAACTGAATTTCATTTAGTTCTTGCTGCATTGAGGAAAATGATTTAATATTTTATTTCCTGAAAAATGCATACTTGTATTAACCATAAATATTTATTTTTTTAATAAATCAAGCTAATGAATTTAGCTGCATTTTATTTTTAAATTACCTTGTTTATCAAAATCCTGAAATGAACAGGGCATAAAATTCACTTACCCAACTTGGCCCATCTAAAATAATTCTATATAAAAAGACAGTTTCCTGCAAAGAAACAGCAGGTACTCTCTCAGGTTAACTAATTTTATTTTAAGATAAGTTTCTAAATGAAGAGAGAAGGTAACCATCACTCCCTTCTGCAGCAGATGCTTAAGCCATCATGTTAGAACAAATGTGCACAATATGGGCAAGTAAAACTAAGTGAGATGCATTTCAGCTTTAGAAATGTCACTTACGTGATTTATTTTTAAGATCTATATAGACAGAATGAAGTACTCCCCTCTTGCAGTAAATTTTGCCCTTAATTAATTTTGCCCAGTTTTTAATTTTTTGCAACAAAGTTTTACATGTTTTCTCACCGTGAAAGAATATGACAGGAAACCAAAATTAGTTATTCACACAGGTCGAAACTGTATAGGCAGTACTGGGTGATTGCAATGGGATATTCTGACTCTGTCCCTTAAAAATCTCTCTGGCTGTAGCCACTGACTGGGAAAGGCCATCCTGGAGGTATTGATGAGAGCTGCACATGACTCGGGTATTTGCCACGGTCTCCTAGGATGTTATAAAGCTTTAGTAATGTTCTTTCTTTGTTTCTCCTCACAGTTGCTGACAACCTTCACCAGTCTTTCCCTTGCTATGGTGGTATTCCATATTTTCCTAGTTCCCATCTGATTAATCCTTCTGCTCAATGGATTTCAACATGGAGTAACCAAAAGCAGCAGTCAAGTGGCCAAGGTGAGCCCCTCTGGTGCTGGCATCAGCAGCTTGAACACTGCAGTGTGGTGCACAGGGGATCTTCCCAAAGGAACCTCAGGGGTAGCAGGGAGAGCCCCCAGGAGCCCACAGTTCCTACCACAGCAGGGGACAGCACACAGGGACAGAAGCAATGGTGACCAAGGTCCCCTCGTGTACAGAAGAAGCCCTGAGGGAGTGCAAACAACCGGGAGTGCCACAAACAGAGCTGGCAAAGGACAGATTGAGGTACTTACTGTCATCCCGGCCTCAGTCTCTAATAGTAAGACCAGCTGGTCTTCCAGCCCACTGAGATGTGAAACAGGCACAAAGCAGAAAGAAGCCCCTGCAATCCAAGGGGAAAGCACCAGCAGCCAGCTACAGCACACAGACACACACACAGCTGGATGGGATTCACCTCAGGGTACCTAGGGAGCTGGCAGAAGTGCTCACCAAGCCTCTTTCCATCATTTGCAAGCAGTAAACAAGCTAACTGAACAGCTCCCAGTTGGCTGGAAATTAGCAAATGCAACATCCATCTACAAGAAGGGTCAGAAAGAGGATCCAGGGAACTACAGGTCTGACCTAGGTGCCAGGGAAGGTCATGGCACAGATCACCTCGAGTGCCATCACAGCACACACAAGATAATCAGGGGATCAGGCTCAGCCATCATGGCTTTATGAAAGGCAGGTCCTGCTTGAGCAACCTGATCTTCTATGACAGAGTGACCTGCTTAGTGGATGAAGGAAAGGCTGTGAAAGTTGTTTAGCTGGACTTTAAGAAAGCCTTTGATACAATTGCCCACAGCACTGTCCTGGAGAAAAGGGCTGCTCATGGCTTGGATGGGTTCACTCTTCTCTGGGTAAAATCTGTCTGGATGGCCAGGCCCAGAGAGTGGTGGTGAGAGGAGTTACATCCAGCTGGTGGCTGGTCACTGCCTGTGCTCCCCAGAGCTCAGCAGCAGAGCCAGTCCTGTTTAATCTTTATTGATGATTTGGATGAGGGAGGTTGGCAGGGGAGGTTGGTTGCAACCAGGTTGGGGTTGGTCTCTTCTCCCAGGCAACAAGCCACAGCATGAGAGGAAATGACTTTGAGTTGCACCTGGGTAGGTTTAGATTGGATATTTGGAAAAATTTCTTCACTGAAATTATTGTCAAGCACTGGAACAGGCTGCCCAGGGAAACATGTAGTCAGGGACATGGTTCAGACTTAGCAGTTCTGGGTCAATGATTGGACTTGATCTTAAAGGTCTCTTCCAACCTAAACAATTCTATGATTCTATGATGACCACACTGATTTAGTGTTCACTTCTGTATAACAGTAACTTGGCTAACAGCCTACCACTGTGATTAATACATTTGGATCAATGACATTTGGCAACTATTTAATCATGTCAGGCATGATTTCCATAAGAGAAGGTTTATCTGCAGCCACAAAATAGGAGCACTGTCAGTGTGGTGGGATCTGGGCATTACTGACTTCCTATTTGCAACCTCAGGACCCTGCCCCACTTTCTGATTCTTAGTGTATCCTGGCACACGTGGACTTTTTCTCAAAGTATTTTTTTTTAAATGTCAGTGCTTAATCTGCAAGTGAGCACTGAAACTGAACACCAACAGTCACCTCTCACTGAAAATTTTTGTATGTGCTGCAGTTACCATGGTACCAACCTGAGCAGTTGATGTCTAAATATAGGGCAGGATAAAGAATATATCTTTTCAAATACTAATAGAATGAAGCAAAAATTGTCAGAGAATTTAGTGCTTCCATAACCTGGAGTACTTAAAATACTGGCAAATTTCATAAAACCTAGGTTAAAATATTTAAATATTAGTCATAACATATTCAGTGTACTTTACTTGTTTTGGTAGAACTGGTCTGAAAAAAAACCCCACATGCTCAAAAAGGAAATTTTTGGATAATTCACAGCCATATGACAGAGCATAGAGCAAGTCTATCAAAGGCCATCCATATGCAGAAGCATCAAGAATTACATTTTCTGAAAAATGTTGTGTGTCAGAAGCAACATAGAGATGCTGTAAAGATTTTATGCAACTGGGGCCTGGTTTTCACAGAATGTCTGCACTGAGTATACTTGGTTCAAGAAAATGCTCATAAGCAAGTAACAACTATCAGGGTTAAACTGACTCACAAAGCATGAATAAACACTATTAGGATTTAATGAAAACTGAACTGCATGAAGATGTGTGCTGAGATTGCATTACCTGTCCTCATAGCTTTTAGGAGAACATCAAACAAGGCACCATGTCACAGCAATTTGAGACACTGTGGTTCTTGCAGGACAAGTCCTCACCCTCATTTGTATGGCTAGATCACCAGAAGCTCAGGTCTCACGGTGACAGCGCTGCCCTCTCTGGGGTGAGCTGCAGAGCCTCACTGGTGAATTAATAATATCATACACATTACTTTACCTGAAAGTTCTCTGATGGTCTCACAGGTGCAAGGACTTTGGAAAGGCACAAAGCAACTTCTCATATGTAAGATGCTAATTCACCCTTTTACTGTCATGTAACTTAACTCATGAAAATTAAAAAAAAACTGTTAAATGAGAGAAGAATATCTCCAATCTACTGCAAACTTTGCTGAATATTTAAACATTTCTATGTATTTCTGCATAGCTAAACTGTTGCTTGTAACAGCCCTGACATTCTGTGAGACTAACACCATATTTTGATGTGATTTCCAACAGAAACACTGTTCCAGTTCACTAGCTGTTACTGTATAGTCAGGGGAAAAATTATTGCAAGGAAAAGCACATTTTAAAATGTCAGAACAACTGTTAAGATTCTGAATGCAAATTCTGCCTGTTATACTCCAAATCCCCTATACCACCAAGTGCAGACTCTCTGACTGCAGGGGTGCTTAGCACAATATGTGATTGGGCTGGTATAGAAAGAGACATTCCACACTTGAGAGTCTTTTTGGAGATTATTTTTAAAGGGAAGAAAACATTGGGAAATTTCCAAAACATATAATGAAAAAATACTACTGCATAGGCAGGAACCTTTCTTGCAGAATAATTTTATACTTTTCAATTAACCAAATACCTTTATTTTCACTGAACAAAGAGTGAATCAGGACTTTTATGTGTTTCTCTATTACTTATCTACAAGCAATTTCTTTTTAGAGCCCTAAAATACTCCTGTGCTGATATCTACATTTAGAAATATAAGGACACTGCTCCTATAAAATGTCAAATAAATAATGAAGAGATGGCTACATGCCAGATCTGCATCTTACTCTGTAAGAGAGAAAAATTCTGAGCTAAACTGAAGTAGATGCAAATACTATAAAATTATCCTTCAGGTTATAAATCTTAGTAGTTCACTTCTGCTTTCTTGGTCAGCATTTCTAGATGTGCATCCCTGGTGCCTCTTCATTAAAAACTACCAGTGTAGAAATCAGATTGCTCACTTGTGGGACTATGATTTAGGGAGAAATCCAGTAAAATTTATATTAAACTAACTTTACTTCATGAGGACAAAAGGACTGCAGCTCTAAAATTCAGTTAAATCAGCTTATCAGTAAACCATAATCTGAACTTCAGCATAGGGAAGAAAAATGTGATTTTATCAAACTGAGTAACCTTATCCACAGTATTAATTCCTTAAAAATAAAGATTTAAACTCTCCAACTTTTCTTATGTATAAGTATTTCAAGTAGGTGAAATCCAGCAATATAATAACCATTTTCTATTCCCACTGAATTGATGAGGCTAGAAGTAGTTAGAAGCTGAGCTCCTCCTAATCACACATATCATGTCTCTGCTTGGGCTATCAGTCTAGGCTGATTTGGAAGCTTACATCCTTAGAGAAACTCTCTTTTTTTTTTTGGCAGCTAACACCAACAGAATAACTTACTGGTTGCAAGACACTGGTGGATTTTTTCCTAAACTTTAACTATTCCAACCCAAATTTTCTGTAACAGATTTTTGTTTTTTTATAAAATTGTTTCAATCCTTTAACTTGTTTTCAAAAAAGAGCCAGAATAAATACAAGCAATTTGTTTATTCCATGTTTAAAATACCTTGTGATCTTTTCTGCTGAAAATTTCACTCCCTCTGTCCAGAGCTTCTGACAAGCACAAGGTTTTATGTCAAAGATGCATTTTGCTGTAAATCTGCCCACGTTTCTGCAGCACATTCAGTACCTAAATTCCCTCCAATTTCTACTTAGACAATGCGTCAAGGAAATGCATCTCTGGCAGCAATATTGGACTTTGACTGGTCTGTGTCCCTGAGATCCAAGACAAACTCCCACACAGTGAATGAAAAGCTCTCCTGGTACACCTAAGAAAACTATGGAGGGTGGTGTGTGACAGTATGGAGAGAGATCAAGAGCCAGACTGAGGGGTAGAGCTCAGAAATCAGGGAAAGGTGTCATAGTCTGAAAGATGGCATGGGAAGAAAAGAGGTCTTGAAAGGAAATTTAGTCTTTTTATAGTTCTACTGTGAAGCAAATATGCAGGAAAAACAGTGGCATGTCACTGAAAACTTTCAATATTTGCAAAACTGAATATAAAAGCACTTGATATAGTCACTATTACCTGTCAGTATTGCTAGCTACATAAAGGTTGGCATTTCCCACACAAGGTAGAGATATTGATAGGCACACACATTCAACAATCTCAGAGCATTGCAAACTGGATCTTGTAGACTTCCCTATTCTCACTAAATCCACATGAACTGGACTGGGTTCTAAAAGTGAAAAATATCTTGCAGAACTTATATACCTTTCCTTCAGAGAAATTTTCATCTCCTTTTCTAATTAACTTTCTTCTGCCAGTGTCTCCCAAGGAGCCTTGCAGCATGACACACACATCTGCATCTGTTCCTGACCCAGGGGTAGCTCCCGTAGTGATGTAGAGAACATAGATTTTCACTGTGGGGAAAAGGAGAGCAAAGGTTTACCAAATCTAAACCGGTTAAATCATATGTTATTTAATAAATTACTGCTGTTATGTTTTCATTTTTCATCCTTTCTGGAGTGATCAGAAGACCAAAATACATTGCAATGCTTGGAAAAGCACATAGATGTATTGTAATTAGAATTTAAGAACCACTATTATAAAGAATAATAAGCTAAATAATTTGAGTGGGCCTGAAGGAAAGGTAGAAGGAAAAAAAATTTAAAACACACATAACAAATTGGTATAAAAACATGTAAACAATACTCCATCACCACTTGTATGCATTTAAATACAGAACACTCCAATGAAAACATTCCTAGACTATTATTGATACTAAATCCCTCAACAAGTACATCTATGCTCAGAGTCTCATGGAGTTCAAGCAAAGCTGGACTGTGTCAGGAAGAAAACAACTTTTGTATTTTCTCTGGATCATGGTCCAGTCAGTGGCTGTTTACTCTGCACTGTGCTAGTTAAAGGATACTGGCCTCAGGAGAGGAGATGATGTGAGAAAACACAGAGTGTGAATGCACAGCCCTTCAACTAAGCACTCCTTATGTAAAATACCTGTTTGTACTCCCAGGGAAATGCATAACACACTGATATGGCCCCTAAAATAAAAAAGAAATCACCTCCCTAAAACATTCGTTTGAAAATGAGAAAAGATGTGGGGAGAGGTGAAGAAAATGTACCTGTCCTCATGTTAAATGCTCCTCAGAAAAAGGAGCAGCATTTTTAAAGATTTCAATATGTGTGTTTTCTTCCAGAAAGAAATAAATCTCTGAAGTATTTAAGAGCAAAGAACCTTACTAATGAATTTCCCATCAATACTTTCTCAAATTCATGTTCAAGAATCTTCTGCCTGAATGCTTTGTTTGATACTAACTTTGAAAGCACAACAAAAGAGGCAAGACTATAAGATTACTTCTGTGCTTGTTCTAAACCCCTAACTTCTGGAGTACCCCAGGATATTATCATGGTAGAATATTCATTTAGGATAAGACCTCTTCCATTCTTCTCTAACTTTGATTATAGAACCTCATAAGAAACACAGAACAAACTAAAAATATCCAGTCTTGGGGGGACCAAGGCACAACTCTGATGGAGTTTGATGAAATGCTACTGCTAGGCCACAGAAAAAGAATGCCTCCATTCTAGGAACACAAGCAATAGGAGATGTGTTTGGGCTGGGATGGGCATGGATTTCCTTCTTGTCTGAAATTACAGGACAAGAGTTATTTCCTCTGTATTTCCCTTGCTCAGTCTGTGAGAGAACCAGATCCTATTACTGAGTAAAAGCTGAAAACCCTTTTAATAGCTTCAGTGCCATACGCTTGCTCTTTTATGTGTCACAAACTGATACCAATCAGATTTGAGTGCTCAATGCTCAGTTTTAGGATCTAAGATACTGGTTTTAAGCACTGGAGTAGACTGGACCTAGCCATGCATCATCAGGCAGAAATGAACAGAAAATATCTGCAAAATCCTTTGGACTGCTCTGAAAATTGGACATTGTCACTGACCAAATCTCTCCCAGTGTTTCCAATTTGTGACAAACCTGCTGGAAAAGGAGACCCAGCTGTGAGAACTGGAAGCTCAGCCACTCTTCCTCCTTCTTCATCAGCAAAGTTACGACAAAATGGGAATTCTAAAACATTTTTAGTTTCTCTGTGTTGAAGCTTTACCTTAGCAAAGAGATAAAAAGAAATAACTTCAGCATCTGTTGTGCTCTAATGCAAACTAGAGCTAAAGACAAACTATTAAACAGCTATGACACATCATCTTGAAATTTAAAAATAAGATGAAATTAATTTTTCTAAAATGTTTTTGAAAACAGTCTTTTAAATGAGAAGTAATAAATATCTTTCCCAATTAAAAGTAATTAAAATGTTGTCAACATTATTGCTGCAGAGACAGTAGTGAAGTAAAAAAAAAAATTGAAATGGTTCAAAAAGTTTCCTTTATGTAACCTATTCATCCAGCATATGGAAGAAAAAGAAGTGTTGATATGGGCACATTTCAGCTTGTGAGAAATGTCAATATGCCACAGTATTTTTTGGTGCAGAATGTTTTCTAATTCTAAGTAAAAGGAGAAAGAAAAAGAAGGAAAAAACTGAAATACAGAAATTAAGAATGCTTTCTGACATGTATGTATATATATCAGTACCTACGTATCACTTGAATATATAGAATTTTATACTAACTTCAATGTCTCTGAAATTCTCTATACGAACTAAGAAAATGGTGATCCTGAGCTAAGTAGCTTATCTCTCTATAAGAAAGCATACTTTAATAATGAGCTATCTTACATATGGTACTACCAGCTACACTGAGCTAAATTCCCATTTTCTAAACTATTTAAACCTAGACCAGACAACATATTTGAAAATACTTTGTTGGAAGAGACTCTGCTTTGAAAAGGGCACATAAAATTCAGTCATTTGATTCTTCATGATCTAACTCACTAAAATGTCCAAACCTTTAAGCCAGTAAGAAAAACCAACTTTGGTTAGGAATTGTCACTGGGAGATGGTAGCATTATTTTGTCTTCAAAAGACTCTTAGTATTTTTCATTATGATAGACAGACTGAAAAAAGTTTTTTAAATGCACTGTGAAGTATAATGCTAGGACAATTTTCCCTTCATAATAATATCTACATTCCTGAACATTTTATTGAAACTCAGATTTCATTTACTGTGTTTTATTTTTTCAAGAAGTGAAAGAAACAAGAATGAAGATGCTAGCTATTACATGCTGCAGAAATAAGACATACCTTAATTAATTTTGTTCTAGGCATTATTTTATAATTATTTCAATTTCCTCAAAAAAGCAGGATTATTATTTTGTAGTTATGGCTATAAGAATGAAGTCTGAATCTAAATACAAAATTCAACCAACTACACCTGCATTTACTTTTGGTAGAAGGGGGAAATCTTAGACTCTCTGGAGGTGCAATCTTGTAAAATCAAAACAAAATAGCATGGAAATGACCATGCTGATTCTAACCAGCAGTGTAAATACATTGCTAAGCTATCTTTAATAACAGATATTATCCACAACCTCCTATACTAACCTTGTTATTTCATTCAAGGATCCAGCCAGTCCTGCTATAATAAAAACATGAAATAAGAGGAAATGTTTTCCTAAAACCCACATAATTTACATGTGTCCCAAAGAAGGGAAAATTATAATTTCTTTCTCTACCTCTTCCTAGCTAAGATAAATGTGCATCTTTTCCTTATTTATATAAATGATGCTGATTTCTCCTAAACTGAGCTTTGAGTGATTCTTCTGAGCTAATGAAGTAAAGCAGACTAATAGATGTCACTATTTTCAACTGCCAGATTTCTGTTCTGAAATTTTTGCTGTGATTTACTGTCTCCTGCAATACTCCAGAAGCAGTCTTAATTTTGATAGATTTGTTGGATGACTATTTCATCTGGCTATGAAGATGAAATTAACAACCTGCCTACCATTTAAATGTCAGGGAGTTCAACTCAGTAATACCATGTATTGAAAAGGAAAATTATTATTTTTTCTCCAGTTTTTAATAAGAACAAAATAGAAACATTAATGGACAAAAGCATGTTTGCAATTTTAAAGAGGATGACTCTTTCATTTAGAATTATTTTTATTTTTCCAGCATAAGAAGACGAAGACATTTTTCCGTATAGTGAAATGCCACAGCAATTTGAGTGTGAAGTCAGATTTTAGCTGGATATCAGAAGAAGGATTGTCACTTTTGCTATTCACTTCTTTTTTTCACATGCCAACTTAAAAGGCAGATAGTTTCATCAAAATGCATGTCTAGTGTCTACCTTAATTATTTGCCATGGATCACTGAATCTACAACATGTAGCGGTCAATTTGGAGTTATGTAAATACTGCGATGTATGCCAGTGAATACAGTTCTGAAAAGACATCCCTGGATATGCTACAGATGATGGCACATCTGTACGTATGCCTCTCCAGAAAAAACACCCAAGTTTACAAGATTTTTGTTATCCATAGCTATCATTGTGTTTTGAGCGGTCTCTGAAGTTAGCACTCTACAAATGTTGCAGCTTCTGTAAATTAAAGATTTAGCAATCTCAGGCAGGACTGAAAACTGGAAGTAATAACAATAGAATATGGAAAGAAAAAAAATAGACACACAATAAATAATTTCTTTAGGTTTTAGTTTTTACCTCACGGCAATGCCAAGTCTCTCCTTCTCCAGCTTCTTCAATTTCTAGGCGAACTTTGAATATAGTATTAAATTTCTTACTTAGTTCAATAGAAGTCTCATAAATCTGCTCTTTTTTAAGGGATCCTTTGGGGAATATGACTGAAGTACAAGTTCCTTTATCCCCACATACAGTTAGAGACATTTTAGGGTTCATGGAACTAGAAGAAATATCACTGGTTGTGACGTGGACATCCCAAGTCCCTGTTGAAATAAAACAGCAGAAAAAAAAATTAATAGGTTTGCTGAACATCCAAAATAATGCATCAGTTTGCAACAGGCTGAGTTAGTGAGTGACTAGCAACCCATTCCCACCTTCTTACTGAGTTCAGATATTATCACATAACAGGTTCACTATTATTGATTTAGTGAGAAGCAAATTTGGACACCAGTCCTTCCACAGTGGTAGCTGATTCTTTAGAGACGGGTCAGTCCAAGAGCAGTGTGCAGATGAGACTGCCAGTTCCACATTAGAGACTTGTGAAGAGCCATGACAATCTGTTGATTTCTCCCCCTGCTCCTTGTAAATATCTCCTGATGATTTAAAATATTTTTTCTCACTAGTCGCCATCCAAAAGCAGCTTATTTTTCACAAGATACTACTGGTTATCAGGTCTGCCTTTGGTCAGGGAAGGGTACATTTTCATTTTAAGTTTTTAGGGATTTACTTAAATGAATATGTTAAAATTTGCTCCATACATACTATGAGAAGATGGTGATGAGATAAACTGGTTCAGAGTTTGAAATATGACGTTTTTATCACAACTCACCACAGTTATCATGACAGCAAAGTATCAAATTTTGTCCATTTCTTCTATAAAGAAGTAATGTTTGCTGAGAAATTAAAAATAGTCCTACACAGCATCACATAAATTTGTCTACTTTAGGGACTCAGGAGACACTCAAGGAGAATTTTTACTAGGTCTTTTTGAAGCATTTAGTCACTTAAGCATTGTAGATGAATTTACAGATCCCTGAAGGCTCAGAAGGACTGCAGAATGATGCCAGGTAGGCTCCTAAATAACTTCTCAACTTTATATGGAACACATATTTGGTTAAAGCTTCAATCAACAAGATCATTTTGAAGATCAGAAACTCATCCAAAAATCTCATTGATTTAGCTAGCTTTAATATTTTGACTACTGTTAATAGAATATATGGAAAATTCAGGGTAAGCAAAGTCATTATTTCAATTTTTAAAAATTGTAACAATCAGAATTTTTGGTCACACGGGCAACTGCAGAATTGAGCACATTTTTTTAATAACATGACTAAGCTCTGTTTATGCTCTGTTTATAAGTGAGACAAAGTATGGATCTGATAATTTCAAATAGCTATTTTATAAAACAGGTTGTTTTACTTTGAGTAATGGAATCAGAGACTGTCTGAGTTTATAAATCTCATCTTCCTATCTCAGCTTCAGAACATTCAGTCACCTCAGCTTCCTAACCACAACAGTAAAGTCGTTGTCTCCTACTATAACTAAAGTAAATAAAGCTTTATTGCCTTAGATTGGGTAAGAATCTGTGCCATAAATCCAGCACTTGTTGACATGAAAATTTAGTACTCACTATCTGTAAAAATCTAAAATAATTTCAGTGTTATGACTTCAAGAATAGTCCTAAATATATTTTCATGCCTATGAACATTAAATGTAAATGAAACCAATGATATCTGTGAAAAAACTGAAGTCAAATGAAAATTTATCGCATCCCATGTGACATAATCTAGGATATTTTAGCCCTTTAGTACAGAAATACTTGGCCTTAAATTATCAATATATAGCTGCCCAGGAATGGAAGAACTATGTCTGTTGGATAGTACAGTACTATATGCTGTTAAAACACATAAATTAAATTGTATAATTTCTGACAAATTTGTTAAGGTTCAATTTAAAAGCAGCTTCCTTCCTTCTCCTTAGTTAAGTATAAAACAGTGTATTGGGTTTGCATGGCCATGTTTTGGTGGCAAGGGACTTGAGGGCTGGCTTCTGTGAGAAGCCATTGGAAGCCCCCCTTGTCCAGCAGAGCCAGTGCCTGTTTGCTCCAAGACAGACCCACTCCTGGCCAAGGCTGAGCCATCAGTGATGGTGAGAGCACCTCTAGGATAAGGCATTTAAGAAAGTGGGGTGGAAAGATTTGCACAACTGCAGCTGGAGAAGAGTGAGAAAATGCAAGAGAAACAATTCTTCAGTCCTCAGGTCAGTGCAGAAGGAGAGTGAGCAGAGGTTGCAGCCCATAGTGAAGACTGTGATGAGGCAGCTGTGTCCCTATGGCCCATGGAGGCCCCCAGTGGAGCAGAGATCCTTCTGCAGTCCATCAGGCATCCCATGATGGAGCAGGTGGATGTCCAAAGGACGATGTGATCTCATGGAAGCCTGCACCGGAGCAGACTCCCAGCAGACTAATGCCCCCATGGAGAGAGCCTGTACTGGAGCAGGTTTACTCCTGAAGGACTACACTCTATGGAAGGAATCCCTGCTGGAGCAGTTCATGAAGAGCTGCAGCCTTTTGGAAGGCATCACTTAGGAGAAGTTTTGCAGGGACTATCTCTTGTCACCCCATGCTGGAGTGGAAGAGGAAGGATCAATAGAGACAATGTGGTAAACTGCTACCTTCATTTCCTGTCCCACTGCTCAACTGGATGGGAGGATGTAGAGAAAAATGGGAGTAAAGTTTAGCCCAGGAAGAAGGAGGAAAGACGTTTCTAGATTTGGGTTTAGTTCTCATTATCCTACTCTAAATTAATTGGTAATAAATTACAGTAATTTCACAACTATAAGGCGCACCCTTTTGACTAAAATTTTGGTCCGAACCCAGAAGTGCGCCTTATACTCTAGAGTGCCTTATATATGGACAAAGTTCAGAAATTTGCCAACCCAGAAGTGCAAGCTGCAAGCCGCTACAAAGAAACAAACCCCAAAAACTGACAAAGTGTTTTGGGTTACAATACAGGATATGATCAAAGCATCTATTCTATCACCATCCGTTGTGACCAGGTGGGGCAGTGATCCTTATCTCCGTGGGAGATACTCTGCTAACGGGCCATTCACTGAAATCAGGCAGGGCATTGTTCTTTATCTTTGCAACCCTCATCCTTCCTCCAGGGAGTTATCTTCTGCTAATGGCCCATTGAGTCCCACTGTGGGACTGATAAAATTACTTTATCCAATTGAAAGTTGCTCCAGCCAGGGGGGAGAGCCAAGCCTTTCTTACCTTGATAAAAAATGAAATTCTGGGACACCGAGTAGCCCTTTCTCTACTGGACTCTAGAAAAAAATGAGATTTCTCCACATCACTACTATACCTCTGGAAGGAAATTGCATCTTCTACAAGACCACTGTTTCAACTGAACCACAGCTGTGTCTGCAAGACTGCAGCCACTATTTAATCAAACTGCTACCAACACCCTGCCTGACGGGGTGTCAGGTTGTACTCTGACTTTGTCAGGGTTTGGAGTTTGTTTCTTTGTAGTACTGTATTTCTGTTGTAATTTCCCTAGTAAAGAACTGTTATTCCTAATTCCCATATCTTTACCTGAGAGCCCCTTGATTTCAAAATTATAATAATTTTGAGAGGGGGGATTTACATTCTCCAATTCAAAGAGAGGATCCTACCTTTCTTAGCAGACACCTGTCCTCCAAACTAAGACACAAAGTCAGAGCACAACCTGACACT
>PYHW01009485.1:7735823-7747455 GCA_013186435.1 Turdus rufiventris
TCCAGCAATGATATGGAAAAAAAGTCTGGTTTTCCTCTGGAGTCCAGGGAAAAGAGGGCGACTTGGTGTCCCAGAATTTCAGTTTTTATCTAGGTAGGAAAGACTGGGCTCTCTGCCCTGGCTGGAGCAACACTCAATGGGATAAAGTAATTTTATCAGTCACACAGTGGGACTCAATGAGCCATTAGCAGAAGATAACTCTCTGGAGGAAGGATGGGAGGTGCAAAGATAAAGAACAATGCCCTACTAGTTTCAGTGGATAGCCCATTAGCAGAGTATCTCCCACAAAGTTAAGGATCACTTCTCGACCTGGTCACAACTGATAGTGATAGAATAGATACTTTGATCATATCCTGTATTGTAACCCAAGACAGCAGGGCTGGCACGATTGTCACTAATTCATTACTTTGCTGCATGTGGATCCTCACAGCAAAAAAAAAGTGGGCGTTATAGTCCAGTGCGCCTTATATATGGACAAAGTTCAGAAATTTGCTGACTCCCGGAGGTGCGCCTTATAATCCGCTGTGCCTTATACTCGTGAAATTACTGTAAGCTAATTTCCCCTAGTCAAGTCTGTTTGGTCCATGGCAGTAACTGCTGAGTGATCTCTCAATGTCCTTATCTTGACTCATGAGCCTTTTGTTGTGTTTTATTCTCTCTTGTTGAGCTGAGGAAGGGAATGATGAGCAGCCTTGATGGGCACCTGGCATCCAGCCAGGGTCAGCCCAACACAGAGTGCAGTGCTAAAAATCTAATCTTTCTTTGTTTCTTTCTTAGAAATCTTTTCAGAAAGACATTAATGGACTGCTGAAACCCATTTATTTTTATGACAACTATGTTAGCTTAAGCAACTCTCTTCTCTCTTTGATGTGTAAGCCATCATTAATTTGATAGATCACTACTGTGTCCATTTTGAGCATTTCATTAGCTATTCTGAATCTGTCACTTTTTTCAATACCCTTTCACAATAAAGAGTTGCCATTTTCTGTCATCATACCTTCTTTGCAACTATTCCAGCTTGATCCAGTTCTTCTGGACAAAGGTAGTTACAATTACACATGGCATAGCTGGTGAAATATCACAGTTTCTCTGTAAAGCCAGTAATCCACTTTGATTTTGACTGATAATGCCAGTGGAGTAATACACTGGGGGTTCAAAGTAACCCCACAGCCATGTCACATTACTGCCTCAAAATTATACTGTGATCTTATAACAAACCCAGGTATTTCTCATTGTCCTCCCGCTGATGAATTTGTGTAGCAGAAGTTGTTACAAAGCACATCAATGCAAAGTTTTTGGACCCTTAGCTACTACTTAGCTCAAAATTCTAAAGAAAAACCCAAAACAATTGAAATTAGGACCATGTATCCGACTTGAGAGCTCAAATAGCCAGCTGAGCTTACACCTAGCTGTATACAAGATTTTTGCCACAGAATTCGGTTCAATTCCTTTCCTTCAGTTCTCAAGGTTTATCACACCTCTTTTTCTCCTGATAGCACTCCCGGCTTTGTAGCACCAAAAGATTTCATTAACATATTTACTGTCTCTTCTCCAGATTTTTACAATTCTTCCTTTTACTACTACTTTACACTTTCTTGTGATTACCTAATGATTTCCATACCATAGAGAAAATAAAATTCAGTACAGGAATTTAGACAGATTCAATGTCATTACATTTGTCTTGCTGCTAAATATTTCTATAGTACCATCTTGTTTTACAGTGTATCTTTAGTTAAGTCATGGTGCTTTCTTATTTCTTCTGCCTCTATTGTCTCAACTATTCTTTTCTTCAAAAGTGTTTTATAAAGGTTTTCATGTGAACAATTACTAGGACTATATTCATCTACATTATGCCTTTTTTTTAGAAGTAGGCATTATGTTTGCTGATGTTAAGTCTTCATAAAATCATTTTAAATCCTTGCTAGTAGATCTGCCAGTGGACCAACAACTACGCTGATTGTCACTGTTTGAGTAAATGGAACTCAAAGTTCTATTAGTGTTTCAGATTTTCTGATTTCCAATAAGCTCATCCCATTAGTAACTGGGCTTTTGCTTCCCTGGCCAATTTTATGGTTCCTTAAAGAAAAGAGAGATAAGGTATTCTGTTTGTTTAGGGATTATTCCTACATGATCTTCAGTCTGAGCTCTATTGTTCCAGAATTCATCTTTGAAGGTTCTTGTCATGAGTAAATGGTTGAAAAGCCATTATTATTTGTTTTACTTCTTTTACAATGTCTGATTTAGCTTGAAATTAAGTTCCATTGTACCCATATAGTTTCCGACTCCTGAGGTATATTGCTCTTTGCTGATTTGTCTTCTATTTATTAATTCCTCATATTCCATTCCAACATATATTCCATTCCTCTCTGCTTATTTGTCATACTATTTCTGGATTTATTATACACCCAGACCAAAAATTATTTTCAATAGATTCAGCACTGAGTATCAATAACCATAGACATGAAATTATTAGCAAGCCTATACTCAGATTTTTGGGGACTATGTGTGTGTGTCAGAAAGGAAACCGAGGAAGGAAATTGTTTTTACACAGTTATATTCAGGCATTAATCAAGGTGCATAAACAAGGATGCAAGATTTCTCCCATTTTTCTTATTATCAGTGAGGAAAGATGTGACAGACTTTGACCAACCTTGAGCTTCTGCTCTGAATTACCCTCAGGAGACACCTGCCTCACTCTGCGGACTATGTAGGACACCTATGGAATCTACTTAATAGAGACCTAGAATACTTGCAGTGGTGAAACACAGCTATTTTTTCTTCTGAAATTGTCACTACTCTAGCTACTCATACTATGATGATATTTCTGTGGCATCAGCAACATTATTTCTGTTTTGTTAGATGATATGAGGTATTCATACAAATATAGTGGACATATAGTGGACAAGCTATAGATGGCTAAACATGAGGGAGAATATAAAATTATCTGAACATAAAAGGAAATGAGCAGGAACATGGAAGTTAATAGAGATTGGTTTACAAAATGGCTGATACAGAATGCAAATTCACACCTTCAGATTAGCTAAACTTTACATAGCTTGGTCTATCAGTTCTGATTCAGTTTTCCTAAATGGACCCAAACCAGGATTTTACACGTCTTCAAAAAAGACACATGAGAGAGCTAAAAATCCAGTATCCTGGCAAAGCATGTTTACAGTGCCTAAGTTGTTTCTGAATTTTGGTTGTTTTTTAATTAAACAATTTGAATAGAATATTGAGTTTAGGTCAACTAACTGTTTGCAATAACTTGTGCCATTGATATAAGTAAAAAAGAAAACTGCAAATAAAAGCAAATGCTTTCTGCAAATATATGAACATAAGGGAAAATTGCATTCTGCTAAAAGAGTTTTTGTATCTCTTCTTGTGATTTCATCAGTGTTGCAGGAGCCTTCTGCTCTGCATTGAATGCCATATGGAACAACCTACTTTCTTTCTGCTTCAGCTTATTTTCTAACCTCAACTAAAATCATAGTACCTTCATTGCCTCTGTCACTTAATATCTCCCTTATGCTCTAGTTTTTTCTTCCATGAACATTGTAATTGTATTTACAATCTCAGGAAAGTGTTTGAAGAGACAATTGTTGTAGGAGAAACAGTACACATTCAAGCTATACTATTTCTGTAATTTGGTTTTAGCCTTGAAAATAACCAAGAAAATATTACGGATTACAATTAAAACAAGAGCTGAAAGGAGTTTTGAGGGGTTTGGACCTTACCATAGATCTTTCCTGTCAGCATTCCATTTCTGACTTTTCCAAGGAGTTTCAATGTTCGTTCCATCTGTGCATCACCAACTCCACTGTCTAACCATTGCTGGCAAGGAAATACATACTGTTCTTCAGTCTTGCCTGATTCATGGATGACAATTTGGTCAAGGTACCATCCGGCTCCATAACCCACATCATGGTGCTCAACAAGCACTTTGCTTAACTGTCCAAGGTCTACTGCTCTCATTTCAGAGATACAAACCTGAGAAGATAGAGGCAAAAAGGAATAGAGAACTGATTAGACCACATATCTTCTGTCTTTGAGAAGTTTTGCATTTGGAAAGGCAGATTCCTTTCAATACTGGAGTATCTTTTTCTAAGAATAAGGAAAGATGTTATAGGCTGACATTTATATTTGGAGAACCTGTTCAGAAACTATGTGGATCCTTGAATATATATATATATATATATATATATATATATATATATATATATATATTATCATAATCACTGCAGCTCAGCTTTTATTACAAAAAATCCCCCTTTTTTGGGGTAGAAACAAACCTCTGAACAAGAAACCTGGAGAAAGCTCATGAAAATTGAAGTTCAACTAGTCCCTCATAATGGAAACAAAGGGAGGTCTTCAAGAATCAGGATAAACCTGGTAACTTAAATTTCTGTTTAGATAAGGCATTTTATTTTTAAACATTTCCAAGTATTTTACATTCTACGACACCCTATTATTCAAATAGGAAATGTCGTATTATTCAACTCTGAACAGAAATACTGTTGATGACTATGCAAACAAAAGAAGATACTGACATTAGAAACTATAACTAAGGCTGTGCACGCATTCAGGCAAGAATTGATGTGCTCCTCGGATGTAAATAGACATCTGTTTAAATATTGCTACGGCTACCAGTAAACAAAAGCTAAATGGCAACTGCACTAGTGCATGTTGGGATGAATAAATTATGTGAGTGAGAGAATGAATGTGTTCTGTGCAAGATAATATAAGTGGGTGGGTAGATACATGGGCATGTGTGTGGGTGACATTAAAAAAACCCCAGATGGATAGTAGAAACAGACGCTATAATTTTTATTTGTTGCCAACCAATTTGCCACCAGGCAGGAAAAAGCATGAGGACCAGAGAGCAATGAAGGAAAAGATGATTTTTAGAACGAATTATGTCATCTGGTCCATTCTCTTGTCTGTGTCAGACTATTCTCCACAATGTGATCAGAAAAAGAAAATATCCAAGTTATTATTCCTATCACAGCCTTAGGACTTCCAGCATTTGTACCTTGTTATATCCACAATATACTCAAACAGTTACCATGGCAAGTTATACCCCTGCATTTAAGTATATGCAGCCCAAAATAAGATCTAGTTGGGAGGAACATCTTGCAAATAACTTTTTGGGAGCACTCATTGCTTTTTAATTTTATTCTTTGTAGTTCCAAGCCAAATATAATTTTCTTGTCAGTCTACATGACCTTTGACTTAGAGGAAATAGCCTGCATTGCTAATATTCATGTTCCTTCACAGCTAACTCTAATTGAGAAAGGGACCTATCATTAGTTTCATTCTTTGTGATAATAATTAACATTCATTAGACAACAGTGGTCATAATCACCCATTGTTATCAATGAATTCTCATAATAATACATTAAATTGCCTACTCTCTCAGCATTAGTAAGGATGTACTTTTGGTTGATGTCATTCCATTTTTTTTTTCCCTTCAGTTTAAAGACATTGGGAACTGCATTAAGCACACTACTGGAAGTACAATTAATGAAAGCCAAAAGGATTTCATTTAAACAGTTTTGCAAACTCATTTTACTCTGTTTTCTTACACTTTTCTTACACTTGTTGATTTTATTTAAACAGTTTTGCAAACCCATTTTACTCTGTTTTCTTACACTTTGTTGAAATCTTCTGTATTCCTAGATTTTCCTTATATCCGTGATTTTATCAGTCAAGAGAGATCTTTTTTTTAGTATCTCAAGTTTCTTTAACTTTGTTTTCTTTGCCTGTCCATTCCACATTTTTCAGGGAATATTGCTGACATAATCTCGTCTCTCAAGACTGCTTGCCCTTTACATCTCTTACGTTCACCTTCTATTCTTAGAAACTCTCACTATAAACCCATTCCAACTTTTTTATTTATGTACTTCTATGTAAAAGGAATATAAGACTAGAGGAAATATTTTAAATTGCAGCTCCATCCAGTACAGCACAGTGTTGCCAACAGCTACCAGTAACAGATTTCTAGAGAAGAGTTGAAAAACAGGGCAAATATATAGAGATGCTTCTTGAATATCAAGTCTCTCAGCCTTTTGCAATTTGTGGTTCAGAGACTGCCTGAGCCAGAGATTATGTCTTTTCACTTGACAGTCTCAGTGGAAAGTTGTCTTCCATGACAATGTGCAATGGCTTTTTGCACCAATGTCTTTCACCATCTGCAACATCTTGTGCCAGAAAGTAAAATGTATTAATTACACATTGAGTATAAAGCCACCTCCTTTTGTTTTGAATCTACCACCTGCACATTAAATTGAATGCTCTTGAATTTCACAAAGAAATGGAAATGTTCATTTTCTCTATTTATATTTCTTATCTCCCTCACCTTTCCTCTCATCATCTCTTTTCCAGACTAAACAGACTTGTTTGCTTCATTGTTCTTAGTATGGAAGATATTGCATATCACTTGACATTTTTCTTGCACTTTTTAAGACAAGTGAATCAACAAAACACAGCATCTATTATGCATCTGCACTAGTGAATGTCTTTGGAGGCATGACTGTGTTTTCTGCCTTGAAGTGGCTGGTTGCTGTTTTTTTTTTCCTTTTAAAATAATTTCTAAACATGCCATTTATTCTTCCCCCCCCCTTTTTTTTTCTTCTACTGAGATGATATCATACTACTTTCATATTTCAGAGCCCATAATTTTGCATGCAAATTTAAGGGGTTTTTCCCCCTCCCAGCCACTGCTTTTCATTTAGCTACAGAGAATTTAATCTGCCATTTTACTACCCCTCACTGTGTATGAGGTTCTTGTGCAGTCTCTGCCACCAGCTTTAATATTTATTACCTTTAATAGCTCAGTATGGTCAGAACATTTTGCCATCCCACTGCTCAACCCTTTCCCAGGAACCTATCAAACAATGAAGGACGTGAACACACAAAATACCTAAGCTGAACACTTTCATCATCTACAGCACAAAAGCTGCTCCCTGAAAGCAAAGGAACTGCTTGGGAAGACACTCAGCTTTCTGCTGCTCAATGTAATGACTCTGATTTCTTTATCACTAATAGCTGCATCACTGACTCTGCATTAAGATCCAGTATGAACCATGTGAATTATTTCTTTTTAGACTTCTTTTTCAGAAGACTCCTTTTTCTTTTATGTTACTGATTATCTGCCTTTGATTAACCCTTCTAATTGTGCATAAACCTTTGCCTTCAAAATTGCCAAGGATTGATTTGTATTTCTAATAATATCATCTAGACAATCAGCATCATAAAGCCCTTCCTATATTGTTTTAGCACAGTTTGGACTAAGACAGCAGGATTCTGAAAAAAAACGGCATCTTAAAAATAAAATAAGTATTATTGAAGAGTTAGAACAACATATAGAAAAGTCTAAGTAGGAAGATTAAAGAGACATTCTTCTTTGCAAAGAAAAATGCAGCAATACAAGTGCACAGATGGTAGATTATAAAGCAAGGGAGAAGCAAAGAGAAGGTAACATGGAAGAAAACATTCAAATGCAATTACATTGACACAGGAGACTATGGACACTTCACTTCTCACATGTCCATAAAGTAATTTATACAAAATCATGGAAGAAAAAGTATCAATGAACTAGAGTATGACTCTGGAACAAAATGATGTGGCTGGTTTCTAAGTTTCTAAGCTCAAGAAGACAATAAATCTAGTGAAGGAAGAGCTGTTAAGTACAAGGCTAGGAAAGCAGTGGAACAGGTTGCCTAGGGAAGTTATGGCATCTCAGGCATGAGAGAGCATAAGAAACAGCATGAAAACATACGGAGGATTCTGCTTTATTGTACAGGATGAATTGATCAGGTGCTCTGAGTTCAGGGTAGGGGTGAACATGTTGGATAAATATAAATATTAATATGGTAATAGGCAAAGGTTGACCTGAAAAATCTCTCGCAGACTTTATCTTGAGCAAACAATTATGTTTACAAGCAGGCTTAGCTGATGTTAATTCTATAGATAATTAACATATAGTAGCTAACACATTAAAATTTTTTCTTTCAACTCTCTTGGGCAGATTTTAAAAAAATTTAAAGGGGCAGTCACAGGAAATAGCCCTTCTATTTCTATACTAGCTTCACAAATAGTTGAAAATTAAGCCATAGAGTTTTATATATAATTGGATCCAATTCCACATTCTAAGAATATTTACTGATAGTTTTGGATTTTAAATTTATTGGTACTCAAACTATTCTTAAACTGTAATCTCAATTCAGGTAAAATGCCTAGTCTTAGTAAGCAACACATTCTTTCCACAGGTTACCAGAGTGCAATATCCATGCTGATAGTTCATAATTGGAAAGGAATATGGTATTAGAAAATAATAAAATTAAATACATCAAACGAACATGGAAGGAAAAGGACTTAGTACCAACCTGCCCTTTTTCAAAATGTGAGTGCCCTAGTCTCCTTTTGCAGGAATCTCCCCACTCTCCAAATACTGTGATAAATACATCTGCATCGGTTCCTGATGCAGGCAGTGTTCCAGTATGGACATTGATCAAGTAAAGAACTTCTGTTGAGAAAAATCAGTGACACAAGACATTACCAAATGAGATTATTAGCAATGTAATTAACAAACATGATAAACCAATATATTTTAGGTACAAGATTGGTTTCAAAACCAAGGAAGTAAGTTAAAGGAATTTTCTGAGTTTCATATAGATTGCTAGCTATCTCACAGCACACACTAAAACATTAGGGATGAAATGTTTTTTATGAATCAATGTAACAATCCATGCTTGCATTACAGAAGAAGAAAATATCCTACTCTGGGTCCTGGAATCACCTGAAAGACTCAGATTGATTTTATAATGCTTTGTTTAAAACAAAACAAAAAACAAAAAACAAAAAAACCAAAAAACCAAAAAACAAACAAACAAAAAAACCAAACCAAACCAAAAACAAAAACAAACAAAAAAAACCCAAAAAAACACCCTAGGAGTTCTTGTAGGAATTATGGGTCCTAAATTGAGTCAGGATTTATCAATTCTGTTTTATCAAGGGAAAAAAACACGCATAACAGATGATGAAAACCACTTTTTGTTCTGGATCAGCTGAATTGTGTTTTAATCTCATGTTTTGAGAATTATGGCCAACATCATTTAATATGTTCAGCAGAAATGGCTCAGCTATTTATACAAATATGCATTGTTTTTATTCTTCGCAATAAAGGATGGCTTGCCATGACTTTTGTCTGATGAGTTATACGGTGCATATTCCTTGAGGCAGCATGACAGGATTTTTAATGGATTCTGTGAAGAATTAAATGTTATAACAGACTTTTAAGATACATTTCCATTTGCAGTCTAGCCTCCAGTTAGATATTACATGCAAAAAGTTTTAAATATTTTAACTAAGACTTCTGTTCACAGAGTATAATGAATGAGAATTCTTTTCTACATATTTTATAAAATATAATCTGAACAAAGGAAGATGTTATCATATTTTAAATACAATGATGAAATTAAATATGGCTTCAGGGGCAGAAATGGGGCTTGAAGAAAACCTCAAAACACCCTGCATTTTCTCTTTGTGATTCATGCCATTGTGACTTTGCTCCTGCCTTTTTTTAATCTGTGATTTAGTCCCTTATTAAGTGTAAATCAGTCATTTTCTGAAAACATCCGTTAAAATATACTAACTGGGCTCTGTGAATTTTTCAGACTTTCAAATTGGTATTTAGTCTAGTGAAAACAATACATGTCAGTTGTTTTAAAACAGAAGATTATGCTTTAACTAGACACGTACAGAGAGTACTCACAGGATGGCCAGGATATCAGACCCAGCCAGCATGGGCTTAGGAGGGGGAGGTCGTGTTTGACCAACCTGGTATCCTTTTATGACCAAGTGACCTATCTGATGGATTTTGGCCACAATAACTCCCTGCAGTGTTATAGGCTGAGAATGGTGTGGCTGGACAGTGCCCAGGTAGAAAGGGACCTGGGGGTGCTGGTTAACAGCTGATTGAACATGAGCCAGCAGTGTGCCCTGGTGGCCAAGAGGGCCAATGGCTCCTGGCCTGTGTCAGGAATAGTGTGGGCAGCAGGAGCAGGGAGGTCATTCTTCCCCTGTACTCAGCACTGGTGAGGTCAGACCTTGAGTGCTGTGTCCAGTTCTGGCCCCTCAGTTTAGGAAGGACCTTGAGACGCTTGAGCGTATCCAGAGGAGGCAACAAGGCTGGGGAGGGGCTTGGAACACAAACCCTGTGAGGAATGGCTGAGGGAGCTGGGGTTGTTCAGCCTGGAGAAAAGGAGGCTCAGGGGCGACCTTATCACTGTCTACAACTCCCTGAAAGGTGGCTGTGGTCAGTTGGGGGTTGGACTCTTTCTCCACGTAACCACTAACAGAATGAAAGGACACAGTCTCAAGCTTCATCAAGGGAAATATAGGTTGGATATTAGGTAAAATTTTTTTATGGAAAGAGTGATAAGTACTGGAATGGTCTGCCCAGAAAGGTGGTGGAGTCACCATCCCTGGATGTGTTGAAAAAAAGATTGGATGTGGCACTCAGTGCCATGGTTTAGTTGAGGTGTTTGAGCATGGCTTAGACTCGATGACCTTGAAGGTCTGTTCCAACCTAGTGATTCTGTGATTCTGTGTTCCCACAATTTATTGAATGATTAGAAGTAATTTTGAGTGTTTTTTAAATATATATAAAATGCTTTCCAATCTTGTGCCTTGTGTACATGCTATTAGGCAGTTTACAATTCCGTATGTGCGAGCACATTTCCTCATGTATTTATTTTTCATTTCAGCAGCATACCCCTGAGTGGTGGCTGGTCTGGCCTGACCACAGCAAGCTCTGTCACTGTCTCAGATCCATCTTCTCCAAATAGATACGGGGCTTCAGTGTGAAAGCCCAACTCTTGTTTAGTGTCCAGGTTTTTTAGCTGAAGCTGCAGGCAGAATCAGAGAAAGAAATTAATTTATCTGAATTATTTAATTTCCTATTTCCTTCCCAATAGAAACTGACATTTCTTCCTTTTACTAAATCCTGCACACACTTCATAACAGTTACCTGATTCTGCATAACAGTTACAGCAGCTTCTTCAAGCTGCTAATTCTGCAGCCTGATGTTTATAGGTGTATTCTTCATTGCATATCAATACAAGCATAGGACCCATTTGTAAAGAACCAATGAGAGAAACAGCTTAAATTGACCTGTATGTGCTTGCAATTTCAGAATGTCAGATGAATGAATACAGTTACATCAATATTAATAGCATATGCCCATTTTGCAAAAACATTCACTTTGCTACTTTTTATTTTTTAAAATGAGTCTTGCTATATCTCAGGTAGGATTTTCAAAGTTGGCAGAAATTAGGTGTCCAGTGGCTTTCAGGGCTGCCTGTGGAAATAAGTTATTTGAAGAATGAATTTCAATAAAATGGGTAAGCTTAGGTCCAGTTTCATTCTACTTGGCTTTAAACATTTATTGGAGTGTTGCAGGCCTTTTGGGAGCTCTAACATTACAGCCTGTGTATCGTAAGATCCCGTAAGTAGGACGGAGGTAGCTACAAGGTTACTATGCCTTTGGTGGGCTTCTGAGTGAAAAACAAAGTCATAAAACTTCTACAAAAAGTGCCTAGGTGCCAAGGAAAAGACATCCAGAGATGCAAAG
>PYHW01009485.1:7755849-7768296 GCA_013186435.1 Turdus rufiventris
AGAATCTGGATTATACAGAAAAAATCCTTGTGAATTTGCAGATGAGTAGTACTTCCACAGGAGTGAGTATTCACAGAAGTCAAGTGCTATTGTTCAGGTTTTTCTCTACAAGTTTTATTCTTGGCAAAAATATAACACATTCTTATAAAACAAATAGTTATCTAAAAGGTCAGGTCAGTTTGGGTTTTTGAAAGGGACAGGAATTTGCCCCTCTTCCGGCCTAGACTGGTACTTTATCCATTATAGCAGGCAGACTTGCTGTTCTGATTTCTCCAAGACACTATCCTTAAGATATGCTGCACAGGACTATTATCACCAAAATGACTAATCTGTACAACTTCCTACATTACTGCTTCAAACAAGATGAGCTCTACTATCCTGTCATTTGTTTTCAGATTTAATTGGTGAACTCTGAGCTACCAGTGTGATCAGTTCTTGACCAGCATGACATCGGACACGCATATTTGCTTCCACAATGGAGAAAGAAGATATAGAGGACAGGATGAGTAAGATCTGGGTTTCTCTTTCAAACAAAGACCTTGTATCTTCTAGAATCTTTCAAAACAGTTAGGGAAGCTGATGAAATAAACACAGGAATATGTAAAGAATAAATGAAGCATACATCTAATACATTCCTCTAGCTTTCTGCACAGAAAAGAAACAACTCTAGGCTGGCTGGCAACAGTGAAATACTCTCTCTCACCCTCTACAAAAACAAGATTCGTAGGTACTTCATAATGATTTCATTATTTCCTTAAAAGAAAAAAAAAATCCAAGCTGAAATTCTAAACACTAGGGTCTAATAAAGTATCAGCTAGACATGCTCTAATGATTTGACAGAGATATTTCCTTTCATCTGAAGTCTGTTTTAGTTACTTTGCTCTTATGCCAATAACAACTCAAGGAATTAGTCTTCTAGGAAAGGTCATTTAATCTCAAAAAGCAACAGTATGTTTACCAAAAAGCAAGAAGTGCAGGGAGAAATTTGAAACATTAAAAATAAGCATCTTCTTGGAACACCGACAGTGTTCAGGAAAGTTAACAAAAAAAGTGCATAGACTACTTTAGATGGAGTGGTTACAAATGCAAGTTATCCTTCAGGAATGTTCTAACAATCAGTCATATTTTAATATGATGAGCAGTGATGCCTCCCTGGCCTTAGAAGTCTGGAATATTAAAACAGAAATCTTAAAGATCATTCAATCCTACTCAAAATTACTTTATCCCTTAACTGTTTTACTGTGGCACAACAGCAATGATGCTTAAAAACAGTATGTTAGTTGTGGAGACAATCACTATATGGAGTATAAAATATCAATATTTTTGATACTCTATCCATGAAAGGTTTTCTGAAAATATAAGTCCTAACAAAAAGACACTCACAGATTCAGTTATATTTTTCCTCATTATTTTACCTGTCCTCTAGCAAAAGTGATCAGGCTGTTTTTGGAGCTAAGCCACCGCTTCCCCGAGTCACTTTTTTCTCCTTGTATACGAAGATAAACCTCTCCAGTGGCATCTGCCTTCTTCAAGTCTCCCGTGTGCCAATGGATTTCATATTCTACAACTTCAGAAAAAACAGACAAAGAAATCAAAAAAGTCAGCAGGAGAAAACACTCATCCTCTTGCCTGACACCTATATTATGTACCAATACTTGGAAGAAACCATTGCAGATTCTACCCGAATCCCACACCGTACCACCTACCAAGGTCTCTTCAGTCCTGGAGACATACATAACCAAAGCACATTCCTGCTGCATAATAGGATGGCAATCTAGAGAATATAGGTTTGCTCTGCTCTGACACCACTCCCAGAAAATAAGGGCTACTGGTTGCTGTTTGAGACACAGGATCTCTTCTGTGCTGTCCCCTTCCATACAGGGTAGGAAATTCCTTTTTAAGCAAAAAGCCATTCTTGCATCCTCTTCAGAAAGTCTATTTTTTTCTTTCTAAGATTATTTACTGATATTTCTTTGGTTTTCCCTCCCTCTATTTTTATTTATCACTAGTTAGACCATAATAATATCACGATGTTCTTAAGCTGAAATATGTTAATATGAAACAAAAATAATGAATTTAAAATTATTTCAACATTAGCTTTAACACATATATAGAAAAGTCTCCTGACATTTTATATCACTCTCCAAAGAACCTTCCATTAATGATAAAATAGCCCACAAATCTAGGTCAGATAAGCGAATTTTGAGTTTATGGAAAAGCATTCCTGAATTCCACAGCATTTCTCAGCTGTGGTCATAGTACAAAGATCAGAAAAGACACCTATGTCCCCTACACAAAGCTTCTGCTTCCTTGCCTATTTTGTCACAATACATAATGAAGTGTTGTAGATGAGACCAGACTGAATTAATGTCAAAGAAACTTCATGGAAATCTCCTATGTTCAATTTTTAAATTACCTATTTCAGCCCCTGCGTTTATCATGGAAACGAGGAACAATGAAACACTTAAACAGAAGCAGGTCACAATGTTAATATTCAGTTATTTGCATTTAACATTTTAACAACAACATTAACATTTAGCATTTTAACAAAGACTCCAGGACAAAATAAGAAGGGATTTGGGAGACTAATTTTATTGTCCTTCTAGTGTTGTGTGCTCTAATTCAGATTATAATAATATGTATAATTTGTATAGCGTGTTCATTTGGACTCATTTGTGTAATGAGCTGATACTGTCAATTTAGGAATCTAACTTTGGTAGCTATATTAGGAATCAGTTCCTTATGTAGTCAGCAGGGAAAGGCAGGTGCTATAGAAAACACCTCTGATGGGTTCCCACACATTCTGGAGATAAACACTAGAACTCAGGAGTCTAAACTTAGATGGTCTAAATATTCCTCCGCTTGCAACCACAGGAATCATTTCTTCAGCCTAAGAATAAAAGCTGTGCTCTTGTAGCCACACGTTTGTAAAACACGAGTGTCTAATATCTTTAATAAGGACTTTTTTCTCCACAGTGAAATGCAAAGTCACATTTGGGATGAAGGTAATGAGCAATGCATATATACCAAGAATATATTCGAAAACATTTGTATTATCTCTTGAACATTTTTATCACAAACATGAAGACTATTTTTTCTTTTTTTTAAGGAACTGAGCACCCTTAAAATCCAGCATTTTGCAAGTACTGAGCTATCTTTGGCCATCAAATAATATCAGCCCTTATTCCCACAACCTGTAGCAGTAAAACATAGACAACATCTAGACTATGTGACATTTTTGTGCTGGACAAGTCTTCCAGCCTCACTCTGCCTCTTGTCCCTCCCTGGAAGTTGGTTGGCTCTACCACATCTGCTTTGCCAGGCAAGTCATGCGTGCAAAGGAGGGGAGTGGTGCTTTAGACAGACATGAAACAAAGGAGAAACGAAGCTTTTTCAGTTTCACAGCTGACAGTACGAGCTAGAGAGCACAGAAATACACATTATTCCAGTCTAAAACATCAGTCTAATGTAAATCATAGGATACATGAATATATAAGTATGCATCCTGGAAACATCTGATATTCTCAGTATATTTTTCTTCTTCAATCAATTTTTTCCAATACAGAATTGGTCTATTTAAGCAAACTGTACATTCTTTAAAAAGATTATAATTATGAGAAAATTCTAGTAGGTTTAAGAATGATTCAATGAACCCAGAAGCTAAAGCTGTCATTTAGTTTCATGCGTAGGTGATAGGAAAACAGGGAAGGGGAAAAAAATTGTTCCAAGGATATTTATTTTAAGCTTTTCTTACAACTCCTTTCACAACTTGCTGCTATGCATGTTGAGTGTTATAATCAAAAGGTCTGAATTCAAGTATTGTGACATCCTATATAGCTATTTCTTTCTATTTCTGAAATAAAAAGGTCCCATAACAGGATTAGCAGTTTTAAAGAGTGGGTTTGTATAGATGGTAAAATTAATATTTAAAAGGATTCATTAAATAATCAGGGTTGTATAAGTCTGTCAATAAAAGTGTGCTCACTTCAATAAACTTCTGAAATGTATTTATTTCTCTTTACCTTTTACTTCATGAGGATGATGTCTTAGAAAATCTGTTTGCTTAAAAGGAGCTTTATTTCACTGCAGCGCTGTTTGCTTCAGGGACTCCCCCTGGACTATTTTTTTTTTAATAATTAAAACTAAAGGCTGGGAAAGTTCTTTTAATTGATGGTATCATTCATGTTTGATGATAAGAAGTAAACCAAGAGTTTTCCCAGCCTGGGGCCCTAACATATCTCATTCCTCTCTTCAAGGAAGTTAAATACGCACTGCCAGGTAAAAGACAACATAGCTGCACTAAGGTCAGCACAGCTACACAAACTTGATCTTTCTGGAGTTCCAGATGGTTGAAAATACATGGGCTGTCCAGGTGACAGTTTAGTTAGCATTTAGCCAATGGCATTTTGCTTTCAGGGGAGTTAGGATATGAAGATTCTGTGTTGTTCATTCAAGGGTGTTGCCTCGTCTGTGTAACAGGGCCATGTGAGCAGATTTGTTGAAGTCAAAAGGCTACCAGTATGAATAAGGTCAAAAATACTTTGGTCCATGTGCCTGACCATGTCTGTGGGAGTAGATTAGAAATCACAGTGCTCACCTTGTTACTGCTTTTATCCATTAATATTTGAATCATTAATACACAGAATCACAAGCTTAGCTTAGAAATGTATATAGCTTCTGCTGAGTCGGTATTTTCATCTGAGTGTACTGCATCTATTGATGCATAATTTGAAGCTCAATGTAGTGATAGCAAATATTTCCTATTAATTTTCCACTATTTAAGTGAAATAAAAGAATACAAAGTAGCTCCTATGAAAGGAATCATAAGAGAAAGGGAATGCAAGGAAATGCGGTAAAAGTTTTTAGGCTGAGTTTGGGAGCATTCAGACTGTGTTCTGTATGAACAGCATACCTCAACAACAAAAATCTACTAAGACAAGGTGTTCTGTTCAAGCTTGTCATTCTTTGTCTCCTCCCAATTATATTTGTAGAAATTCTTTTTCAGATGTAAGCCAACATATTGCAAAACTGAAAGTGATCACCTAATGCTCATTCAAAAAGCAAAAAAAAAACCCCATAAATTAAAGATAGAATATTATATACATATTTTTTATTATTTTGTATTAATTTCTTGTGTGTGTCTAATAATAAAATCAGAATATAACAAAGAAGAAATTTTAGACTGAAGTACCTTTGGGACCACAAAGAACAGAAGTGATATTAACACTTCTAGTTGTAAATCACTGGACTCAACAAAATAGTTTGTGAGAAACTTTCTAGGTTGGTAGATACTCCCATCCATGAATTAATTTTTGAGGGAGCGCATATGCACATCTTTTCTCAGAAATTTTCCAAGAAAAACACCCTAAATTTCTAATATACCTCAATAATTGATTCCTTTATATATAAGAATAATGCTTCCAGACAGTATTTCCATTTGTCTCTTAACATAATAGAGTCTTTGAGAGGTGTATTCTAGAAATTTTTAATGTTTGTACTTTTAATATGCATTAAAAAGTTTAAAAGTTTGAATTCAGAAAATAATTGTTCATATTTACCGTTCTTCTCATTTTTTCTTAAATAAATTAGGGAAATGGGGCTTTTTAATGGAATTACTATATTCATGATTGAATAGGTATGTCCAGCATATATTACATCCAACATCCAATGTTTTTCGGATCTGATGGATTGAAAGTCTAAAATAGTAAGATTTTTCAGTACATGAATACAAGCTGACAATTTTCAAAAATTATGCAAATCCACACAAAACCAAAAATTTGCTGGTTCTTTTCAAGTTTCAACTTTAAGTTGGATTAAATATTTAGTAAACTCTCCTTAAAGAAGGGTCTGAAAAAGTCCATGTGATCTATTTAATTTCTTTTTCTGGGCTGCTTCCATCTTTTTCTATTAGTTTCCATTTAAGCAGAGCACTCTGTGTGCTATAGCCTCTAGCAATAAACCTCTTAACTGGCAGTAAAAGCCTCAATGTATGGTCTTTACTCTCTCCATCAGTTCCCTTTATTCTAATGAGCTGAATAAATGGGAAGCTTGTCCTTAAGTAGTAGTGATCAAGTTATCAGTGTACAATTGGTTGGTCCAGGGGGAGTGGTGGGTGTGGGGGAGAGCTAGTAGAAATCAATTATCTCTCTGCCATCAGACCATTCACATGTGTTAAAATGCCGCAGCAGAGAAACATGTAATTTCATGTATATTTTTGTAGAATACCACTTACTGTGCCACAAATTTCTCATTGCCATCAATAAAACACTAGTGTAATTGAAATTCTTGGATATCTCTTTGCTGGCTAACTGTGTGGCATTTAAAATATTCTACTATTGTTGTGTAGGGGGGTCTGCATTTTTTTCCTTCTTTACTATGTAGATTCCATCTATTTCTTTGTGAATAGAAAGAGACAATAGGAAGAGACAATATCACACAGTAGATGATAATTTTACTCATCTACAACTGACATAGCATTAATTTGAAGAGATAATAAATAATCAATAGCTAAAACTGGAACATCATCTAATGTGAAAGAAGCCAAATACCAGGTTTGGTATCAGCAGTTAGAGCATCTCTCATAATCCTCATACCAATGATTTCTCTTCTGTGGTAAACCATCAAATTCCTTAATATCAAATTCTTATGGAAATCTTCACACAGTATTTTTGGCCCAAAAGAGATATACTGGTATTCCAGAGACAGATCCTGACCTCAGTAACAGAAAGGGACATAGCTTACCAGGCAAAGGCTCCTGATCTGCATAGAGGGCTGGCAGCTCCACACATTTGTCTTCCTTAGGGTTGAACCAGCAGTCAAAAGCTAAATACATCTCTTCCTTTGTGCCTGTGTGCTTCATATGCAGTAAATCTAAGTGCCATGGCTGTTTTAGCTCACTGTGTGGGCCAGTTACCTGAACTTTGTATATTGAGCCAATATCTGCCAGTTCGTCCTGTGTGAGGAGAAAGAGAAGATGAATGGATCTCATTTCAATTGTGCCAGAACAAACATAGCTGGCAGCTGTATGCAACAGCTGAACAAACTCCAGTAGTTAAAAAATTGGGGCAGATCTATAACTAGTACTATTTTCCCCCTTTCTAATCAATACAAAATTGATCTAAAAACATGAATGAGGAGATGGAATGCTTGATGTTTGATATTAAGGAACAAGCAATGGCAGCCACTGCTGAAATTTGTACACAGAACAAGGCACAATGTTCATATATATTACACAGATTCAGGAAATTATTTTCAGGCACAGAAGATTTAGTCAGCTTTTAAAACTTTGGACAGTATTGGAAATATTTCTTACAACAAAAAAAAATGCATTTAATTATAAAATTGAAGGAAAGCTAATCCAGTTTTGAGGAAACATCCAAGAGATCCTTCATCCTCACTCTAGATCATAGAAGTTATACATTAAAATCTTGCATTCATACTTGAGAAAAAAAGTCAATCTAGTTCTTCTGGGGATAACTCACCATCTCTAGGACATACCATTGCTTGAGTAAGTGAAAGCAGAGGAGGCCTTAGATATTATAATTTGTGATTTAAAATCTTTTTTTTTCATTGTAAGGAAAAAAAGGGAGAAAACAGAACTTGTATTTTCGTATTTGATAGTTCTTGGATTCTTTCCCCTGCTCTTTCATTTTAGATATGCTCAGATAGTAGAAGTTCATGTGACCTGAGACTTCAGCCTTTCCTCCGACAGGGCACTTCCAGCTTCATACTATTTTTTAAAATTTATTTACCAGAGATTCTTGGAAATAACTCAGGAAAACCTTCTGAGTACTCCTCATTTTGGATCATATTTGTGGTTAGCCTAGTCTGGTTAGTTCCTCTTTCATTAAAGAAAAGAGGAGCATCAAAATACAGCAAATTATTTCTTTAGCTCAATCATAAAATTCAACTTATTAAGAGAAAAAAGGAAGAGACAATAAATAACAGGGGGAAAAGAGAAACCATACTAGAAAAAGCAGTTCAGAGAAACTGATGGCAGGGATGAATAAATTATATGAGAGAGAAAAGAGAAAAATTAACCTTCTGTACATTCTGTGCATCTGTGCATTTAATCTCATTTATGATTCTTCCTACTCTATCATCAGCCCCAAAAGCTCTACAGTATCCCATGGCATATTGTATGCTTACAAATTGCTGATTTTTGTGAGATCAACAAAGCCTGTAAATCAGTACCTGCCGTGTGCTATACACTGTGATATGCACCAAGGGACCAATTCTCTCACTTAAACATTCTCAGTATGAGACACTGGGAGAATTTGCTCATTCAAAAAACATTGTTCATGTGTTGCTACCTACAAACAAAAATGATGATCTGTGCCAAACTACACAGAGGACTTAAAAATCAATTTGGTAGTTTAGTTTAAAGAAACAATTTATCTCAGAATTAAGTGGATTATTGGCTACATGATTCGTAGGCTTTTCTTGCAACAGAGAAAGGTTGAAGTACTTTAATCTGAATTGCTTTTCCTGTGACTTGAAGTGGCAACTTTTTGTGACTCAGGTTGCCGTAGAAGATAAAAGAAAGGCATATTGGATCCTCTTCACCACTCAAGTCAGATCCTGTGATATCCATTATCCAGAAACCTGATGACTTCATGTTGATTTCAGGCAGTTTAGGACTAAGAGTCGACCTTCTACCTTTAAAAATTATCAAAGAGAAAGGAAAGACGACAGCATGAGAGAATAGCATAATCTAGCAGGACCATAGCCTTTATAGTACACAAACAAAGCTCTTTTTGCAGGTTATGTTGTATCTATAGCAACTGCTCACTAAGGCTAACACATCAATATCTTAATTATTTTTTGTGAAGAATTTAGCAGTTTAATGTTAAATTCTTCCTGTGTTTAAAATTCAGTTTTAATGGCATTTTTGGATACCAATGTATTTTTTTTGTCATGTTTGGAAATAATTGCTAAGAGAATATTCAGTCACTTTTTAGAGGTCTAAGTAATTGTTCTTTAAAAAGCAATCAGTGTTACTAAAGCCAATTAATCATTTAAGAGCACATAGCCATATGTAGCATGTAGGCACCTAATGCAAAATGAACAATTCTAATGAACTTTGCTTGTCACTAGATGTTACCTAGCAATATAATAGGTGCTGTAATAGTATGAGACTGACAGGTAACCTATAATAAACACACAAAATTATTTGCCATATCCTCAGAAGATCAATATTGCTATCTTCCTCTCTTTTTCTTCATTAATTGCTGTTATTCTTCATTTTAATTCTGTTTTAACCATTCTGGGCAAAGTGAAAATGAGTTCATGAAGAGGAACAGCTCAGAAAAATGTACTTTCTACAACTCAGAAAAATCACACAACTGAATCAAGGACACACTTTGTGTCCTATTCCCTCTGGACAAACTTTGGTACTTCGTTTCCTCTGCGTTGAATGGTTTTTACAGGATTGAAGGAAGAAATCTTTTACTACTTCTAAATTACTAAAGATCCTCTCCAAGTGTTCTTTTCCAAGGACATCCAGGTTTCGTTTTGCACGAATTATGGCATAGTAGTAGGTGTGAAATGAGCAGAAATGAGCATACCAGAACTGCTGCTTTGTGCTGTGGAATGCTCTCACAGATAAAGACTAGGCTCATTTCACTGAAACAGTTTTTCTTTGGATTTCAAATGAGATTCCAGGCCAAAAAATAGTGTACAAAATTAAAGTTATTTATCCCCATGAGGTGCTCATCCCAAGCTCAGCTATTTGTCTCTCATTGAAGTATGCTGTGTTTAATTTGGAAGGCAGGTGTTCCATATACAACACATTGACAAGGCAGAATTATATTAACTTTAACCTTCCCAGATGTGGCTGTGCTATAACACTAAGATCAATTTGAAAATTCATATTTTCAACAAAAGAAAGATATTATAGAGTTCTAAAAGAGTTGTACTAAAATATATGTAGATAAAAATGGGCAGGTCAGTTTTGCAGAACTTACCAACAGTCACAATCTCACAAACAGTCTCACATAAGCCCAGATGAGTATCAAGCCAGTTCCACAGTGGAAAGACCCATTCTTTGTCTGAATCTTGTGATTCCTTAACTGTTACCATCTTGAGGTACATCCCTGCCCCATAACCTTCTCCATCATGACCTATGACCACTTTTTGCAAATGACCCAGAGAAACAGCTTCCACCAAAAATGAATCCACCTGCAAAACAGGGAAGTACTTAATGAAACAGACCTTTGACTTGAACTTCAGGGAAAATATAGGCAGGATTCACCTGAGAATTCAAATTTTTTAAAGTCTGCTTATTTGTAAAATTTAACATAGTATCTCCCTGGTGAATCTAAGAAAACCCACACTGATTAGAGATAACATTTAATCTTATATTCATCATTAATGACGCACTATAATTTCATTTGATCTTTGGTCAATATGTATTGCTGCATCAATCATTTAATATTACACTAAAATCAATATACCTCAACTTTCTGACAGTCAGTTATGACAAGATTTTGTTTCTAATCAAATTTCTGTCTTTCAGATGTCTAGTTTCCAAAGCTTATCATACAAGTCTAGATATATATTAATAGTTCTAAAAGTCCTACAAGTTAGAAATCTGAACACTGTTTTCACTCCAAGATAGCTTTTTAATTCTTCTCCAGTAGTCAAAAACCTGACTTTCTGCTTTCCTTACAGAATGAAAATAATTGTGGTAACAGAAAATTGAGAAGAGTAAGGGGGGAAGTTCAAATGAAAGTGAGGAATAAAAGATGAGAGATGGGGAGGGAAGCAGAACAGAGGAGGCAGAGAAAGGCATGAGAGAAGCAGAAGTAGATGAGAATAGGGACCAGATAAACAGGATAAGGAAAAATGTGAAATGCAAAGAAAGAAATTATTTGCCCCACTAAATTTTTGCTTGCTTGCTTTGTGAGAAAGCCAGATGTTCTGTATAAGGCCCAGCCAGGGATCAGATGGACCTCATGGTAACTGGTAAAGGTTACAGAGTTATGAACAACTGGAGTTTGAACAGCAATGTCTAGGGATATAATTAACACCACAGTTTGAATAAAACAATTCAGTAATAGGAACTTACTAAACTGGATGTCAAAACATTTAAAAAACCAACATATCAGCCAACTGACCTCTAAAAGAGTATAGTAGTTGCCAAAGTCCTATGTGTTGTCCCTATTTATTTTAAAATAAAATATCGGAGAAGTAGATTTTCTGCTACTAATATTCAAACTACTCTCATATGACAAAAAAAAAAATCTTTTTTTTTCTAATAATAGTCAGAACTCAACAGCAGATTGTGAGCAGAAATCATTACCTTCATTAATTAAGATATTTTAGGAAATAAATCCATGTATGAACATAAATTAAAATAATTACAATATATTGCTGTATTCTGTAAATAGGTATAGTTCTGAGAAAAACACAGAAATGAAATTTAGAAATTCCCTTAGTTCATTACTGATTCCACTTTTACTCTAACAAGTGCTCTGGTAATCATCTAATAAAATTATTTGACAGAAATCTAAGCCTCTCCTTGGCAATGGACACTTTGGCATGAGTTTTTTCAAATGTCCTTGTTCAGGGAGTAAAAGTCTAACTCACAAGAGTAGAATTTTATTTATAGTGATCATCTAGAAACACTGGGTTTATTTGCAATCATTTTTCAAGTTGAATTTTTGTTTCTTGTCTAAACTTATTGATATTGAGTTGGTGTCTCAAAGTGAGATTGGGATTTCAGAAACATCATAGGCTGCAAAAGTCTCGTGAAAAATTCTGTAACTAATTTTTCACCGATTTTTCAATTTTTTACTACCTGTTCTGTCCTAAATTTGGAATAGAAGTCAGAAGCATGATCACAGAGCTTCTCCCCACTAATCTGCTTTGTATGGCTCAGGTGGAGCCTTTATTGCCATGTGGGTATGTTCTTACACAGAAAATAAATTATAAATAAATTTTAAAACTATTTTTATTATTTTATATTTTATTTTATATTTATTATTATAAATTAATAAAATAAACTGGCATTGGTCTATTGTGACTATCTGGAAGATAAATTCTGTAAATGTTTCCAAATTCTTGCCTATCTAGTAGCCAGATGTATTCTAAGCAGGCATTATGCAACACTTAATGCAGTGCTAACCCCTGCAAATGTCAGACTGCATTATGGAGCCATTACCTTGTTTCTTTGAAATTTTCTTCCTTTTGTTAAAGATTTATGAAGTTTCCTCACACCTGTGTCCCCTCTTTTGCCATAGAGAGTGACATAAACGTTTGCAAAAGTCTCTGCTCCCCAGCGGTCGCCAATATGTACAGAAACAACATACTTATAGACTGTACAAAAAGAAAAGAAAAAGCTTAATTAAAGCTGATTAGGTACAAGGTGTACTTTAAATATAACAGTAACACAGAATATTTAGTAAGACTATCGTTTATTTTTTATTTCTGCAGCTACAAAAAATC